>JAYJMJ010000411.1:2929494-2948109 GCA_036873875.1 Laminaria ephemera | reverse complement strand
AGCTGCGCTGTCACACATCCAAATATTTCTATCAGACATCGCTACAGCAGCAGTCTGTCCAACAAAAGCATGCTCAGACTCGCCTTGGGGCGCAAAATGTGCCATTTGTAGACTCAGCCATTTTATGAGCGGAAACTCGTTGCCGGCCGAAATTGCCTCTACCACGGCCACCGAGCACGGCCCCGCGCCACTCGGATTGCCACTGCTGTTGACCACCACCACTCCAAGTTCCTCCATGCTGCTGCTGCTACTGATACTGCTGCGGGTACTGCTGCTGCTGCAGCTGCTGCGAGTACTGCTGCTGCTGCTGCTGCTGCTGCTGCTGCTGCTGCTGCTGCTGCTTCGAGTACTGCTGCGGGTACTGCTGCTGGCTAGATCCTCCGTTCCCCCATCCTCTCCTTCGATACCGTCCAACCGCTCCCTCCATTTATCCCTCCTTATTCCGCTCCATCTCGTGAACCGACCTCTGCACAGTCGTGTATCCGAGAGGTTGGCTCATCTTCCACCTCCTTCGTGTATGCTCTCAGCGAGCGGTATTGCTCGTCCAACTTTGCTAGTATGTCTCCCAATCTCCCTTCCAGTATTTCCTCCATCCTTGCGACATAGGGATCGCTCTAACCGCTGCCCCTAGCCCATGGCGTCTCGACAGATCCGCTAGCGTAATCGAGAGTCTGGGGCTTGGCAGGTCTTAACAGTTAGGCGAGGTAAACAGCACTCATGATCATGATTGGAAGGACTCGTGTTGTATTATCAGGGAGACGTTCACCTCGGTCGTCGAGACTTCGGTTCGTCACAGCAGTTACAACACAGATAAATATCCCGGGGAAAACATGCCTTCCACCTACTATACGTATTCCGCCGCACAAGACTGTGGGACACCTCATAGCCTTACTCCGAGCATACTCAACATTACCGAAGAGTCGGGTACAGGTATTGAGGTCGTACCGAACTCACGAAGTGTCGAATACCGGTATTGAGGTCGTACCGAACTTATCAAAGTGTCGGGTAATTGACGTCGCACCGAACTTACCGGAGTGTCCTGTACCAGTATTGAGGTCGTACCGAACTTACCGAAGTGTCGGATACCGGTGTTGAGGTCGTACCGAACATACCAAAGTGTCGCGTACCGGTATTGAGGTCGTACCGAACTTACCGACTTGTCGGGTACCGGCATTGAGGTCGTACCGAACTTACAGAAGTGCCGGGTACCGGTATTGAGCTCGTACCGAACTCACCGAAGTGTCGGGTATCGGTATTGAGATCGTACCGAACCTTACCGAAGATTTCGGTACGGTATTTACCGGGCAATTACCCCCGGTATACTTTGGTACGTACCCTACCGAACATACCTAATTACGTCGCTCGAGTGCCCTTTGGGTGTGCCTCTTACCGGTGCGCTGTACGAGTATTAGTAGCGTGTATGTTTGTTCTTCAGCATTAGCCGCCAACGTGAAGTAAACCGTTACTACTTGCTAAGCCTTTTGGGACCCATGTATACCGACCAAAAAAGAGACGAGCGCGATCTAAAGCAAGCGTCTAGGAAGAGCATGCAGCAGTACGAGTATCGTCATGCTACGCGCCTGTCTTACAGCTTCTTGGACTGCAAATCGCACATCCCTTACCCCAGCATCCGATGCTATAATATCGTCGCCGATTTTTGTTATTAACTTTTTCCCTCTTAAGTCCCAAAGGTTCAGCCGCTCGCCCACAGCAATAAAGTGCCACCAGATCCAGTAGAGCTTACCACTATTCGACAAACCCCTTCATTAGTCAACTACTGACGTGTTGGGATAGCTCATTGGTCAACGCACGCACATACACAAATTTGCGACCTGCTCCCGCTCGGCACCCTGATCCGGCCCACCCAGACCTGATCCTACCCGGACCTGGGCCCTCCAAACTGATCCCGGGTATATAATTAGCCGCCGCCGGGGCCCCACCACACACCAAGCACGAAAAATGTTAGGGTCACCCACGTTGATGCGAGCTTATGTGCGCCAACGATAAAAACAGTACCCACCCCCTGATCCCACCCGGACCTGATCCCACCCGGGGGTGCAGAAATACAATCAGCCCTCCGCAGGAGCCGCCGGAGACCGAGAGCGCGAAGCGCGAATCGTCATCACCCGTGCTGGGTTGTTGGTCCATATAGTGGTTGATTTGTGGGTCCGCATCTATCGTAAACTATGTGTGTTGGAGCACATAAGCTCGCACCAACGTGGGTGTCCGGGATATTGCTGTCCCACGCCGACCTAAATTGAGGGTCAGCCACAGCAAATCGAGGGTCGGGCACAGCCAGAAAATCATTTTGGCGAATAAATATATAATACGTTGTAAATTACCCTTGCTGTGGGTACTCGCACCGTCACCTGCACATTGGTATGATACATCTGCACATGTGATAGGCATACGTTGGCATATCCGCGTACTGCCCATACTTCGTCCTTAACAAGCTGATGTTCGTGTTGTCGGCACCATCTGCAGATGTTTTACTACATACCTGGTACAGGACACAGAACAAAGTACAGCAAGCAGCAGTTCCATCATGCGATTACTCGTATCGTATCGTGAGCTCTATTATGTTCCAACATCCAAAATAATGTAATGGTGTCGCCTGTATCGCCGTATCGCCTGTGTCGGTAAGTCTTGCCACATGTTATTGCATACCTGGCACATTTGACTACTACGGACGGTGCCTATCCTGCTGTCCGCGTACGTGGTTCTAAGCCGTACCAGAACAAATTTCTGCTGCTGTACGAGAACAAATTACTGCAGTGCTTTGGATTCATGTGCAGTAGGTATAGGTACACGTTGATGACAGCAGGTGGTATGTTGATCCCGCGCAAATGGCCGTTTTCGCGCTAGCCGACTGCCGTGAGTGGCTTCGTAGATACCAAATACAGTTGTCTGCTTGAGAACTTACGCACTGCCTGTGTTCAGGGCGTCGCACATATAACAAATATTATGCTGTCCGATATAAGGCGTGCAGCTGTCGCTTTGGTTTTGCGGCATCATGATGTTACTATTATATTTTGGTGGTGTTATACTCGCCAAAGCAGTTGCAAGCAGCAGTTGGCTGTAAGAACCCCCCCCTCGGCGCTCGCCCCCCTCCCGCCCTTTCCAAACATATACGTCCCAACCAACGTGTGATACGCATATACCGATGTACCTTCGCAGAAAGCTGACAGAAACTAGACTGGACGGAAATGTAACAAGGACAAGATTATGGCGATGAGATAATGTGACAACAGCAACAACAACAACAACAACAACAACAACATTTACTGCTGTAGTAGTATACCAGGTATAGCATGGGCGAACGGCCAAAAGCACCTTCAGTTCGTTGGCTTTTACGTTGGCGGTTCATGCTATACGCCCCTTTACTTCCCCCCTCGATACACTAGTAGTTACATTTTCAACATTCAACGTGAAAGGGCGCGCGGTCAACTAATTGGAGAACTTTTGTACGAATAAGCATTCAGTCGGCCGCAAGAAAAACGTGGAAAGCGAAGATATGAAAACATGGCAAGGAATTACGTCGTACAAAAACTCGATAGATGTGCCGCTGAGCCCTCAAAGACAGGTAGGATTAAATGTAATCCCGATGCAGGTATCAAACGACAAGGAGATGTGACCAGGGAAAGAAACCACCGCGATAGATGTGGCACGTGCTCATGACAACACGACGCGTTCAATATGACTGGACGCATGAGTCTCACCTGTTTTTTTTTTCTTTTTCGTTTTTTGTTCGGGTGCACGCTAATTTGCGTTATATTCTAGGCCGCTGGTATGTCTGTCCACAAAAAAAAGATTATGCTCGCAATGTGAATACTAACAAAACAGTAACAGTTGCGATATACACGCTTAATCATCCCGGCACGGTGTACACGCTGCAAGCACTAGCAGTCACTTGATGCCACCCCTGCTTCTCCTATCACGGGCACAGGGCCTCGGCACGCAAACGTCATTCCAGCAAGCAAGTATTAATAGTGTCAGCAGCAATGATAGCAAGCACACACCGGGCGAGAACCACGCTTGACCGTGGCTTGAAGCATCCTCGTAGCCTACTCGCCGTCTCCGTGTGTATCTTACATAGTACGTACGATTCAGTCATACATTCTGGCTGGGTAGGCAAAAAAACGCCATGGCATCAAAACGCTAGGTACGATCCGCTCCTACACCCTCGCTGAACAGGCACATAAATACATTAAAGATAGCTTAGAGTTGCTTGCATTTGCCTTTTTCTGAGAGGCCTCTCCCGGCACTTCTCTGGCCTCTCAGAGTTCCCACCTGAAAAAAGCCTTTTCCCCTCCGTTTATTGTTTAGGGGCATCTGATGTGCTACTATTAATAGTGGCTTTTTGAAGCAAGCGTTTCTCCCAAAGCGTCACAAGACTGTGCTGCAGCCACCCCCCAACCACCGCGGCCGCCTGTGGCGCTTTCTCTCGACGACCAGCAGTAGCACTTACCTGCTTCTCGTCGCCGCCCCTTGTATCGCTTCGCTCGACGGGTTTTGCGCCTACCTGCTGCTGGCGTGCGTGGACCGTTTCGTTTCGTCTCGCAGGGCTCAGGCTCGCATGCAGCTCAAGGGTTTCGAGGTGAGCACAGGCAACAACGTTCGAGGGGTGCACATGCAACGACGCCCCAACTGCGACCCGAGGGTACGGTAGGGTGGTGTAAATATATCATGCATGGCCGTAGTCCTTTGGCCGTAGTCCTTAGGACCATAGACGAACTACGGTACGGGGGACTACTTTTAGGTATGTTTTTTCAGCGGCTCAGCGCCAAAGGTGCGAGTGGCCACTTTTGTGCTTTTCGGTTTTGTGATTTGCACCGCCAGGAACTTAGTTGCTACGCTGCGCCCACAAAGCGTATTTGTGCGTGTTTTGAGTGGCCTGAACTCGCAAAGTGAAAGTGGGGGTATAATACTATGATACCGTACGAGCCTTGGTATTGCCTGCGATAGTTTTTAGCGCGCCATAGCCCACGACAAGGGTAAAACATTGCGGAAGTACGCGACCTCTCGTATCACGGCGCAGCTGCCGGCGATAGATTTTAGCGAGCCATAGCCCCCACGATAAGGGTAAAACATTGCCGAAGTGCGCGACCTCTAATATCACGGCAGGATTCAGCACAGCGACCATAGGAGGGGTGGGGCTGCTGCCGTGCTCACAGGCGCGGCGGAGCAGTCGAAGAGCCGCGCGATACCGTTGGTGTTGCCCGCCTGAACCTGATTGACGCATTGCGGAAGGGCGTGTGCTATCTTAGGCGTAGCCAAAGCCTGTACGGGGGTGCGTCGCTACGCCTGTTGGCCCCCCAAGACACCAGTGTGTGCCGATCCTTGAACTCTTCCTACGACCACAGCAGTAGACTAGCCTTTACTGTAGGCCTATCAATCGGCACGGGACGTGTCGTTCCGCTCGTGTGCTCTGTTGTACTCGCAGGGCTATGCACGCGAGACGCTTGTGGCCTCGAGAGTGATCGTCACTTTCCCCCTTGCATCCGATCCTAAACGTCCATCCGTCGGTAGGCCCTCCCAGTGTCGAATAAGTATTTAATTCGCCGGTTTTGAACAACACTTGACATTTCGAAGAAATATACCTGGTAATGCTTTCGAACGAACGCGAATTTCTGAGTTTCCACATGACACCGTGCCAAATAATAGATTCCCCGTTCGAGATCGCTGAAGCCGGATTATTCGATCACCACCGCCGCCGACCTCCAACGCGCCCAAGTTGACGACAGCTTTAAATATCCTGCTGTGCGAGTTCCTGGCGACAGCTACACTATCTTGCCATTGGCACGCTAGAAGAAGATGCGAAATCCGCTATGAATAGAAACCGAAAGATCTTGCCACGGTTTGGCGGCAACGCCTACGCTGAGGAATAAGCCGCGCACCACGTGCAGCCGGTACATGCAGCCGACAGAACAGGCGCCCCGTGGTGACAGGGTACGCTGATTTGTTGTTTCACTGTTATTTCTTGTCTTACATACGACCTACGTCAGCTATATATGTGTATCACTCTGGTTTGTTTGATTTTTTCCTGAAGTGTTCTTCCACTCCAGAGTGATTGGAGCCTGTCCTGTGACCACGCACTAGATTATGGAAATGCGTTAGCGTGAGAGTAACATCAACCATGAGCAAGTTTCCGGCCTCCTGCGACGCCAACAGTTCGTGTCGTGCCGTACATAAGAAACAACTTGTGCCCCAGGTAGCCCACGCCGTATGGGCGGTGGTTCGCACGCTCTACCGCCGCGCTGCGCTGACCGAACCCGACCTTTAATTTACGCCCGCTCTTTCGACGGCGTTCGGTGATATGTATTTCTTCGTGTGGTGGCCCGTCGTCGCAGGAAGCGGCTCAAGACTGTCGGGCGTCGATCGGCGAGGATCCTGGGAATGCCAAGGCCCTCGTGAGGTAGGTTCAGCTGCCGCGTGGCCGTGTGAGCATGGGCTTATTTAAGCTGTGTAGAGGCGGGCGTCGAGGAGGCACCATTTATAGGAGATAAACCCTCGACGCGTGCACGTGTGCGCGTATATACCCCCCAGAAGATGGTGCCCACCGCTCGCGAAGCCAGCCGTGCAGCATTCCCCTGCGCTGCTCCGTCCGCTGCCTGGCCTTTCTCAATCGTGGATAGCATCGACGAAATACTCAAAAAGAAAGGTGCTGGCGCGAGAGCCTCGGAAGAGAGCAGCGTGGTGATCGATCCGACTGCCTGGCCGTGTCGCCAATCATGTTCGGATGCCTCGGTTAAACGTGCCCGGCTTTCGTGTGAGACGCGCTTTTCTTCTGCCGAACCTGAGGAGAAAGCTGATATTTTGTTAACACGCGACTATGCCGTCCGAAGCGCCCACTATCACATGCTCATTATTTCCGTGTATGGGTATTGCCCGAGTGTTAATATAGCAGGGGCGGAGCACCCGCGCATACTCCGAACGTTCAAGTATATAGAGGCCGTATTTACAGGGGATACCGCCAAATGTCCCCTTGTAGCATTCATGGCAAATCAACGTACCCATCCTCATCAAGCAGAGACGGCTTGCTGGTGCCACAGCCCACAGCCTTTCACCCCTGCCCTGCAGGGCAAATAATAGGTGCGATTGCTCCAGTGCTTCCACACGGTGTCGACAACTCTCGGCCGATGTACCCGCAGGCAAAAGCACCGAGGGGAAGAAGTCGCCGCAGCCCTCATATGTCGCGGCTCCATCGACCGCCCACAACCCGCACCCTTGGTAGTACTGACGAGCCACGCTTTTCGCAGCCGACATGTATCATTTTTGTGAAACCTAACCCTTTGACCACTGCAAAATATCTATATAGAAGTCTATATGTAATGACACATGCTACGATAGAGGTGCACCATCTTGTTTCTCGGGCTCCTCACTTGAGGAGCTCTAAACCTCACCCAAAAACTGATTTTGAGAAGACTGAAAGTGTAACCCGATGAACAAACCTATGGCCTAGGCATAAAAAAAAAATCATGTTGCAAAACAAGAATGACATTCCGACGATTTTGGGTTAAGGAGCCCCGTCATTCACAAACAAAAATGCCGAAAAGTGCTACCTCTCTCGTAGCACGTGTCTAATTCCAAGTCGTTTGTGCCCAAAAACTTGGGTGCAGCTCTAACGGAGTTGACAACGGCGAACGATACCCCACGCCGCTAGTGCAAAAGTAGGTTACCTCTCGCTAGGAACTCGCGCTGGTGGATATTTGTAAGGATCGTTAAACTGCGTGCAGTGGTGGAAGGCATACAATACACTAAGTTTGAAGAGAAAAAAAAACGGAGTTTTCCAGATTGACGTCATGCAAGCCATTTGTGTTGCTTTCTGCGGAGAGATCATGGAGGCGTTTTGGTTGCGCTTTTTTTTTTCCTGCGGTGTCCAGGTGGGGCCTTTGCGAGGAGGCGTTAAGTCGCTGGCAGGGGGCGCTCCGACACTTCGAGAAAGCATGTGTCTTACTCCAACAGGGCACGGCCCTCCGCAAGACCGCTCTCGATGGAAAGCGGAGAGCTGAGGTCAACGCTGCCGTTGACCGAAAGGCGAGCGAGCGGACGGCTGGGGGTGTACTCATTGGCTGGGGGGGGGGGGAAGAGTGAAGAACGATATTTATGCCACGGCAGTGTTGTTGTCCACCACGTGTCCCTGAGAAATGTGTTGTCGAAACATGTGGGTCTCCAACAATAGCTGTAACCTTTGAGTCGTGGCTAATGAATGAATCTAAGATGTATATACTCCAGTGTCGGATGGGGGTTGGGGGGGAGACTCACGACCGGTACATACTGCCCTTGTGCTTCGAAAGGCGTGTCTCGACGCGTGCGCACGGCACGTGCGCTCCCTATGTAGCTGTTCCCGCTTTTGGAAAGGATGGGCCCAGGGGTGGGTTGCTCACGATGTCTATGACATGGATAAACGCGCGTCGGCCGCTTCTTCTAGGTAGCTTGACCCTGTCCATTGTTCGAGCGGGTCCTGGACCCCTGCTAATCGTACTACTGGAACATGAATCACACACTAATTTCTAGTGTGTCCCCAAAAACGTGCGTGCAGCTATAACGGGGCTAATACTTAATACGCCGTAAGCAGTATGCCGGCTCGTCTGCGACATTTTCTTGTCCCGCGGAAAGGTACGTCCTTCTTCATGCTGAATACGCACACGGACGCAACAAGACCCGCTTGACTCCTTTACAGTTCGCTTGACAGTACACTTTATCCTGACTTCCCACTTCTCCTAACCCTTGTGTCGCTGCCTCGTTGCATAATCGGGCTTCGCATCCCGTTGCGTCGCACCGCGTCGCGTCGCGTCGGTTCGCCAGGTGGCCCACGAGGAAGCTATGCCGCAGGAGCTGGTGCACCGCGGACAGATGCTGAGGTTGTCGTTCAGGGAGCTAGTTCCGACCGAGGTGCGTTGGGCACCCCAGGGTGTGTACCCTACTTGGTCGTTACCCTTTTGCCGCGGCAAAAAATTGCTGTGCTTTGATTCCAAGCAGTGTCTTCAAAAACGTGGGTGCAGTTCTAAATGGGTTGACACATCCTTGAAATGTTCTCTCTGCGTCGCCCAACGCGTAGCAGCGTAGGTAGGGCGCGAGGTAGGCCACTTCTGCTGCACAGCTGGTTTGTGGGATCGGAAAGTGTGCGGTGGAGGAGATAGAGTTTCAGCCTCAACCTGAAATTTGGTTCTGGTCATCGAAAAAACTGGGCGCGGGGTGGAAGAACACGAAGGGTTGCTGATGGTAACTCACCCGAGGACGAACCGGGTACGTAGCAGCGGCTGGCGCGTTGCTTTTGCCCCTGCAAGGTCGGTTCAACGTCCAAAGTGCGCCTCGTTCAGCGCCGTGAGACCGCCTCTCTACGGCCACCGGCTTTTTTCTCCGTCTCACGGTCTGTGACCACATAACTTGAATCTCTATATACTAAGACGAAGAATCAGGACTGACACTGGCAGGTGTGTTGATGTTGCGTAGGAAGAACTGTTTAATCCCTTTGGGGCTTCAGAAGAGAAACGCTCAAGAATATCACGTTCGGAAACCCTTCCACCCCTTTCCTTCTCCAGACGCACCTGCCCGCCCGTTTCTTCCCCCGAAAATCTCTCTCGATATTGATGTCCCGCGCTTTCCACCCCTTCCCTTCTCCCAACTTTCATGCGTAACTCTTGACCCAAAAAAGTATGTCGTTTTTTTTTGTCCCGCACCGCGTCCGATCTGCTGTTTTCTGCTTCTTGCGTCCCGGTGTTCCCAAAGTGCTGTCCGGGAGAGTGGTTCCCGCTGTCGGTGGGGTTGTCCAATGAGTTCGGCCTGTGGAGGAGAAGCGACTTCTCTCGACCCACCTCGGTACCAGAGACGACCCAGAGGACGAAACCGTTGCCGGCATCTTCTTGTTCTTCTTGTTCGTCTTGTCCTTCTTGTTCTTGTTGTTCTTCTGTTTGCTCTTCTTGTTCTTGTTCTTGTTCTTTTTGTTCTTCCTCTCGCCCTTGTGCTCCTTCTTGTGCTCCCTCGCCTGCCCCTTTTTCGTCGTGTCTGGGGGAGACGGGGGAGGCGCTGAAGGCGTCGTTGGGCGCGGGGACAACCACCTCAAGATTGAGGCTTGTCATTGAGACGCGAGATCTAGAAGGTGATTCACTGACTGGCTGGGATTTACAAACTTAACCCTTTTTCCCCAGCAAAAATGATCGGACACTAATTCCAAATAGTTTGTCCCCAAAACAGTTCAAGAGAGGTTAAGCGAAGTGTAAATTAAGAGGTTCCCGAGTCTCGAGTCATGCGACGCCGTCCCAACGCTTGCAACTCCTGTCCGTGCCTTGTTTCTTATCGTGAACGTGTGCTTAACTTTATCAAGGTGTGTGGTTTGCTTCGGCGTGGCACACGTGTCTTCATTCGTAGAAAGGCCCGATTTTCATGGGGGGAAACTTTAGCTCCCAAGTACACCGGCCGCTTCCGGCGGGGGCTTCACTCGTATATTGTCCCACCTCTCACCGTGTCCTAAGTATGCAGCAGTCGCCTTCTCAACGCACGGATCGATCCATCAGCAGCACCAAATCCAAGCGGTTTGTAGGCGGTTCAGTGGCTCGCTCTTTTTATATTTTCCGTTCTCCCATCGTCAATCAACGGTCATCAACGGTCAACTTCAAATCACTAGGGCTTTGAGTTCGCTGGACGTCTCGGCGAGCTAATTGGTTGGGTGACGGAGTAAAAAAATAGCCAACTAACTGACTTAGTGTTAACTACTAGACCCCACACGTCGAGTCACTTGCGCGGCAGTCAGATGCAAAGACGCAAAACCCCTCAATATTCCGCACGTAACTTTCTGTAATACCTAGCCAGCTAATAACTAGTCGGCGACTTATAGTCAGCCAAGCCACAGCCCTGCAAATCACCCATTTCGCGACGGTAACCCCCCCGTGCATGCAACCGTGCATGGTGTCTGTTCAGGTTTCGGCGGCCGAAGCGAGGCTGGGTGCGGCCCGACTCGGGACAGCGCAAGAACAATGGCGTGCTCCTGCGCCCCCCAGACGGCCTCAATCCCCCCCACTACCTCCGTACGGTCGGCTGGCGGAGGAAGAAAACCAGCGCAGTCCTTCGTGGCAGAAAACGGAGGCCCATCAGCGAGGGTGGCAAGGCGCGACCGGGACGTGCGTTGGGTTGTTGAGACCGACGGAGACAGTGCCGTCGGTCCGGAGGGCAAGGTGACGCTGCAGGCTCGCTTCGTGGCCGCGCCGTGCAGAAGCAGCTACCGTGCGAGTGTCTGCGGCGTTCACGGCGCGCCCGAAGAATGGGTCTCGGTAAATGCCAGCCCCGAAAGATGTTTCTCGGAAAATTCCAGCCCCGAAGGATGCGTCTCGGAAAATTCTAGCCCCGAAGGACGTTTCTCGGAAAATCCCAGCCAAAGCGGAAGCGTCGGGCAGGTAGTTTTGGGACCCGATGTCAGTCGCGGTGCAACAAGAGATAGGTCTTCGCTTATGATGCTGAGGGTGTCCGTGGTAGAAGATGAGGCCATGGCCCTGCTCGGTCGACGGGTAAGTGTAGCGGTTGCAACCCCTGAATGTTCGAGGCACTGTTGCCCCTTGACAGACTGCCTTCAAGGCACTCCAACACTAAACCTGGTTCATTGTGTACTACATATGTTGGTTGTCGGCATCCTTGCCCCTTGACGGACAGCCGAAAAGGGACTATACACTCTAAACCTACAGCAGTGTATCAAGTACCATAGCAAATATGTCGGTTGACGGCACTCTTGCCCCTTGACGGACGGCCGTCAAGGAGCTCCCCACACTAAACTTTGTATGTTAGTTCTAATTAGGCCTTGACGAGTCAAACCTAGCCCGTCAACCGACATATTAGTCGAGAGGGGCTTGAAAACCTACTGCTCATTCCATCATCCTCGCCGGCAAACCTTAATCCTTGTACTGCGCTAATTTCATGTAGTTTGTCGTCGAAAACCGGGTGCGTTTCTAAAAGTTTTAAGTCGCCACGAGAGGGTGGTACTATTCATGTATTTCGGGGTGGGCTGCTCCACTCCCGATAGTGATGCGCTTCCCCTTGATTGCTGTCCGAAACAAGGGGCATGAGAATAGGCAAAAAGTTTTCAAGGGGAATTCAACCATTTAATGTCTTCTGTCCATGCGGACCTTCACTCACCTTCTTCGTCCCTCCCCTCACCATTCATTCAACATTCAATCAATGAGTTTTGCACTGGTCAATCGTCAATCAATCAATCTATTCAGTCAGCCAATCGACCAACCAATCAGTCTCCCGCGCCCGCGCGACTATTGCTCTCACGCTTGCTTGTTCCAGGTGGTGCCTGTGCTTTCTCTTCCCATCGCCGTCTCCGAGGCCGACTCCCGTACGAAGCACACACCCGGCTCGCAGGTCGGACAGGAGGCGGGATTCCGATCGCCCGAACACCGCGCTTTGGCGGCCAACGCCTTCAGCGCCGGAGCGATAAGCTGCCGCGAAGTCGTCTTCAAGTCGGCGCCGGCAGCCACCGCCGCCGCCACCGCCGTCTCATCGCAACACCAGCGGGTAGGCTGTGTGCGTGGCGACCGCAGCGGAAGCGGCCATCCCGATAGGGTGCCTTACCAACGATTCAGCAAGGAAGATCATCAAGGGTCCACAGAGCGCTCTGATGTTGTTGGTGGGTGCGGTGGCGGTCATCACTGTCGCGACGTTGGCGTCAGCGGCGGTAGCTGTGGCAGCGGCGGCAGCGCTGACGGCGATACGGCTGCGTCTCTCGAAGAACGCACGGTGCTGGTCGCGGAGTCTCCGGGCCAGCTTGGAATCGGGGGCAAGGTCTGGGATTCGGCCTTCGTCTTGTGCGACTACCTCGCGAAGGCCCCCGCATCCGACACGTTTGCTGTTGCTGCTGCTGCTGCTGCTGCTGCTGATGATGATGATGATGATGCGGCTGCTTCTGCTACTGTTACTGCTCATACTTATGCTGCTGCTGCTCCTGCGGCCGCTGCTGCTCCTGCGGCTGATGCTGCTTCTCCTCCTGCTGCTGATGATTATGATGGTGATGCTGCTGCTGCTGCTGCCGTCGTCGACGCTGCCATCCCCGCTTGCCCCCCGTCAATCTCACCAATAGGTCCACCTCACACCGTGACTGACAGCAATGATGACGAGATGATACGCCTCGCAAGCGTCGAAGGTGGTGGAGCGTTACGAGCTGCCGGTGGTGGCCTTGTCGACGACCAGGCCGAGGAAGAAAGTCGCCGGCAAGAAGGAACCAGTAGACGCCCGAACGCGAACGCGAGCGCGAGCGTATCCACTCGCAGTGCTAGCGGGTCGGATCCTGGGGAAGATGGTGCGGAAGAAGGTGGCGATGGTGCCGAAAGCGCGGCAACCTCGGTCGACCCACGGCCGCGGGGGACTCGCGCCGCGGGTCGGATCGTGGAAGGAAGAAGAGTGCTGGAACTGGGTGCCGGGACGGGGCTGGTGTCGGTCTGCTGCGCCCTGCTGGGAGCTTCCGCGGTGGTCGCCACCGATTTTGATGTGCGTTTCGAAGCCACTGGCCGTTGTCGCCGGCGGTTGCATCGCTCTGGTCCAGGCCTGTGGAGTGCGCCTACTGGAATTGCGCTGTTTGTTTGCGTGTGACACCTGCGGCGTGTTTTCTTAGACGATGGAATTTTTTCTGGAGTTATTTGGTTCTCGTGTTGTTTTGTATATATGTATGTGTTTTTGACTGCGTGTTGCGCCGGTCGGGGCATTGTGTCGCCTGGCGACGAGGCAGTCTCCGCTCAGCCTCCTTCGCTTTCCTACGAGCATGATAGAGTGTCCCTGACGGTGGATCTACCGCGAAAGACCGAGCAGATGCGAACCGAACGGTGACGCTTCAAAGTGCGAGAGCCAGCGTTAAACCTGAACGGTAGATAGAAAACCACTTTTTCTTTTTGTTGGATTTTGACGGCGCGGTCACAGCGGATAAGACCGGTTTTTGTTCCTTTTAGAAAATTAACAGTGCAACGAAAACTTGACCTCAAGACAAAACTTGTAAACGTGTCTTCCGGAAAGCGGAAAGGCTCATCAGTGTCTTTGAGGTGGTCACCCGTGACGGACAACCCCCCTCCGCCGTTCTGCAACTGTTTGCGCAGGATGTTACAAAGCTGATACGGCTCAACGTGTCCCTGAATTTCTCTGACACGTCTTCTTCCTCTTCCTCCCCATCGACGGTCGATACGCCGGCACCGCTGCCGCCGCCGCCGCCGCCGCCGCCGCCGCGGCTGCCGCACCTTCCAGCTAATTCGCCATCTCAATCCTTCCGGGAATCTGAAGAGGCACCGGCAGCAGAAGCGCCCTCGAATACGGCGCGGCCAGCAGCCGCGGCGGACATCATCGCAACGACGAGCGAAACAGCCACGCTACCGACCAGCGCAGCGCAGACAACAACATCGCCAGACCAGGCGGCCAACACCTCTGCCTTAGCTACCGCCAAAGGAACGGCAAACGCTACAGCCTCGCCACCCTCAAGTACAGCGCAGACAACAATATCTCCAGACCCGGCTGCCAACACTTCTTCGTCTACTTCCGCCAACGATGGCATCCATTTACCGCTGCCGCTGATACCACCGCCCCTGATGTCAGAGTCTGGACCGATAGCCCCAGTTACGGCCGTGCCGCTCGTATGGGGGGAGACATCGTCTGAGGTTAACGGGTTCGGAGCGGAGGTGGTGGTGATGAGTGATGTCGTTTACGACCCAACAGGTGCGTTGCGAGCGTAGAGACAAGCGTCATCTTGCCGCATGACTTCCCGCTGGGATGCGTGAGACCACGTTTGTTTTTTTGGTGTTGCGGATGTAAATGTTTTATTAGTACTTTTATCTGTTAATAGTGCTGGGGAGGCGCATGTTTATCGGCGAATCTGTCCGATGGTTCATATTTCTTCGACCGAAAGCGTGGCGGCACTAAAAGGGCGAGCAGGGGTAGGGTGTGGCGATGGAGGGATCTGTAACAAAACTCATGCAATTAAGGCCGTTTTTTCGTGGGGATAGCCCAGCAGTTCCCCGTGTGTTCCGGGGAATCATTGTACTACGTATGACAACAAGCACTGCTGTACAGTAGATTTCTCGAACTTGGTTGTATCCTGCGCCGTGAACCAACAGCCGAGACGTGTGTCGTTCCGTCGTGTGCCCGTGCGCGAGCTTGACCCAGCATTTGGGTTGCCGTTCATGTCGAAGATTAACCCTTGTGGGACTTCAGGGGGGGTGAAACAAAACGTAAAAAAAATGTGATGATTTCAGACTCGGCCATACGCAACAGCCCGGGCTGCTCGGTAGATGTGTCTGACGCGCAATGTTGGAGGTATGTACGACACGCACACCGCGTGCTGGTACTTGTTCTACTGCACGCTCTTCCGAGACGGTTGATAAGATCGCACTTGTCGTGTGTTTAGTCGGCGTACATGGGCCGCAAAACGGTTAACCACAACGTTCCACTCGTGCTGTCCGCCCGCTTTGCATTCCTCTCGATGGGAAAAGGGTACGAGCCTCTACTGGAAACCCTGCTGGACGTTTTGCGACCGGGGGTGATAGCGGTGAGCTCACAAATTTGGCGTGTAGGCGTTACCAATGGGCGCGGGGCGTGAATGAGGTCGACGATTTTGTTTTCGACGATCCTTCAACGCAAACGCCATTGTTGCTTAGCCCTTTTTCAACTGCTAATATTCAATGGTCCCACACTAATTCCAAGTAGTTTGTCCCCAAAAACGAGTGTGTGTGATTGTGTGTGGGGTTTGGGGCACCACTTAATTTTTCCCCCAAGTGCAGACTGCCGCCGTGCATCGCGAAGTCCACTGGCGTGTAGCTCCCGCGTCCCTGCGCTCTTTTAGCGTACCGCACGCCTGCACCCTCCTTACCTAACGTTCGTGCTGAAAAACAAAATTGCCTTCTCCCACCGCGACAGATCATGGCCCACCGCCATCGACACCCGGAAGATCAAACGTTCTTCCGCCGCTTAGAGCAACTATTTCACGTTCTCGAGGACGAGGGGGCGCAGCCGACCCGGGCAGAAAACTCTCCCCCGCGTCCCCCGCGGACGTCGGTGGCGTCAGAACAGGCGCATGGAGACCCGACAGCGGATTGCCCGTTTGGAGTTCTGCGTGGTGAAGGTGCCTTGCGCGACATAGCCGAAGAGACCGAGAATGGAATTGCTGGCAAGGAGGATGATGATGCGAGAGAGAAATCAAATTCCGCCCCTAGAATTTGTGGCGCGATCGATGTTAGCGTCCGCGCCGGTTCCTCCTCATGCGAGGAGGCCGTGATTTTCGGAGCCGGAGAGTGCGGTACCACCGCCACCGCTCCTGCTGTTTCTGCTGCTGCTGCTCCTGCTGCTCCTGCTGCTGCCGCTGCTGCCGCTGCTGCCGCTGCTCCTCCTCCTGCTGCTGTTGTTGCTCCTGCTTCCGCAGCTGCGCGGGTGGGTGGAAATACCATCGCCGCTGATCCAGACCAAGAGCGGAGCGCCAGCAACGATCGAGGGGGCAAATGTGACGGAGCCGACGTGAGAATATTCTGCATTTGGGGTCGGCAGGGACAAGTTAGACAATCGAAATATTCGAATAGAAGTGAAGAACGACACGTTACGCATGCTATTAATCGCTATTTATAGAACACTTAGAGTTCTATGGTTCACGTCGACGTACCTTCGCCATCCCCTTTTCGGGGGTATTCCAGTGTCATGAGCGTCAAAATGATTGACCCGTAGGTATGCTGTGCGGTACTTTGCCGGGTGAAACATAAACATTTACCCAGGACACATTGCGGCGCTTAGTTCTTGGGGGTTTACGTAGGTGGAACACTTATAGTAAGAGTTATACGGTACGTGTGGACATTATATATGTTCCCCATCCCCTTTTTGAGGGTATTTCAGTGTCATGAGCGTCAAATCGATTGACCTGGAGGTATGCGGTGCAGTACTTTTCCGGGTGAAATATGTACGTAGGAGACATTACAGCACTTAGTTCCGACGGGTTACATAATAGCTGGAACACGGATTACTATAGAGCTATGCGGTACATGTCGACACATGTTGACCATCCTCATTTTGAGAGTGTTCAAGGATAATGTGAGGGTCGAAACGATTGACCTGGAGGTATGCTGTGCGGTATTTTGACGGTTGGGACCTTAACCGCTTCGGAAAAGGGGGGAAAAAACGTCGGAAAAGAATACATGACGATTCCAGAATAGGCCAGACCAAGCAGCCCGAGCTGCAAGGGTAGGGGGGGGTATCCGAAGTGGACCGTAAGGAGATGTTCTACATGCGCACAGCATGCTGATACAGCAGTGGGAGGCTCCCAGTGGGGCCGGTTGAATAGTGCCACTGGTCTCTACAGTGCCGGTGGAATCGCTTGGCACGACTTGAACTCTCTATAGTAACTATCTGTAGTAGTCCTATTCGCAATAGTGCCGGTGTCCTGAACAGTGCCGGTATGTTGGGCTGGCACACACCGGCACTATTGGGAGCCCCCCACTGTACTCGTACTGGTGCACGCTCTGCTTTTATATAGACGGTTGATAATGTCGCACATCTTAGTGTTTTTGGTCGATAAAAAAAGGCCCCCGAAAGGAATATCACCGTTGCCCAGGGCGCATTGCAGCACTGAGTTTCGTGGAGTACGTACGTGATTCCGGAACACTCAGAAAAGTTTGCTCCTCCGAGAGTACGAAGAGCAGCTTGATTCGACCTGAGACTGTCACTATCAGCCCCTTCGGGATTTCAAGGGATGAAAGTGTCGAAAACAAATGACGATATTTCAGCAGCATCGGTCACACGAAGCAGTAGCTCGGGCTGCAGGGGGTACTCCCAGCTAGACTTAGTAGTACATATCGTGACCCCTTTGGCACTTGAGGGTCGAAAAGAGACGACCAAAAAGAAGAGTCGATTACAGCAGCGGCAGTTGGCCACGAAGCAACCCGGGTTGCAGGGGGGGTAGTCTATATATAATACATACATACCGATACGTGTATACGACAAATTCACGGACCTCTCCGACAAGCACGCAGCATGATGATGCTAGCCGCTCCACGGCGCGCTCCCAGTAGACGGTTGATAAGACCGAACCTGGCATGGTTGTAGTCGCTATACCTTGTCAATTCAGAGGGGTCACCTCTCTCTTTGGAAATTCAGAGGGGAAATACGTACCTGGTACGAAGGGTGTTTGCGATTTCCAAACTCTGTTGGGTTGGAAAAAATGTAAAAATGGTATTGAAACCGTCGAATGTCATACCCAGGGCCAACCAACCCACGAGAAAATTAGGTTGGAAAGTAAAAAAATTGTTCGCTGAAAAAAATTCTTGGGTTGGGTTGGCCTTGGATCTTGACATTCGACGGTTTCAATACTATTATTATACCAGGGTAATATGTTTTCCTACCAAACTCCTACCCAACCAAAGTTGGTACATCGCAAACACCCTGTAATATGTCGAAAGCCCCCCCCTCGCTAGAGGAGCTCTGTACCTGTCCTAACAATAACAACAATTGATTTGAGGAAAAAATAAAAAAGTGCTACCCGATGAACAATATCATGCCCTATTGATACGGGTGTATCCTTGGGGATCATCAACATTCAACCAGACCTGACACAAAGCGAGGGGGAACGTTGAAATCTCAAAACGTCCCTCGCAACATTGATGATAA
>JAYJMJ010000411.1:2897526-2920596 GCA_036873875.1 Laminaria ephemera | reverse complement strand
TCCTGCACGTGTGTGTGTTTGTGGTTTGTGGTGATATATACGGCCGGACTCCCGTCTACGACGACTCTCCTCTATACAGCATAGGGGCACGCCGCGCAACAGCACACGACTGGTTGCGTTACCTACAGCAGTATACTTCAACATAGTTTTTTTTTGTTCAATCCGAATTTTGGTGTACCTAGGCCATACTATAGGTTTGTTCATCGGGTTGCACTTTCAGTTTACTCAAAAAAAAAAGTTTTTTTGGGTGAGATTTAGAGCTCCTCAAGTGAGGAAGCCTCAGAAAAAAAATGGTGCACCTCTATCGTAGCATGTGTCTTGAGGAGCTCTATCCTTCTCCCCCAAAACTGATTTGGGGGGAAAAATAAAAGTACCAAACGGTGAACAATCAAACGACCTAGGTATGCTATGAAAATTATTGAAAAACAAAAAAAAAAACTGAAATTCCGACGATTTTGGGCTAAGGAGCCTCGTCGTTCAGAAACAAAAAAGCCGAAAAGTGCTACCTCTATCGTAGCGCGTGTCGAACGTGCTATTAGTAGTTAGGACGGGAGGTTCACCGAGTCGGATGAAGAGTAGTATGGGACATAACACGCTCTAGGGTACAGTGCAAGTGCTGCTCTGTCGGCTACACAGCCCCACCCACTACTCCTCTACCTAGTCACGTGATTATGTAAACTGGCGGGTAGCCCCGGAGATGAATATACGCTAGAATCATCCAACTCGAAAACATCTGTTTACTTTTTTGTTGCATAGCACTACTTGTACCCATTACCCTACTTAGTTCCCTGACTAGACCTCGAAAGTGTCTACTGAAAGTATACATTGTGCTGGTTATTGAGCACTATCCGCTGCCCTGCTTAGCGACCTAACTCCAGCTCTAACGCATATGGTTTGTTGGTTATATAGCAATACCCACCACCCTACCGAGTCACCTGGCTATAACAAAAGCGTATCTGTGTGTTTGTTGTTTTTTTAGCTGTATAGTCTACCCGATCCCCTACCTACTGTGGTCATGGGACTAGGCGGGGTAGCGGTTTGTGGTATATCCAACCAAGGTGCTTTACGGTCGTGGCCGTGGATAATGGTCTTGTGTGATGTTCTAATGACAGGAGTAGGGAAGGAGGATAGTTTGGTCGTCACCATACATCTCAATGCAAGCTGCGCCCGTGTTGAATTCTCGACATGGGTGGCGTTTGTACTTTTTACGCTTTCGTGGATGGCAAGCCGTACACAGCTAGGGAAGTAAAAATGATGGCAACATCCATATCGCTGCCTAAACCAAAACCAGGCATTCAAGCTAGCCCCTTCTCTTGCCACCCCTGCCCCTTTGTTCCCCTCTTCTTCCCCCCCTTTCCATCGCGCATGGTGCAAGCAATGCCTTCCTTGCCAGTGAAAACCCGACATTCTCCGTCCAGGCGCTGTAGAGATGTGAGGGTCCATGCTCTTACAGACTGCGGATGTGAATGGTAATGATTACAACCCCCCCCCCCCAACCCCCCTTCTAATACTCGCGTACCGGCCTCCCGCAGCGATGGATGCTGGAACCCAGCCTGAACGGCGTAACGGGCGACCACGCAAGGTGAAACAGAGAAACTGGCATGCGCATCGTCGATATCTATTGGCTGTCAGACACCCCCTTTCTATGCGACACACACGTTATATGGTACTATTATTTCTGGTATCCAGATACTGTTGTTGAATCCAAGGGTGGGTTAGGGGGGGTTCACGTTTAGATCTCGCGCGAGTGGTTGCCCTAGTTATTTGTAATATTCAGCTTTTGTGCTGTTTGGTCTTGCGATATTGCACCGCGGCCATGAACTGCTTTGTAACGCTGCGCCAACAATATCTTTCAGGTCGTTTTGGAGCTAGGTACAGAGCCAGTCGCGCGAGCGGCCTATAGACGCGTGCTACGACAGAGGTAGCACTTTTTGGATTTTTTGTTTCTGAATGACGGCGCTCCTTAACCCAAAATCGCCGGAATGTCAGTCCTTTTTTTCAATCTGATTTTTTTGTGTATCCAAGCCTTGGGATTAATCATCGGGTTGCACTTTCAGTTTTTACTCGATATCAATTTGCGGGTGAGGTTCAGAGCTCCTCAAGTGAGGAGCCTCAGAAAAAAACTGGTGCACCTCTGTTGTAGGTCGTGTCTATACTCTATACTCGGCAGTAGGGTGTTCGCGACTTCCAGACTCTTTCGGCTTGGAAAAAATGTGAAAATAGCATCGAAACCGACGAATTTGATAGCCCAACAAGCGAACCAACCCACGAAAACATCAAGTTAGAAATGATAAAAAAAAAATGGTAGAAAAAAAGGAAAACTAGCCTAAACGTTTTCGCTGGTTTTTCGTCGGTTGGGATGGCCTTGGATGGTGATTTCGACGGTTTCAATGCTTTTACTGTATGGTTCCTACCCAAGTCCTCCCCAAACAAAGTTGGTACATCGCAAACGATTCGTGGTACGATGGAGGTATCACTTTTCGGCTTTTTTGTTTCTGAACGACTGGGCTCCTTACCCCAAAATCGATGGAAATGTCATTCTTCTTTTGCAATATGTTTTCTTTGTCTACCTACAGTAGGGTATAGGTTTGTTCATCGGGCTGCACTTTCATTCTTCTCTAAATCATTTTTTAGGGGAGGTTTAGAGCTCTTCAAGTGACGAGCCCGAGAAACAATGATATCATTCACCTCTATCGTACGTAGCATGTGTCAAACACGCTATTAATAGTCAAAAAGGGGGTACCGCTTCTACCGCAGACTTGGTCGGAGGTAGCGACCACGCCTACGGGCGGGGGGTCACTAGCGTGTTTGCGATGTACCGACTTTGGTTGGGTAGGAGTTTGGTAGAAAACATATACCAGGTAGTAATAGCATTCAAACCGTCGGAGTCACAATCCAAGGCCAACCCAACCAACGAAAAATAAGCGAAAAGTTAGGTTAGTTTTGTTTTTCTACCGTTTTTTTTTATTTCTAACATAACTTTTTCGTGGGTTGCTTGGCCATGGGCCATGAAATTCGTCGGTTTCAACGCTAGTTAATAATTTTTTCCAACCCAACAGAGTTTGGCAATCGCAAACACGCTATTAATAGTAGCTACCGTGGTTAGCTTTTAGGCGATGCTACAATCACTGCCATGGAATGGTTTGTCATGCTGCGCCACCAACATATACCTCGGAGTGAAATCCAATCCCGATTTGAGTGGCCTATAACTTCTACAGTGAAAATAATACCTGGTAGCATCCCCCCTACAGTAGGTTTGGTCGGTGGTAGCATACGTATCATCCCAAGGTGAGACAGTGTTGAAACGATTGATGACGTCGTCATGGTGCCATGGAATGGTTTGTCATGCTGCGCCACCAACATATACCCCGGAGTGAAATGCAATCCCGATTTTTGAGTGGCCTATAACTTCTACAGTGAAAATAATACCTGGTAGTATAACATCCCCCCTACAGTAGGTTTGGTCGGTGGTAGCATATGTATCATCCCCAGGTGAGACAGTGTTGAAACGATTGATGACGTCGCCATGGTGGTGCAATGGTCCATCGTTTCCGATAACGCCCCCCCCCGTCCGTCCGTCCGTCCGTCCGTCCACGCGTACATTTTCCGTGTTTTTGTTCCCTTCAATGGTCAATGAACAACTCGCAGAATGGGCGGCATCCAGCCGGACCCGTTGCAGCAGGCATTGAATCGAGGTCGGTGTAACGTCTAAAGGCATGTTTTATTGGTGTATGATGTATGATGTATGATGTATGATGGGAAAGACACATGCTACGATAGAGATGCACCAGGTTTTTTTCTGAGGCTCCTCACTTGAGGCGCTTTGAACCTCACCCACAAAACCATTTTCGAGATAAACTGAAAGTGCAACTCGATGAACAAGCCCATGGCCTAGGTAAACAAACAATTCAGAGTGCAAGAACAAGAACGACGAAATTCCGACGATTTTGGGTTAAGGAGCCCCGTCATGCAGAAACCGTTTCAGGCAAAGAGTGCTACCTCTAACGTGGCACGGGTCGAAGCACGTTTTGGCCAAATTGCTTCTGACTGACGAGGTTATCGTCGGAGTATAACATTACGGTGTTTTTTTTTTGCTCACTTATACTTTCCAGCTTCTGGACAAGCCGTGGTCGCAGGGGTCGTCCCTTCTCCCGCCCGGTACGTGCCCTCATTTTTATCGCGCAGAGGGTTCAGCATTCCCAACGCTCGTCGATTTTTTATCGAATTTTTGCTAACTCGCGCTCTCGCGCTTTCCACAAGTCAATTTTGTTTGCACAAGAAAAAGTACCTACGAGTACAAGCATGCACTCGGGGGGGGCTCGAACCCGCGACATCGACCTTAGTGGTTACGAGGTTAACCCACTAGACTATCGGAGACGTGTTTGTGAACTACCAACTATGGCTAGGTAGGGGGTGGGTAGGAAAACATGAAGTAATGGTATTGAAACCGTCGAACGTCATCATCCAAGGTCAACCCCAACCCACGAAATATCAGCGAAAACTTACTTCTTCTTTTTTTATTACCACTCCTTCAATTTTTAACCTTTTTTGTTTCGTAGGTTGGTTGGCCTTGGATTATGAAACTCGTCGGTTTTGTCAATACTATGTTTACATGATTTCCAACCCAACAGAGTTTGAGAATTTCCTAAAACCTTATTATTACGTTACATTGTTTGCTCGTTATATGCTTAGGCCACGGGATTCTTAGTCGGGTTGCCATTCCATCTCTTCAAAGTCACTTATTCAAGATTGTGTATAGAGCTCCTCAGGTGAGGAGCCTCGGAAAACAATGCACCCTCACTGTAGCATGAGTCGTTTCTCAAGGAACCGCGCCCATCGCGTGCTCCCACACGCGCGGCAGGGCCCAAGGCGTACGAGTTTGTGAACACTCCGCTCGTGCTCAACTACATGCAGCTCAAGTGGTCGTGCACAATTCCGAGATGGACCCGCCGGTACCCGTTGGACTACAACATCAACGAGGGTTTCTACACCTACGGCATTCCGATTGAAGACAAGCCTCGGAGTCTGACATGGGCCGACCATCTTTTGAGGTTTTTCGGTGCCCATGGAAAGACTTGTTTACAGTAGTGGGGCCTATATACGGCGGCTAGATGGCCACCTGATATAGGGTGATTGAAATCGGTTGGCACGACCGTAACTCTGAAAACAACCGCCTATTCGAATAAGGCGGCCTCTTGATATAGGGCGGCCAAACTTCATTCGCATTATACCGCCTTTTGAATATGCCCCACTACTGTATTGTATTGTGAAGCGTGCTACGACGAGATTAGAACTGCTTGGGATAAAACCGTCTACGTCTGGGTTCCCACCGCTTGATAAACGAATGCCAACGATGATATCGGGGAAATCGTTGGAGCTCAAGGTTAACTTCTTTATCAGCACAGAACCCGCGTATTTAGGGACAACGTACTTTGAATTGGTGTGGGATCCTTGTTGGAGTGGTGAAGCGGGTTTGGGCCGTTTCAACCATAGGGGACTTCCTCCGCTACCGAATGATAGGAATCAGCGAGATTCCGACGATCGTTCCACGCGTCGGACCGATTAGATCCCCCGTTCTTCATTATCTATGTCAATTAAGAGCAGATATCCCTGGTCTGTATGCGATCTGCACTGCCTTTAGATCATGGGGCTGGGTGGGTACAGATCAGGGATAGGCCATATGACCTGCATGATCTAGCACACATTTCCATGACTGAATATCTACGGCTTAGATCCCGCACAACACATAATATCGACGGGTATATAAAAGGGATACATTTGGCTGAGTTGGTGAAATTTCGTAAATTCAGACTAAATTTTTTCGAGGCATTCGTTAATTTGCATGTTCGAGGAAGACGACATACGATTTAGATTACATAGATCGTGATAAGTCTGATGTGTGGATGATTCCTGGGATATTGGCTGGTATATTGTAGGATGCGAGTCCGAGCAGCAAGGATAAGAGTCGGATCAGCAATGATGAGATAATATATAACCAGTCGATTCGCTCTATGATACAGGCGAAGCGGTAAGTAACAGCTGTTTACTCTCCTCATCAAGACGTCGGGCTTCCTACAGCTAGATGTATTACCGCAACAAGACACCGGGAAGCCCGTAAGAGCCCACGGTTAGGGTAGTTCCACTGCTTCCAAATCATGCTGAGGAACCTCAGACATTTTGCCGACAATTCCTGTGATCTTGGCAGGTTTGTTCGAGGACGGGAACCGACCAGCGAGGATACAAGTCCGACATTATTTGGAATCAGTGTAATATCAGTTTATTAGCAGTGGTCAGAGGGTTAGGGTATTTCCATTGCTTCCGAATCATACAGAGGAAGCTCAGAAATTTCGACGACAATTCCTTGGCAGGTTCATTCAAGGATGGGGGCCGACCAGCGAGGATAGGAGTCCGGCCGGCAAGGATAAGAGTCCGAGCAGCAAACATAGGAAACCCTTCCCGCGCGTCACGGTGCTTCCGAGCCTGCAGTTCTCCATGGCTGGCATACTTGGAAGGCCGCACGAGTTCTTCAATGTTCCATCAATCAGGTTCTTCTACGAGTCCTTCGGCTACCTGTGAGAATTCGAACCTTCTACGGCCTGTGCGATAGGCCAAGACTATGATAGGGCGGGGTCACTTTGAGGGGCTCTTTTGTTCAGCGCCTCAAAGCCACTCACTCAAGATCGGATGCCCTACGTTTCTTTGCCAGTCGGAATATGTTGGTGTTATTTTATAGTTTTGGCGATGTGCGTGGCCATGGGGTTGTGTGTTACGCTGCGCCACCCAACTATTTGAGGGTACGATTTTTTTGAGTGAGCTATAGACCCTAACCTTGGTTGTGCAAAGGGGGGTGTCCCCCTTACCGTAGCGTTAGTGCAATAAAAACATGAGACGCGTGCCACGATAGAGGTAGCACTTTTTGGTTTTTTGTTTCTGAATGGCGGGGCTCCTTAACCCAAAATTGTCGCCACGAAATTCTTGTTTTGCAATACTATTTGTTTGTATACCTAGACCATGGGTTTGTTCATCGGGTCGCACTTCCAGTTTACCCAAACTCAGTTTGTGGGGTGAGGTTCACAGCTCCTCAAGTGAGGAGCCTCAGAAAAGAAATGGTGCACCTTTTAGGTGGCATGCGTCTGAATTGTGTTGCCGCTGCTATGCCGTTGCTGCTGCCGCTACTGTTGAGTAATGGAACCTTCTACGGCCTGTGGTTTGGATAGTAATGCTGCTGCTACCGTTGTTGTATTTGTTTTTTGTCATCCGACAATGTGCAGCATGATGAGCTTGAACGTCGACCTCTGATATTGCAAAAAACATTCCCCGAAAGAGGGAAATAAACTATGTAAGGTGAGCCATCTAACGATAGTCAGCATGAGCTTCAACGTCGATCACTCACAAGCATCTCCATAACGAAGAAAAAACCCCAAGGGAAACTAAAACATAAGTTGGTGTACGTACAGCGTCGTAGTGGCACCTCCATAGCGCCGGTACGTGCCAGCCGGAAATATCGGCACCATATCGGCAACCGGCGCTACTCCGCATTCGGACACTACTACGGAGGACCATAGTAATAAAAAAAACCTACGATAGACACAAAAACCTATATACTCCACTGTTTTTACTAACCGTATTTGGTCCTCATTACTAGATTACTATGGTCCCCCGTAATACTTGTCGTTTCCATCTGTCCCAAGCGGTTTCACAGGCGCGCATAGCGGGCAACCGGGCGCTGCCATTTTTGTAGCATGTGTTTTTTTTGTGACGCGTGCTACGATTGAGATAGCAATTTTGGGCATATTTTTGTTTTCTGAATGAAGGGCTCTCCTCACGCCAAAATAGCCGGGATGTCGCCCTTGTTTTCCAACACGAACTCTGTTTGTACACCTAGGTCGTGGGATTTGTTCATCGGGTTGCACTTGAAGGTACAGAGCTTCTCAAATGAGGAGACTTGAGAAAAAAAGCCGGTGCACCTCTATCGCAGCATGTGTCTGCTGTATATGATCCGGCATATGTCGACCTTTGTAGCCCACATCCCTACTGTATATGATCCGACCCTGTATTCCCTTTTGTGCTCCATTTAGGTTCATGCTGGGCTTGTACTGATCGTGGTTCGCCATCGATGAGATTGGCACTACTCGACCGGCGCTTTAGAGCGGACCAACACTGTATATATTCCTGCCCATGTCCCCGATTGTTCTCCTCTTAGGTTTATGTTGAGCTTGTACGGCTCGCGTGTCGCCCACTACTATACATGATCCGATCAAACATCCCCTCGATTCTCCTCGTAGGCTAATATTGCTCTGGTACCTCTCGCGTGTCGCCATTCACGAGATTGAAAGCATTCCGAAATGATTTATGCTATGTGTATGCCAAACGCTGATACTCCTGTTGTTGCGCACGTCATCCATGTCCCCCTCCATTCTCCTCTTTAGAATCATGCTCGCCTTGTACTGCTCGTGTGTCGCCATCGACGAAATCGACGTTATTCCGGCCGACGAGATCGCCTTCTACGTCTTCGCCCTGGTTAGTGCACGCTAAACACCGCTTATGTCAAGGATACGGTAGGAGACGCGTGCTGCGATGGAGGTAGCACTTTGTGGCATTTTCGTTTCTGAATGACGGGTCTTCGTAAGCCAAAATCGTCGGGATGTCACACTCTTGCTTTGCAATATGAGCTGTTTGTACGCGTATACCTAGGCCATGGGTTTGTTCGTCGGGTTGCACTTTCCGTTTACTCAAAATCGGTTTGTGGTTGAAGTACAGAGCTTCTCAAGTGAGGAGACCTGAGAGAACAACTGGTGCACCTCTATCGCCGCATGTGTCAGGGGATGGGGGGCACCGTTTCGGCTACTATGAGATTTTCCAGGCCAGATGAAGCCTACGATGATAGGGGGGTCACGGTTAGGGCCACTATATGATTTTGGGTTTTGCCCGTTGATGAGATTGACTTCATTCTGCCCGACGAGATCACCTTCTACGTGTTAGCCCTGGTTAGTACACGACACCTGCTACGATAGCGGTAGCAGGACATTTTTCTGAGGCCTCTCGGTGGAGGGGCTCTCTGCCCCACCCAGACACTGATTTCGATAAGAAGGGGAGATGTAACCCGATGGACACTCCTATGGCGTAGGTATTTAGCGAATAATATGGCAATACACGAATCGAATTGTATGAAATAACAACGATATTGGGTGACTCTCCCGTTAATGAGATCCGTCAGTCCGAACGTTTTTTGTCCAAAATGCTCTACCGCTATCGCAGCACTTGTCATACGCGTCACCACTGCTACGGTAGGCGGTGCACGTTTAAGGTATTTTATTTCAGCGGCCCAGGGCCCCGCCGCGAGTGGTTATCCTATACATCTGTATGCCTTGTTATATTTTCCTTGTTGATTCCGTGACACGCACAGCGGACCTAAACTTAGACTTCCGAAACCCGGTGTTTGTCTTCATATATATCTGGGAATGTGTGGATAAAAGGTTGACGCTGAAGCTCATGCTGCACGCTGTCGGGTAGGAAACATCCATAGGCACAAACTACAGACCTCGATTGAAGTTAACTGTGGCGTGAGATCCTGGAGGTCCGAAACGTGGTGCCGCTGATTCCGACTGGAGCGAAGTGTGTGGTAATAACAATAACAATAACTATATTTAAACATAACAATACCAATAGTAAGAAGAAAAATAAGAGAAATAACAGGAGTAAGAGAAAATAATAACAACAATAAAAATAACAATACTACTAATAATAACAACGGGTCCCACTGAAGTGCGGTACCTTTAAGTGCGGGGCCCCACCTAAGAGCAGTCAAAATCTCTTCTCACGACGTCATCCCACTTGAGTGCGGCCGCCGCACTCAATTGGGATCGGCCCCACTTTAGTGCGGCCACCGCACTAAAGCGGGACCTGCACGCCTCCACATCACCACGTACAGGACGACAACAGTACCAGCAAACAGGACAGCAGGTGCTCAGGGGTTACGGTACTCAGGGGTTACGGATAAGGTTAGAACGCGGGGATCGGGGGTGTCGTTGCACCGCCGTCTTACTCGCAAGTCGCATTTCGGTCCCCCCGAGAGTGTTGCGGAATATTGTAACAATGACGAGACCGCATACCATCTGCAGAAGGTCAGGATATCGCTTGTCAAAGCGCACTCTCCAAACAAATTCTGCAGGTAGACATTCCCGAGGTCGGGAGCGCATGATGAGTTTCGCCGGCAAGCTGTTGTGCAGTGTGGTGAATGGTGTCGTAGAGCAATGATTGTGCGTGGTCCTTCTATGATAGAATGCTGTAGTACAGCAGTTGCACTACTATAGATGCCGGCTAGCCGAGTCGGAGGGCGGATGTATGCGCGTTTTGCGGTCGAGCGCTGAAACTACTGCAGTGCAGACTGTGATACTGTACACAGAAATGAACACGTGCATAAAATACGAAACAAACGAGCGTTTTAATATAATATGGACTTTGCAGTCCACTAGTATCTAGTTGATGTGCAGTCACTACGCTTGAGTACACTGGGTATCTTATGCTAGATGCGGGGAAAAGCATTATGCGGCGAGACTAGCAGTTGTTCCTTCTCGCCGGCGTACCGTATTCAACTAACCTTTATCGGGAAGTTGATCGCATTAATAGTACAGGGTAACCAGCTTTCCAGCACAAGTACCAGGGAACGTTGCAGGGAACATTACAGGGAGCGTTACTGTAGGACGGACTGTCGGCCAGTACAACAGCCCGTAGAGTACATCGGCCCGTAGCATGGGCATTGTCCCGTGAGGAAGAGGTGACGGTCAGCCCTACCTCAACCACTCCTCTTGTACTCCTTTTCATCTCCTGTTATCCATTTGTTTCCATCTCCCTTCTTCTCTTCTGTGATTTCCACTTTTGGCCTACAAGCGCCACTTTCCAAACTATCTTCTTTCTTCTTCTCCACAAGTGATCTTATCAGACACTCGGTGCCACCTCTGCAGCTCTTATCACAGAGACAGAGCCTCGACACGCATCATTCTAACAGGTTATGAGCCTCGCCCTTTGATCTACACATCGACTGGCACCACGCAACGGCGTCCCGCTGAGTTCGTCAATTGTTTCTTAGGAGTACGAGGAAGGATCTTCACTTTCTTCAAGTGTGGAGGAATTTTTGGAAGTTCTTCAAAACTCACTATCAGCTTTGACGCAAGAGGCATCACATCTGCGTCAAGTACACCAGGAATACAAGAGAAAGGAGACTGCAATCACGCTTACGCGCGAAGCCGATCAGGAGTCTGCTAGCGCTATCAAGCGTGTAGCAGGTAAGGAGTCGGATTCCACGCTATCGTACACGCGAAGTCGTGATTTAAACGTTTTCTACAAGCTGTCACCTAGCACGAAGTACGTACAAGTATTTGTCCTCGTGGAAGTTATTATTATACGACGAGCAGACCTAAGCGAGCTGTAACGTGCAGCAAGGTCGTTGACAAATCGTCTACTCGGCCTAGCGACGGGGGTATCACCTCCTGCCTACCGGGGCATTCGCCTCCAGCAACAGCTTAACGCTTTCACGCTAGGAACACGCCGTCGGACTCGGAGTAACGGGGCATTAACTTCCAGCAACTGCTTTTAAGCTTTTACGACTGGGAAGGAATACTCTGAAATTGTCATGCGTAGCGAGTCTTTGCTAATAGCGAAGGGGCGTCACAACGTGTGTACAGCAGTAATGATCCGCTCAAGCTGCAAACAGCCAGGTCATCGAGTTCAACATGCCATTACAAGCATTCCACTGATGAGGAATTCAGCTCTCCTTGCACACAAGAACTCTTGTTGTAACCTGCACCAAACGAACCAACACGACAGCAAATCATGCATAGTTTAACGGCGAGAGATAAAACATGGCAATTGCCATCACCTCCGCCTCCGTCATGGCTAACATCATGGCCAATTCAACTTCAACAGCAGTGCTCAAGCGAGCACCACCATTAACTACAAGTCACCAACGGCGATGTGTGCATACTGCCCAACTGCAGCTAGCCCAGCAGCTGCTTCTACTACTGCTACGCTCTACGAGTACACGTTAACTACTTGTGCGATTACTAGGACAGTATCACCGCCTCGAGAAGGCATAGGTGTCTTGTCAATCGCAGTGCCTTCAACCAACATCACCACCAAGCTCATAGACTTCCCACGACTGCTGACAAGCCCTCCAACGACAGTCAGCCTCTCCAAGCTAGCTGTATTCGAGGGGTGCAGCAGCTGCAGTAAAAAAGGGGGTCAACTATGCACGGCTACGTACGCCAACAGCAGCAGCTATCATCAGCGACTACCAGAAAACCACTACCTGGAAGCCAGCATCGTCTGGAAACATCAGCTTCGTTAGCTATCACCAGCGACTACAAGAACAGCAGCACTACGTGGAAGCCAGCATCATCTGGCAACATTAGCTCATCACCTACAGCTATATCACCAGCGGCTGCCAGAGCACCACCTGCACACACTCGTACAACAGCACTGCGTACCTGGATTAGTAAGTATCATCGGAAGCATCCGGCCAGCTCGACCCAGCAGCAAATAACGCATTTGTTTTGGGAATTTCAAGCTCTTATTCCAGGAGGAGACGGGGATTCATCGCCTGCCATCTCCGGCAACGCCAGCTCAGCAACAACCCCACCGGAAGCTTCCTCATGCAGATGACCACCGGGATCTCTAGCAGAGTTCGGACCAGCTACGTGGTTCATGAGGTCCTTACCAATACGTGAACACCGCTTGTTCGACTTTGACCGAAAACGCTGCAAATTGTCCAGAAAAAGGGAGTTCGAACATTTTTTGTCACATTTCTATTTGGGGGTGCAAACGTTTGATTCCATAGCATCACCAGCCCAACAACGACAACAGCAACACCGACAACACCAATCAACACGCTACCCTCTACGAGCAGTAACAAGGCGCAATAATCCCAGACGGACTGCGACGACAGGTCTTCATCTCCTCATCAGGTTTACTTCGTCATCATTTCATCATCATCATCACGAGCAACAAGAGCAACAAGAGCGCGGCAATTCACCAGGGAGTAGAGCAGCCTTCAGCGACACGAGCTAGGTTTTTCTTACCGTCTTTTCTTGTTTTGCATTTCGTAAGGAAGGTGTTCTTCATACATTCTCTTGTTGACTTTGCTACGTATGGCACTCGTACGAGTACGCATCATACAAGCTCACACAAAAAACATGCCGGGTACACCTTGTTGTACCGGGCTTGATATTTTCATGTTTTTGAGTTTATTATTTGCTTTGCAGCAATATCAGGACGAGTACGCAATGTACAAGCACATACAAAACATTTTGTACATTTCGCTGTATTGCCTTACTGCTACGTAAGTAACATTTTTTAGTCTATTGTTTGACTCTGCATTAGCTTTCTTTTCGGGTACGTGTATCATACATACATGCTCACAAAACTGAATGTGGTACATGCACGTTGCAGTGTAACGCTGGGCACATATATACGCCCACGGTTTCTATTCGATTTTGTTCGATTTAGTATTTGTTAGGATTCCATTGAGGGAGCGCAGTAGATGTACAGCAGATACTTTCTTACGTTTTCCTCTCTAGGATATAACTCGTTGGTCAGCTAAATAGCACCACGACTAGCTTTTGTGGTACGACTACACCTGTCACAGTCTATTGCCGTATTATCTGTATTCGTAGACTTTGTTTCGAGTACGTACGTACATACACAAACCGAATAGTACGCATTTTCGCTGTACTGGACGAGCTTCCACAGTTTTCTCGTTTAATCGGTTTCATGTAGCTCTAGGTATCAATTCAGGGGGCGTATTGAACACCCACCAGACGATTTTGCGCTTCTTTTCTAGCATGTTTCTTGTGGTAGTTACACCGCGAGTATTTTGTGACGTGATTCCCATCCATATTGCCGCTGTTTATGCATAGGCCTGAATATGTTGTTCCATTCGTATTATGATTCTCTGAATGACATAACTAATCCATTGTACCGCTGTTCATACACAGGTCTGAATATGTCGTACCATTTGTGTTTATTCTTTAGAGTATCAGGTTCCTCTAGCTACTGACTTCTCATCTAGGGGGCATATTGGAATATGGACTTTGCAGTCTACTAGAATTTAGTTGATGTCCAGTCGCTACGCTTGAGTACACTGGGTAGCTTGTTCTAGATGCGGGAAAATGCACTATGCGGCGAGACTAGAGGTTGTTCCTTCTCGCCTTCGTACTGTATCCAACTTTAACCTTTATCGGGAAGTTGATCGCATTAATAGTACAGGGTAACCAGCTTACTACCATAAGTATCAGGGAACGTTGCCGGGAACAGTACAGGGAACGTTACTGTAGGACGGACTGTCGGCCAGTACAACAGCTCGTAGAGTACATTGGACCGTAGTATGGGCATTGTCCCGTGAGGAGCAGGTGACGGTCAGCCCTACCCCAATCACTCCTTTTCTACTCCTTTTCATTTCCTCTTTTCCACTCCTTTCCGTCTCCCTTCTTCTCTTCTTTGGTTTCCACTTTTGGCCTACAAGCGCCACTTTCCAGGTTATTTTTTTCTTCTTCTCCACAAGTGATCTATCAGACACTCGGTGCCACCTCTACAGCTCTTATCACGGAGACAGAGCCTCGACACATATCACTGTTTCACATCTCTCCAAGTCTGCTACTGTACAGCCGTGCATCGTACACGGGCCTTCATGGCCCTAAGCACTTCATCATTACTGTGGCTGAATAGCTCTCATCCACGTTAGACGGCCCTTGTACTACTCACGGTAGGTTGCAATCTAATGTTTCGCCACATCGTATTATATGTCCCACTTCATTGCGGTACCACACTGAAGAAGAACCGACTTAAATGCTGTACCGTACTAAAGCGCGATTAATGCGGAGTCCCACTTGAGTGCGTATATCGTCGTTTGGCGACCCACCGCACTTAAGTGGGACCGCCACTGTAATAAGAAAATAATAACACTATTAATAAGAAGAATAATAAAACAATAGAAATAGTAACAGTAGTAAAAATAAAAATAAGAATACTATTAAAAGTAACAATAGGAATGATAACACTAATAATAACAAGAATTAATCTACCTCACTCGATCAGGGCTTGCTGTGGCGTGAGATCTTGGAGTTTCGAGACGTGGTGCCGCTGGTTCCGACTGCCGTCGAGGAGGGGGGGTCGCCCGATACGCCGCACAACCGTCTTACCACCGGAGTACACAGGTACAGCATAAGGACAGTAGATTCAACCCCCCCCTCCTCCACTCCGTCCTGGCATTGTAGAGATGCGAGGGTCTTCGGTCCTTCGGACTACGGGCATGCATGAAATGAGTACACCACCCTCCCCCCCCCCGCGTGCGCAGTAAATGGCGGAATTGTCCCATCGCGACAACACAATCTGCCAAAGAACGATGTTTTCACCTGCGGTTTGTACCCTTTGCCGAAAATTGTTGTCAAGTATACCGCACAACCACCTTACCACCGGAGTACACAGGTACAACAGAAGGGTAGCAAGTTCAGAACCCCGCCCTCCTCCACAGCAACCGGTGGAGTTATCGCGATACTTCGAAGTACAACGATATCATCTGCTAGAAGTACGTGCGTCTAACTACCATTTGTACTGGACGGTGGCCACGGTAGGGGACCCACTTTGTGGGCCTCGGTTTTCAGCGACACGGAGCCACTCGCGCGAGTGGCTACCTACTATTTGCTTTTCGGTTTAGTGACATCCACCGCCATGGAAACATTTATTGTTGCGCTGCGCTAACTAAACGCTTTGAAGCCCGTTTTTGAGTGGTGTACTGAGCCATGCGCGCGAGTGGCCTAGACTCGGTAAAGAAAATAATATTAACATGTGGTAACATCCCCCTTATCGTAGCCGTGGTCACTGCTGTATACCGACAATGGTTGTCGAAATATATCTCGCAGCTGTTCGTATGATCAGATCGTCGCCGCTTCGAACGAACGAGTCGATCAGGCCGCGTGGACGTGTTCTTGCGTTTCCGAGCTGGACGAGAGCGGGGGGAACGGTTAAAAGCTTCCCATCCGGGAGGGTGGCTTGGTGCTCTTCTTGTCTTTGCTCTTGCGCGCTATTCGTCGTTTTAGTTTCTATTCATTGTCATGCCTTCAAATCTATCTTTGAATCTATGGTCGCTCGCTGCACCCTAACCTTATCGACACACATTGTCAGTCCCTATTGCCGCCGCTATTTGGCGGATTGTTGAGAGTGTCAAGTTGGTGACAAGAGAGGCCTCAAACAGTGTCCACTAGAGAGGGTACATCCCCACCTCGGGCGATTGTAATTCTTCCCGCCCTGTCTGCGAATTTAGCTTGCCTGAACTAACTGAAAAACGAACTTTCGCTGTTGGTGAAGACAGATGCCCACCCCTTGTCTCTTGGCAGCCCTTGAGGAAATCGAACGCCCATTGCGATACTAGGGGCTACCCTTCAGTACTGCCATTGTCTGTGTTGATCGATAGCGGTCTCGGTTGTTGATTATGGCTACGGTGTGGGTCGCGTTTTAGGCTTCACGCGAGTGGCTTCACGCGAGAGTGGCTGCCCCAATTCTGTTAAGAGCTAAGGTTGTGTGCTTTTCGGTTTCACGATGTGCGACGCCGCGGTTGTGTTGTTTGTTTCGCTGCTCCAACAGGGTTATCCTTAAAATCGATTTCTGAGTGAGGCATAGGGCGGCCCGCGATAGTTTCCTAACCACGGTAGTGAAACTGGGGGTAGCCCCCTCTTACCGTACCTCAGGTCCGTTTGTATGCGTCGATATCATCGCTATCCTGTTAACGCATCAAGTACTTCACCCACAACAACTGGAACATACTCGGCTTTCGATTTGTTCGAGAAACCCGTCCATTGGTCAACTACTCCTATTTATGATTTTTGATTGGTCCACACACAATCCTCTTAATGCTTCAGGTACTTCAGCCAGGATAACTGGAACATACTCGACACCGCGGCGGTAGTGTGCATCATGGTGGCTTTCCTCTCCCGCTTCTCAGCCTTCTGGCTCCACGAAAATCCGGACCTGCTGGCGCCTGCCCTCGTTGTATCGGACGCCTTCTTCGAGCAGGCAAGCGAGGCAGGCAGATCTATGCTAGGATCGGGGTACAGTAGTGGTCCCTCCATAGCGCCGGTATACACCAGCCGGAAATGCCGGCACTATAGCGCCGACGAGCACTACTCCGCCTACTGGCTCCACTTGTTATTCCCATCTGTGCCAAGTGATTTCGCGGACGCTATAGCGGGCAACCGGCACTATCGAGCGACCACTGCTGAAGCAGATTTTTGTTTCTGCCATATAGGGCTTCTGATTTGAGGAGCTACCAAATATCGTTGTAATACCATATGTCGATGCCTTTACAGTATATACCTAAGCCATGGGGTTGTCCATCGGCTTAAAGTGCCACTCTGGACATTTTTTGTTTGTTGTTTTGTTGATTGTTCGAGCAAAAACATCTGTAAAAAGTGTTTGTTCAGCAAAAGCTATACTATGTTTAGCATATAATATTCTAGCGGTAGGAATAACGCCTTACGGAAACGTGATACCTCCTCAACGACGGCTTCATCGTCAGATTTTTACATATGAATAGGAAGCTTACATCCACCGCAATGTTTTTGTGTACGACTGCCCGATCACTCGGACGCATGCTTGAACCTGAAAAACACCTCAGAGACTAACGCTGCAAATATCGCTCTGCCATCTATGGGTCACCCTTAAAAACGTACGAGTTCTCGCACCACCGCTGTTGTTTAACATTGAACCTCGGCAACAAGGCCAACCACTGGCATACCGACCGATGCCAGCTTCTAACGGAGCCCCGCGTCCCTTACAGTGCGAGCGCCGCAATGTAGTTGTACGCGTTAGGGTTGCAAAAATGACCAAAATTCATGCATATATTTACTGGATGCAAACACAACAATGCGTAAGTTTTTAGTGATACGCTGGTTTTTAAGTAACTACTGGGCTGAATATAAGCTTTCTTAACATGTCATGAAATCCGAGAACGCAGCTGTATAGTTCAGAGGGTGTGACGCTTTCCGTGAGGCGTGCTTCCTAACCCACATTTATACTGGAAATATATAGGTGCTGCGGCAAAGACAATTTTTACGAAAAAAATGAATAAAATACGGAAAATATATACCAGGGTAAAGAGTTACAGTAGGCCAGCTCGGCCCCTTAACCGCATACTGGTACTTTTTACCAGAGTCGTTTGTTGGGTGAGATATAGAGTCTCTCGACTGAGGACGCATGCTACCAATAGTACGGTGAAGGTGCACCAAATTTTTTTGTCTGAAGCTCCTCGCTTAAGGAGCTCTGTTACCTCTCCCAAAACCACATTTATTTGCGGGAAAAATAAAAGTGCTATCCGGATGAATGATTGCATGACCTACCTACTGGTGTACAACGAAAATTAGTGCAAAACAAAACAAATTGAAATTCCGACGATTTTGGGTTAAGGAGCCCCATCATTGCAGAAGAAAGCGGACTCGTGCTACGATAGAGGTAGCACGTTTTGGCTGAAACGTTTTCTGAATGACGGGGCTCCTTAACCCAAAAAATCGTCGGGATTTCATATTTTTTTTTGCAGTATTTTTCGTTGTATACCTAGGCCATGGAATTGTGTTTCGGGCAGCACTTGTGTTTTTCATCAAATCAGTTATGTTTTGTTGGGAGAGGTTTTAGAGCTCCTCAAGTGAGGAGGAGCCTCAGAAAAAAATTGGTGCACCTCTACCGTGGAAGGCGTCGGCGTTTCAGCCAAAACGTGCTATCTCTATCGTAGCACACGTCCTTCTCAGGTGAGGAGCCTTAGAGCATAGTAATCAGGACCAATTATGGTGAGTAAAAATATAGGAATATATAGGTTTTTGTGTACATCGTCGGTCCTGATTACTATGGTCCTCCGTAAATAGGTGTAACCCTGTCGTAGCATGTGTGGGCGGTCTCTAATGAGCGTGTCTTGCAGCATGCTTTTGTTGTCTGTAGGAAGCACCGGTGGAATACGGGTCTGGTACGGTATTTGGCTTTTGTGGGAGTTATGAGTAGATGGAAGCTTCGATGGAAGTATAGATGGAATTTCAATGCAAGTGATCGAATGTTCCGTGAAAGTAGTAAAATCTTCCATGGAAGTAGTGGAAGCTTCCATGCAAGTAGCGGAGCTTCCATGGGTGTAGTGGAAGCCTCCATGCAAGCGATGGAAGGTTCCAATGAAAGCTTCCAACTCTTTTCACGAGTAAAAACGATAGTGTGGAAGACCGGGGTAAACATGTGTTGTTATTATTGTGCAACATATTGGAGGGGTTTCCGGCTATTTTGGGAAGAAGTTCAATGAAAACTGCCATCGACCTCACGCCCCCTATTTTCCTCTCAAGTGGTTCCAAACCCGCACCGACCGTCGTCGCTACACCGGGCCGTCAAGCCGTCGCTGTTGGCTTATTTAGACATGAACATACGGTAGTGGTGAACACATTTCTTGCGGAGGACCGTCATTTGAGGAGCTTTTTACCTAATTTCAGAAAAAAAGACAGTGCAGCCGGATGAACAATCTCCGGGCCTAGGTATTTAACCTATAATAATTGTGTAAATCACGGGTGGTATTCCAACGTTTTGTAGCACGCGTCTTTTTACGTAATCTTGTGTTATGCGCCGTAACCATTATTTTACACCAGAAAATTTCCGGTATCGTTACACTCGTCGGGCAGACCAGATCCCTTTTGATGATATACGGCGTTCAGGGCAGATACACCCCAGGCCTGTACATCATGTTGCCGGGAGAGAGCCGGATGATCTGAATAAGCGAGCACGTGCTTCCTGGCTTGGATATGTACCACACTGATACTGCCCAACATGTCATAACGACAGATACACGATCTAGATGATCTAGATGGTGATCTGTGATATGTGTACTGTTTCTTAGTATTTCTTACCCACAACTAAGGATGCAACTTTGTTAGGGTTATCCGGTGCCGGGGGGTTCGCCCAGACTGAATAAAGTCCGTATTGTCATCGCACGGCACGAGTCGGGCGCCCTCTCTTTCGATTCTCCTGACGTTTTCAGCTAAGTGGTGACAGCAAAGCTTAAGGTGGACGGCATGTTCACGGTCCAACGTCCACTTATCTCCACTGAAGTACGCACAGGGGATCGTTGGTGTTCCTACCTCCCCGGCCTATCCGGCTTTCGTCGAAGCGTTACATTTTGTGTTCGACGCGTGCGGCGACAGGGGTCGCTCCATGGCGCCGATGTGTTTCTGTTTTCTGTCTGACGGTACTCCCCGACTCAGAAACCACCCAACATAGTTGGAACCCTGTGTGCGTTTTTCACTATTTCTTGTGGTATACCCAGGTCATGTGGTTGTTGTTGGTTATGTATCTTAAAATCAGTTTTTTTGGGGTGAAGTATTGCGCTCCTTAAGTGAAGGGCCTCCGAAGTTTCGGTCGGTGTTACGCTAGACGCATGCTGCAGCAGTAGGAAAGTGCCCAAAGGTGATTGGGTTCCTCATCTGAGAACAAATATATCTCGTCCAAACCCTGACTGGAAAGAAAAGATACGCGCAATAACGCGAAAAGCAATCCCGTGGCCTAGAATAACATTCTAAAACGCAAGTGGTACTCCAACGATATTGGGTGGTTCTTCCGACACATGCTACTAATAGTACTACTAATAGCACTAATAGTACGATAGAGGTGCACCGTTTTTGTTTCTGGGGCTCCTCACTTGAGGAGCCCTATACCTCACCCTAAAAACTGATTTGGAGAAAATTAAAAGTGCTCGCCGATGAAAAATTCAATGCCCTAGATTTCTAAACAAAACACATTTCCAAAAGAGCAGAATAAATTCCGAGGATTTGGGGTTAAGGAACCTCTTCATCATGAAAACGTTTCTTCAGTCAAAAGTTGCTACCTCTACTGTATCGTGGCACACATCTTCCGTCGAGGAGACCCGCCAGCCATAAATGTTTTGTTCAAGAAATGCTACCCCTGTTGCATTAGAGCACGAGTCGTTCACCCCTCCCCACTCCCCACGCGTGTCGTTTGCATCGTCTTGCTTGCCGGCAATTGAGGACAGGCGTTTTTTGTTGCGCGGTTCTTCCTTGCCTTGATCGCGCCACTGCTGTTCGCGAGGGTGCTGTCTCTGGCGCAGGTGGAGAAATACCTCGGGCCCATGACGCAGGTATATTCTGGCACTCGTGTGATGGTGAAGGACAAACCACACCGTATAACGGCATTCGTATCGGAGATTATTTGACTCTTGATTGTTCACGTTGTTTTCGTCAAGGAAAACGGGCAAAGCAGAGTAAGTTATAAAACTCAAACGGTGTTGGTTGTATTGTAAGGTCGTGTATCCTTGCCACACCTCCAACTCAGTTTAAGGCCGCGTGGGATCTTAAACACCCCTCATCCCCGGATTTTCGGCTCACTCTTAAAGCTCTAGAGTTTTTGTTGGTGCAGTCAATTACGCCGCATTTTTCACACGCTGCATTTCGACCTTCAGCTGGTTCGTGCCGTGGCAAAGAGCGGGTGTAACTGTTTAGTGTTGCATCCATAGTAGCTAGTGATTCTCTTCATATTGGCCGTTCGCACGTTTTCAACGGAGGTCCACAGGTCGACTTCGGGGTGCTGCAGTGGCCGAAATTTGTCGACATTCACAAGACACAAAAACAACCCCCAACTGAAAGTTTGCACTTTACTTGAGGACAGCTAAATTTCCTCACAAGCGACCGAAGCCCGCGAAATTGAGCCACGCTCATTAACGGGTGCGTGAGGGCGTCGGGTGCAGCTAGAAGCCGTCGTAGGCAGCTAGAAATGACTCACGAAGTGATTTCACGAAGTCAAAGTTGCCAGCCAGCATCACCAACAAATCGAGAATTTGCTCCCCAACATCGGCCTTTGAATAGTGTTTGAGTTAGTATGTACGACCATGGCTACAGTACAAATGAAGAAACGGCTTTCACCAAGCGTTAGCTGGGGTTTTCGCGGATGTTTTCGAGTACTAATAGTTCGCACCCGAAAAAGGTGCGGCCAGACAAATTGCGTTCCCGTTTGAGGTGGTCGACTACTGTATACTGGGCTCAAAACAAGGGCAAAAAAGTTTGAAACATTAGCAACACCTCTCTTGATTCTTGTAGCGTTGCATCAGATTTATAATAATCCGAAAATAGTAGATCTTGCTTGTAAAACTCTCAAGTCTATTTCCAAGTCGTTTATATATTTGGGCGAAACGCCTACTCGCGCCTACCTGACAAAGTGTTCCTTAGGGATCCCCCGCGGCCTTAACGTTCGTTAGAACGCGGTACAAGGGAGATATTTTATTGAGTTGAGTGCGATGCTGGTTACGGCATGTATCCTTGTCAAAACCCCAAAAACCGTGTAGCGTTCGTTCGAACGTTGTACGAAAGAGACGATTCCTTTGAGGTGCCTGCTTCCAGATAAGTACCGGTCGCAAGCTGAATGGAGACGAGAATTTCGCACACAATGTTGTTAGTTGAACGAGCCAGAAATCGATTAAAAGGGCTCCGCAGTTGTCCTACGGCAGTGGTCACGCTTTTCAAAGGCGAATTATGAGGCCGAAAAATCCTACCCGGTATGGTTTACGAAATACGAAACACGCGGCCGGCTACCTCCGACTAGTTCCATAGTTTCGCCACGGCGCTCTTTCTCGAAAGTCCAACCAGTAGGTATACAACAATGAAATACGAAGTATGACGCGTGCCCCTTAAATGGCCAGATAGAGGTAGCACTTTTGGGGGCATTTAAAATTCTGAATGGCGGGGCTCCCTAACCCAAAAGTATCGGAATGTCATTCTTACATTTTGCAACATGAATGTTGTGCATACCTAGGCAATGCATTTGTTCATCGGGTTACACTTGCAATTTACCCAGAATCAGTTTTTGGGTCAAGCGTAGAGCTCCTTAAGTGAGACCTCAGAAACGATGTGGTGCACGTCTAGCCCAACACGTGTCTTGAAGTCTTAGTACTACTCTACTATTTACGGAGGACCATAGTGTGTGTGTGTGTGTGTTTTCATCCCATTTATTCTGTGCGCCAGTCAGATGTTTGACGCACCAGCCGGGGTCACA
>JAYJMJ010000411.1:2872541-2888143 GCA_036873875.1 Laminaria ephemera | reverse complement strand
TGGGGAGGGGGGAGAAGAGCCTGCTAAGTGACCCCGGATCTGAGTTACGACTAGGGAGGGAGAAGGAGAAAGAACAAGTGCGAAGATAATGGATGGGATGAACAAAAAAAAAACAAAAAAAAAGTGGTACTGCTAACCAACACAAGTTTTTGCAGTAAAAGACCCGACCGCACTTGTGCTCACTACCCACGCTCTGGTCGTGCCAGCCATACCACGCCACGTTAAACCAAGGACGCAGTAAATGCAATCAATGCCCAGTTCGGAGCGGGCGTCGGCGGGTAAAAGCTGGCGGGGTTCTGTTCTGGCGTACTGACTGGTCTGCGGTGTCATGTTCTGCACAACTACAGCAGTACTGCAGTCGTACTACAGCAGTATTGAATAGTAATAATATTACGTCCGGGGTGGCCTGCTGTCCACGTTACAGTCAATTGTGTGCTGTATGTGCTGTATACATACAATAGACGTTATCGTCCTATTAATGTGATACGGTCGTCATTTTTACCGTCATTTGTGTGTGTGTGTGTGTGAAGCAGCTGGTGTCAAGGGCCAAAAGGGTCAATAATAGTGGCGTTCGTTTCATTTTATCGTCTCGCGACCCGATCCAACTTCAACCCTGACCCTATCTCTAACTCGAACCCTGGCCCGATCTCCGACCGAGGACAGCGTCCCGTCTCGTGCATGCGCAAGCGGTGTGCAGTTGTCGAAAACGTTTTGTTTTTTTTTTTCCTGTTGCTGCCCGATCGCTGTCAAGACGAGACGGGAGAGACTGCTGTGGTCTCAGAAAGTTCCTAGAATATGCCTAGACTTTTTTTTTTTTTAATCCTCCGGCGGACGGGGAAAAATGATGCTTAAGCTATAACTAGAATACAACGATCGTTGGGATTTTGTTCATGTCAACCATGTTGTGTTTTTACTACCTGGTATCAATGAGTTGTACGAGTAGCAGCTGCTGGCGCTTGCAACCATTTCTGCAAAACTTGCTGACGTTCGAGCTGAGAATAAAAAATTTAAAAAAACGAAATGTAAAAAAAAAAAAAAAGGCTTCTTGGAACAATGTCCGTCTGCCTTGACCGTTGTAGCCGGAACCAAGAACGCCTCGGCTTTGCCGCGTTTCGTTAACCCTTTAGACGCTCTAAAAATTATCATACTCTAATTCCAAGTAGTTTTCTCTAAAACGTGGGTGCAGTGGCAAGGTTAAGGGCTGCGGACGCTTCCAGCTAGCTATCTCAGAGAAAAACGTTGCTGTACGTTTGAGCCGAGGAGTCGGAAAATGTAAATGTAAGTGACAAGTTGGTGGAATAGTAGGGTAGATACTCACGGGTCCCCGGGTACTGAACCTGCTTGTTTGGGTCATACTCAAGGAGGTATCCGGGTACACCCGGAGGCATACCCTACCCAACGTACGCTTGGAATGTTGCCCGTTTTTTGTCGCGATCGTTGAAGCCGGAACCGAGAACGCCTCGGTTTTGCCGCGTTAACCCGTTGGACGCTCGAAAAATGATGCCGCTCTACTGCTAAGTAGTGTTTCCCTAAAACGTGGGTGCAGTGGCAGGGGTGAGGTTTGCTGGCGTTTTCAGCTAGCTATCTCACCCAGAAAAAAAACGTGAGCAGAGGAATCGAAAAATGTAACTGTAAGTAGTGTGATGGCTTGGTGAGATATTGCCCGCTTGTCGCGGTCGTTGAAGCCGGAACCAAGAACCCCTCGGTTTTGCTGCGTAATCCCTTTTAGGGACCCTGTATAAAACGACAATGGAAAACAGACGAGAGCGATCTTGTCAAGCGTCTATTAAACCAAAATGAAAAAGAGACGAGATTTATCTTGTCAAGCGTCTATTAAACCCTGCTGGGACCCCTGTGTACAGCGACCAAAATAAAGCGACGAGTGCGATGCTATCAAAACGTCTAGGAAGAGCGTGCATCAGTACGAGTATCACGATGCTGTGCGCCTGTCGTATCATACAGCTCTCCTTGCATTGCAGTGCGGACACCCCCCCCCCACCCACTCACGCTACCCTGGCTGAAGCGTGTGGCTGATGGTCTAATCGTCGTCTGAGTTGGTCATTTAGCCACCCTGGCTGTTCCGTGCGGCCGATGCTGCTGTAATCGCCACTTGTGTTCGACGTTTTTTCCCCACTATACTACAATCAAGTAAGTCCCAACGGGGTTAAATTCGCCCTTTTAACCACTGCAAACAATGATCTGACTCTAATTCCGAGTAGTTTTTGCCCATACAGTCGATGTGGTTGAAAACGAGTTGATCCCACTCTGATTCCGAGAAGTCTGCCCCTAACACGTGGCTGCAGTATCGACGTTTTGTGCACAAAGTATTTATTAGTCCGAAGTGATCTCTAACCCCCTTTTTGAACTGCAGCCACGCCCCAAAGCATGGAAGCGGTCGAAAACGGGTTGATCCCACATTAGTTTCGAAAAGTTCGTCCCTACATCGTGGCTGCAGTAGTGGAGAGGTTAGTTAGACAATCCCTTTGCAACGATATCGACGTTTTGTGGACAAACTACTGTCCGAATTGTTCTCTTAAAAACTTTTTGAAGTGCAGCACGTCTGATGCCATCGAAAACGGGTTGATCCCACTCTAATTCCGAAAAAGTTTGGCGCAAAAACGTGGCTGCAGTGGTGAAGGGGGTTTTAGTCAGCCCCTTTGCAACGCTATTGACGTTTTGGGCACTAACTAGTCGGAATTGGTATCTCTGCCCCTCTTTTGAACTGCAGCCACGCCTCAACGCGTCAAAGCGGTCGAAAACAGGTTGATCCCACTGTAGTTCTGAACAACCGGTCCCTGAAACGTGGCTGCAGTAGCTGCAGTAGTGTGAAGAGGTTGTTTGTCAATCCCCTTTGCAACGGTGCCGACGTTTTGCGCACAAACTCCTTCCGGATTGATCTACCCCCTTTTGAACTGCAGCCACGCCGAAAACGTCGATGTGGTCGAAAACAGGTTGGTCCCGCTCTAGGTCCGAAAAGAGTTTTGTCCCTAAAACGTGGCCTGCAGTAGTGAACGGGTAAGTCAACCCCGTTTGCGACGGTACCCCCGTTTTGGGCACAAGCTAGTCCGATTTGATTTCCCTACCCCCGTTTTGAACTGCAGCCACGCCCAATACATCAATGCGGTCGAAAACGGGTTGATCCTACTTAATTTCCGAGAAGTTTGTCGCTAAAACGTGGCTGCGGTAGTGAAGTGGCCACACCAGAAAACAAATAAATTGATTCGAAGCTGTCATCCGATATGCAAGAAAGTACGCACGAGGTGCGGAAGTCCGCCTCACAAGTGGTTCCTGGGTAGTGGGATGCAGGTCACCCTTCATGCGACTCGCCGAACACCTCACGTCGCTTCGCGCTTGGTGCGCGCGATGTTTGCCTGGTCGGTGAAAACCCGACGTGCTCCGTCCCGGCGTTGTAGGGATGCGAGGGTCAATGGTCATACTTCGAAGTATAACTACGGCTATGCAACTGCAGTCATGTGTTAAGGGACACACTGCTCTTAACCCTTTTATAATAGGACCCATATATAGACCAAAAAAACGACGATTGCGATGTTTTTGAAGAGTCTAGGAGTATCACGCAGCTTGCAAAGATTGAGTATCGACCGCTCAACCGGTCGAACTCACAGCCGACGTGCGTGGAATAATGTTGCAAACAGAGTCTAGTTTGAGCGTGCAGCAGCACGTGTGTATCAGCGTGCTGCGCGCGTGTCGTACAGGTCCGTAGATTGCAGTGAGGACTCGCCCTACCCCGGCACCTCGGGCTATCATACATCGTGCGGCAGATGCTGTAATAAATCCATTGTCTTGGATATGTCATATGTTTTCCCTCTGAATGAAGCCTTCAAGGAGTTCGTTGAAGTGGAACCGCACTCTAATTCCGAAGTAGTTTGTGCTCAAAACGTCGATACCATCGAAAACGGGGTTGATCCCACTCTAACTCCGAAAAGTTTGTCCCTAAAACGTGGCTGCAAGTGGAGGGGTTAGTTAGTTAGCTAGTCAATCCCTTTGCAACGGTACCGACGTCCGTCGTTTTGGGCACAAACTGTTAAAATAGTCGGAATTGATACCTACCCCCCGTTTGTACTGCAGCCACGTTTTAGGGCGACAAACTGCTCGTATTTATTGTGGGATCGCGCTCTTAAGTCCGAATAGTTTTTGTGCCCAAAACGTCGATGCTGGTGAAAAAGGGTTGATCCCACCCAAGTGTCCAAGTAGGTTGTCCCTAGAACGTGGCTACCATGGTCAAGGGGCGCTCGTCTATAAAATCTAAAATCTCTACCCCTAAATGGGGCATCGACGGATAGAGCACAAACTACAGTGGTGGTCCGTCTATAGCGCCGGTATGTGCCAACCGGAAATACCGGCACTATAGCGGCAACCGGCACTACTCCGCATACTGCCACTGCTGGTTGTTTTCATCTGTGACAAGCGATTTCACAGGCACTATAGCGGGCGACCGGCACTGCTCAACCGGCGCTGTAGAGGGGCCACTACTGTACTCGGAATTGGAGTAGGGTCATTTTCCAGTAGTACAAGGCCACCAGTAAAATGGTAGCTGCAGCAGGTAGGAGTTGCTTTCAGGACCAAAACACTCTTTTATAAACAGAGACGTGAGGAAGTTAAATTGGCAATATAAGGTAAGGAACATGTCAAAAAAGAGGTTGCCAGCCATAGCTGATAGGGCTGTGTGGGAGAAAGTAACAAAAGGGCGAGCTGGAGTAAGGTAGGATAGCGTAGTCGAGAAAGTATGGCAGGATATAAGAGGAAAACCAGAAGATACATTGTCCATAGACAAGTTTGGGGGGTACAAGACAGAAGTCAAAGAACGGATAGAAATAAGGGAAAGGCTAGCGCTGAGAAATGAGGTAAAAGAAGAACATTTAAAGTTATGCGGAGCGTTAAGACAAGGGATAGGAATGAAAACGTATTTGCATGGCCCAATGGACTACGCGAAATCGCTGAAACTGCGATTTCGCGTAACTGCGATTTCGCGTAGGGGACCTGGACCTGCCAGAAAGAAGGAAGGGGTATACCAGAAGCCGGGAGGAGGAGGAGGAAGGTGCACAAATAAATGTACCCTTGTGGTAGAGCAAGAGAGAGTAGAACTCACATAATGGGACAATGTGAAATGTACAAGGAGGAACGGGATGTATTGGAGGAGGAGATGAGGACAACAGACGATTGTGACATGGAGAAGTTTGGTATACTAGATAGTAGAGAAAAAAATATAGCTACCCTAGGCGATAGATGGTGCCCGCAGACGGCGAAAAAGGTAGGGGATAAGATAAGTAAACATTTTCTATGTAATATATGCAAAAAACGTAATGAGCGCCCAAATGTTGGAGGTAGGTGTATCTGTTAGGAGTGGGAATGGTGCTCCGTCTCGAAAGGGATGCGTAGTCAATGGTCATATGACTAGGGCAAGCAACAAATGAGTACGCACACCCCCCCCCCCCCCGTCCCTTCACCGGTAGTAAGACTGCATATTTATGAAAAGATGGCGCGTTCCACAAGCGTCAGGTTTTGCGTTCCATAGCGGTCAGGTTTTGTCCTCCTCTAAGAAGTTTATAGTTTCCGTGCACAGCTTGACTAATCACGCTGTTTACCCTGGTGCTAACTATTACTAAGGGGAGTCGCCGACCTATAATCCTTAATGAGGAGATACACATCCCGTACCACGCGCGATCGGAGTATCACACACAGCTTGGAAAGATTAGTTTCGACGAAATCCTCGATCTCACAGCTGTATAGTGTATTTTTTATTTTTTATAAAAATGAAAACACGTGCGATCGGAGTATCACACACAGCTTACAAAGATGAGTGTCGACGAAATCCTCGATCTCGCAGCTGTACGTTAGTGTATTGTTGATTTTTAATAAAAATGACACAGAGACAGAGAAATATGACCGCCACGATAAAACGTAAACGCACCAAAACGTTTTGGCACAAAAAGTAAGCCTCCTCAAACCGACGTCAAGATTGCTAGCCGTTGTCGCATATCCGTCTACCTACGAGCATAGCCCCCCCCACAAAAGGCGCTTCCTAAAGAGCATCAAACGAAAACGCGCTCTCCATAGAAACGGATACAGTCGGTTACAACTGCTATGCTGTCTTGTTGGTGGTCGATACTGCCATCGGCCATCTATCAGTACCGAAGAATGTCCCCGTGACGTCTGGCCCGGTCTGGAGCTACACGAAAACTTTCTCCCAACGTCATTCGGGTACCATTTTAATCTACTGTTTAGTAATGGTGGTAGTATTATCGGACGAAACATTTGACTTACAAAACGAAACTTTCGACGTATACAATATTCGAAGTAATGAATACTGTAAACAAGTTAATACAGCGAATGAATGTCGATGAGACGTATACGTGTCACGAATAGAGATGGGCACAGGATGGCATTTTCGAACAACCGCAAACAGTATAGAAGACGTTATTTTAAAAAATATAGAACCCCATAAACCGTTTTTTTACTGCCGGCTAACCGAAAACCGGTCAAACCGGTTTTTTAGTGGTAAACATCCAAAATATTGAAAACCAGGTGTGTTTTTTCATTGAGTAGCACCTTGTGATGTACTCACAAGTGCCTGTTTGGTTCCGTTCGCAAGTAGTGCGCCTCTTCGGGATGGATTGCCACGCGTATTGATGTTGATCAGCTGGAAAATTGCCATTTTTAGTAAAGCACGACGTCGTACTGCAACAAAACCACCACAACCGGAGACCCGCACAATCCATGCTCCCGGAGCTCTACAAATCACCGACACGGCTACCATCGTGCGACGAGTACAAGCAACAGTCGCCCTGATTGTTAGTTCACATGGAACGACTTAAAAACTCCGCCAAATCTAAGCAATCAGACCCGCATACTGTAATACAAGCATGTGCCGGGGGGAAGGGAAAATACCTACCTGTAAGCACCGCTTGTGTCCAGAAGGCTGTGGAGTGTGAAAGCTCCCGCGAGTTGAGCTGGAAAGGAAACGTGACAAACAAAAAAATGTTAAACTGCGTTATCCAAATTTATCCAACAGTTAAAATCAAAATACTCCAACGCGTATCCGCATTAACGTAAGAACCCAATAAATGGTGCAAGGAAGCCATGTCAAACACACTGAAATATCTTCGCCCTTGCCAATGACGACGTACCCAATGTCTTGCTGCGACGAGCTTGAACAGTACTGACATATTCACTACAGTTGTGAAACGGAGACTCCTGCAACCTCTTCGACTTGTGTGTGATCGGTGTGTGCGAGTGTTGGGTGTGTGGGGTGTAGGGGGTGATCCAACGCCGATTATCCCTCACAATCGATGCTGGATCCACCTACATTGAGGCGGTCATGTTCTAGACTATTAAGGGGCCGCGCAGGTCATGCTACAACTATAGAGTGCTCTAGAGTATATACGTGTTGCTGTATTTGTGTTGTAAAGTTTATCTTTTCCGCACAAGCTATACTATTTCCAGTATAACAGTGCCCTATGAAACACGCCTTACGGAAAGCAGCACACCTCCTGAACCAATCTGCTACTCGTCCGGTGTCGATCTTTCAAGAAAGCTGAGGTCCAGACCTATACCTGGTACTGGTATGTTTTTAACTACCAGCTTATCACTAAAACGTACGCCTTGTTGTGTTTGCATCCCGTAAAGATATGCCTGTGTATTTTGGTCATTCTGCAGCCCCTTACCCATACAACTGCACAATGCGACTATACAATACGGCGCTCGTGTTATAAGGAACGCGGGGCTCCGTTAGAAGCTGGCATCGGTCGGTGTGCCAGTGTTTGGCATTGTCGCCAGTGTTCAATCTTAAACAAAATCGGTGGCGCGAGAATTCCCACGTTTTCACTCTGGCGGAGTGATGTTTAGAGAGTTAGACTCTGAGGCGTTTTTCGGGTTGAAGAATGCGCCGGAGTAATCTGGCAGTCGTACAAATAAGATTGCCGTGAATGTAAGCTTTCTTCAAAGATCGACCCCCTACCCTTGGCGGGTTTGGTTCAGGAGGTGCGCCGCATTCCGTAAGGCTGGTTCCTACCGCTATAAAGAGATAGTGTGCGTCTGCTGCAAAAACATTTTACGGTTTTTCTACTCGAATAAAACGCGTAAAATAAAATGTCCGGAATGGCCCCTTAAATAGGCCCAATCGAACAATCAACGTTCGATCAAGCAGAGTTCACGCTGTGACTTTTATTAATACGCTATTCACAGCTGCAGGCACGTTTTAGTGTAAAACAAGTCAACCAGTTTTCCGTTTTAACCCGTAAACTAGGATCTCAAAAACTGCCAGTTTTTGTTTTGAAACACCGAGCAATCACACACGCCTGCTGGGTTTCCTAAAACCGCGGTTAAACTTCTTTTTTTGCTACCCGGTGCCCATTTCGTATCACGAATGAATGAATGCTACATATTCGGTTCAGATAAGCGATGAATGGAGCAAATATAGAATCAAGATACAAAACCTGCAATGTTGACATGAAATGGTGCGGGGCTCGAGATCGAGTGCAACGAAGCTAGTCAGTAGTATATCTATATCATTCGAGTGCCTTGTTCAAGTATCGCAAAGACTTGTTATATTTTTGTAGACATTTGGGGCAAACCTGGTATATCTATATCATTCAAGTGCCTTGTTCAAGTATCGCAAAGACTTGTTATAATTTTGTAGACATTTGGGGCAAACCTCTGACAATTGATGGAGGTCTTGATTGCGAGGAAATACCCCTCTATCCACGTCACGACCAGAGCTTTCCAAACCCGTCGTTATTATTTTATTATTTTGGGTGTCGAAAGTGAGACACCCTGGAATCTGAAATTTATTAGCCTGGAGCTGATTTTTACTGGTATATTTTATGCATAAACGAGGCGAAATATGTACCAGGTACAGTATAAACATGCATATGATACCTAACGCCTGAACCTTGAAGGGGTCTCCATTTACCTTAGCATCAAAGATTACGAGCTCAGATAACCTGACGTGCGTGTCGCGGTATATTTCAAAGTATCGTGTTGTGATACGTCACCTGTGAGTCCAGCGGTGGCAGACATTGGTATTAAGCTCCGCGGTCTGTATGCACGTGTGCCGACTAAACCTGGCTGGTTAGTATCCCTTCAGCATTGTTTAGAAAAGCGCTCTTTTGTCTTCTGAAGTAGTGCTGAGCACATAAATAGGTTCCGGTCTTCTTCATTGGCTTACCTACCATTCCATTTCTCGCCCATCACGGTCATGGTTTCCACGGGCAGCCGGCGACAAGCATGTGCTGTGATCAGCAATCATTTATCCTATTCCAAGTGGTTGATCCCTTGTTGCTTGTTATAACCGTCTCGCTTTTACGTCCGCGACCTACCTACCTCTGTCGACCATTGCGGGCACACATACTACTCGGAGCCTGCGGCGGGCTTTCTGTACGCATGTTGTCTTGCACTACTCTACAGTATGTATGCAATGAATGTAAAGGCCTACTACTGTTAATACTTGCGTGGTGTGCAGCCTGCTACATTTCCAACTACAATCATGGCTGATCGCCTTTACGGCACCGGCTCTCCTACCTCTCTCTGCCATTGACTAAGGCTACGGTACGGGGGGTCTGCCCGTTTTTACTACCGAGGTTAGGACCTGTACCTCACTCAAAACCGTACTGTATTATACGTTTTTGGCGCAACGTAACTGAAGATTTCATTACCCTGCACATCGCGAAACCCTAACGCACAGAAAAATACGGTATCCACTGTCGCCGGTGGCTCTGGGCCGCTGAACGAAGAGGCCTTCAATGTGACTTAAAGAACTACCGTAGCCTTCGTCCATTGCAAGCACACCCAGATCCGGCTGCAGGCACAATAGATATTGCAATGTTGTACTCGCAATGATACTAGAAACGGTAATACGAGCTCTGTAGGTCGTTGGGGTGTCGGATGCAGGGTGTCATATCCTCTTGGTGCTTCTTTGAACTCAACCTGACTCAACCGTGGAAGTTTCTCAATGCATCACTTGGCAGTACTGTCACACTTTCGGCCTCGATCTGTCTGCATGCTCGACCTTTGCGGCTTTGCTCGGAGAAGTAGCGGCTATCAGCCCGCCGCAACGAAGCCCCGCTGTACGTCTACTATATGTTTAACGTTTGACTGTGAAATGCTGCACCCAGAGATGGGCGTTTTAACTGTTATCATTTAAACAGCCCGCCACGCCCAGAGGAAAGGTATCTTGGTGCTGAGGACATGCGGAAAATTGAACAATTGAAGTCGATAGACTTGAATTATACTTCGATATGCCATGACACCTCAACGACTTTGTCCTGCTGACCCTGGCATCAGCAGGAGAGTCACCGGCCTGTATCCTTCACAATGTACCCCTTCAGCGCCCAGTTCAAGTTGTATCCGTGACCTACTCCAGTGTAAGTCGACCTTGGTGTCAGGGTCTGAAACAGTGTTGATATATATACGTCATGTCAATGACGGACAATCTCAAACGGGTTGCATGTATCCACTGTCAGCAAACAATCCAGTCGATTCCGTAGAACCGACATCCATTGGTCGGACGAAAACTGGTTGAGATCCACCAGAGCTTTGAGGATGTGATACACCCGGATTAACAGTCCGGATTTACCAATGGTGCAAAGTGCGTGCGGGTACACGAATATCCGCCCACAACACTGGACCGACCGCGCGGCAGTTCTGTCTTAGAGCTTATACATTCAACGGTGCACGCAGTTTTAGGCATAGCAATGCAAAGTGCGACCGACCCATTCATTGCCCACCCTGTTGCCGTTCATACCGCCTGCTGGCGCATACAACGCACCACATTACAGGACCTCACGGGAAACACCATTTCTGGAATATTCAGCAGCCATTCTCGGCCAGCGTGTATCATGCACCTGGTCATACGTGTATGGTAAACAACTGGACGGTTTAAATGTTCTGATTGATACAGCCTGTATAACGGGGTGAAGTAAGGGAAGGACAATGGGGACAGTTGACCAACACCGCACGTTGCTGAGCCGTGCCGATGATGGGGCCGTGCGTAGTGGCACCGATATTCACTCTAAGAACCCCGGTGTTCCCGCTGTATGTATACCGCGGCCGCAGCACCGGCATTATTTCTCTCATACCTTAAGTCCGTTTTACTTTTTATTTTCGCTCGGAAATGATGACGCTGCCTCGACAACAGCGCCCATATTTTGGTCATGGCTGAATTTATGAAGCAACAACATGAAAGCTGGCGAAAAAACGTTTTTACGAAACTGAAGCTTTTATCGTCAATGCCGGTTCCGCGAAACGACAGGTGTGCACGCGCCGGCCCGGGGAGTTCAAGTTGTGTTCGTCTTCCTTGTTGGACTACCTGAGATATTTCGTCGTCCCACACCGTGCCGAGAACGGGACGCTGCCAATACGCGAAGTGCCAAATGTACGCGAGCTTTAAAATGGAGGGCAGCAAGACGGTAGCGTTCTGCAAGAATCATGCAGAGGGCGGTAATGTGAATGTCCGCACTAGGCGTTGCTCACATGATTCCTGCACTAGGCGCCCAGACTTTAATTTCGAGGGCGTCAAGAAGTCGATGTACCGCACGCAACATGTCGAGGGCGGCATGGTGGACGTCCGCCCCAACCGTTGCATACGTGACTCCTGCCCAAGGTACCCGTCCTATAATGTCGCGGGCAGCAAGTCGGCGGCGTACTGCAAGCAACATGCCGATACCGGCATGATCAACGTCGGCGCTAAACGTTGCTCACATGCCGCTTGCTCGAGGCAACCGAGCTTTAATATCGTGGGTAGCAAGACGGTAAAGTACTGCAAGCAGCATGCCGTGGACGGCATGGTAAATATCCGATCTAAGCATTGCTCATATGCCCCCTGCCTAAGGTACCCGTCGTATAATGTCGCGGGCAGCAAGGCGGCGGCGTACTGCAAGCAACATGCCGAGGACGGCATGGTCAACGTCTGCTCTAAACGTTGCTCACGTTCCGCTTGCTCGAAGCTACCGAGCTTTAATATCAAGGGTAGCAAGACGGTGATGTACTGCAAGCATCATGCTGAGGACGGCATGGTAAATATCCGATTGAAGCATTGCTCAGATGACACTTGTTCGAGGCGGCCGAGCTTCAATATCGAGGGTAGCAAGACGGCGAATTACTGCAAGCACCATGCTAAGGAAGGTATGGTGGACGTCCGCAACAGGCGTTGCTCGCATGAATCCTGCATGAAAAATGCGTACTACAATGTCAAGGGCAGCAACACGCCGGGATACTGCAAGCAGCATGCCGAGGACGGCATGGCGCACATCTACGGTAAGCATTGCGTGCATCAATCCTGCATGACCCTTGCGTGCTTTAATGTCGAAAGCAGCAAGGCACCGATGTACTGTAAGGAGCATGCTGAGGACGGCATGATGAACGTCCGCAACAGGCGTTCTGTAGACGATTGTAGCACAACCGGGAGAGCATGGGGTGTACCGGCCAATGCTGCGGCTACTTCGGACACCGGACTCGAAAACGACAGTAGGGACGGTGCTGGGATAATCCCCGATTCGCCGTGTGAGGTGACCAATTGTCGGAAACGGTCGAGGTTAGAGGTCGACGGGAAGCAGCTTACGTACTGCCTCGATCACGGCCTCTTCGAGGAGGGGGGTGGAGATCAAGCCGCGGGAATGATGGCTAGAAAGCATGTTCCTCCCACGGGATCATCCCATGCCTCACCGAAGCACCCCAACGGCAGCACCGGCGGAAACGCCGCCAAGCCGAACTGTCAGGTTGCATCGAATAACGGAACCCCCTTACTGGACGAGCAACAATCTGGGGAACCTATTAAGACCGAGCTGGGGGTGTTCGTCTCATTTTAGACCCTCGAGTCGGTGCTGTCTACGCTACTGTTGTGGTCACCGTGCGCGCTGTAGTGTATGTTTGCTGGTCTACTCTTAGACCCATGCAGGTCCACGGTCCATGGCCATGCAGGACACAGTTGGTGGAACCATGGTTCTAAATCTTTTTGTTTGGTTTCTGTTTTGGCTATTTTTCGGACGGCTGTCTTTTATTGACCGCAGTGGATCGACCGCGGTGGATTGACCGCAGTGGATTAACCGCAGTTTTTTCACCGCGGCTGATAACTTCCCCCTCAGGAAACCGACGACCACGCGCTCGCGGCGGTGCCTCCGCACATGTCGCCCGCCGCCATCTGGGAAGTCTCGAGGTTCCGCTTGCTAAGCTTGGCGAGCAATCACGGTAAAAATCCGAGAAAGTTGACATAATTTGCCCAAAGCGTAACGTCCCTGTATTCAAGGCAATCGCGCCCAGTATCCTGATGCAGTCCAGTATATACTGGTGGCTGTTGTCTAATCTCAAGTCAAAGATAATATACTGATTGAGTCCAGTGTGCTGACCGCTCGACCAAGTTTCTATTTTCAAGTCGAAAATATTCAACATATACGACAGTAGTGATGACAATCAACACACATAGTCAACATATAAATCGATTAAGTGATGTGATTGTTTGTACTCATAATCCAATCACCACCTACGTAGGCATGGTAGTTGATTACGCGATCATGCATCTACTCGTGACTATCAACAGCCACTTGAATAAAATAAAGTAAGCCCAGTCAACTTACAGTAGTAGACGGAAATGCCAAAATAATCAATAATCAGATCGTTTCGGCGACCTCGAGAACGAGCATTTCGTATCAAGCCAACAACCATCATCTTCTCGACAAGAGATCCAATGACAGCCTAGACAATTTCTCGCCGCCTAGAACATAGATCAACATAAAACATTCGACGACATGTAAATTCGTGTGACCTTGTCCGGATGAGGGTCGGTTGGCCATGGTGTGCTTGTGTCTCCAGATGCAAGCCCGATCGTGGGCTGAAAGTTTAGAAGAAAAACCTTTTATTGGTTTTTATCAACTAGAAGTCCACGCTCTGTGCTTCTGTTGCTGATGATCCCTGAGGAGAGACCCAATGACAGCGTGGACAATTTCTCGCCGCCTAGAACATAGATCAACATAAAACCTGCGAACGCGTCATGATTATTCATCATGTGGCCTTGTCCGAATGAGGGTCGGTTCGCCGTGGTGCGCTTGTGTCTCCAGATGCAAGTCCGATCGTGAGCTGGAGGTTTAGAAGAAAACCCTTTTTTGTTTTTTCAACTAGAGTCTACGCATCGGACACACAGAAATCGTCCTCTGTGCCATCTGTGCTGCCGTTGCTAATATGGACGTTTGCAACTACCACTCACCGCACCGCCCTCCCCGGGAATGCAATAAGGATTCCGCGCCAATGTCGTCCGCCACGGCTTTGAGCCCCCCACCACGAACGAGAGTTTGATTGATGTGCGTGGCGATCTTCAAGTTCTTCAAGTCCGCAGCACAACGTCCTGAAGTAGTGGTAGGGAACAGCATCAATCAGCATGTCACGCGGAAGCGGGCGGAGAACTCCTGGATGGCATTACGCCAATTTGTAGCTGGGGGGGAACGGGGGGTGGAGGCACGTGCAGTGTGGAATGGACACAACAGACAAGTTCAAGAGATACACCACTAGAATGTGAAGCGCACCTCATATGTTATGGTGCACATCGCTCAAAACTCAACGAGACATCAACGAACCATCCCTTCGCGCCATCTACTTAATTAATCGTCAATCAACCTCACCTTAACGTGGCGGCATCCTTTCCTCTGCCATGCGTTTCTCGTTTTTGTCAGAACCCTGGTTGTTCCTAGCTAAAATGCTCCCGATGGACGCTTCGCCGTCGAAGATCCCATCCATCGCCAAAACTGGCTGACCACATTTTTTACATGAAGAGAGGGCGGAGAGAGAAACGAACGTCTTGTACCGGGGCTCTCCACTCCTGGCTAGGCTGAGTTGTGTGCCTGTACATAACTATACGACGACAGTTGCTCCGCAGTAAGAACAGCAAAAAACCGTACACAACGGCAACAACAGCAGCCGCAGCAGCTAGCGCAACTGACACAGCTACTACTGTACAGCAGCAACCCGAGCTTTTGCTGCGGCTACTACTACTACTGCTGTTTCATGTTAGCGTTGTTGCTGTTGCCGTGCCTATTGCCGCTGCTGCCATACTGTACAGCAGTTTACCGACTACGTACGCGGTGTGCATGACATTGTCGTCCAGCAGCAATAGGTGCAGCTGGAAGCCGCTGACAGCAGCAGCAGTCTAAAGTAGTTAACACAACTTCTTCCACTGTACAGCAGCAACCCAGCTGTCGCTGCTGCCGCTGCTACGCGATGCTGTTGTTGATGATGTAAATTTTACCGCCGCTGTACATGATAACGTGATGACTGTCGCCCGGCATTGCGTGCAGTAGCAAGCCGCAGACAGCAACAACGGCCGCAGCATCAGCAGCAGCCTGCAGCAATGGACACAACTTCTACTGTTGTACCACCACTACTATACAGCGGCAACCCCGGCTGTCGCTGCTGCTACGCGTTACTGTTGATACATGCACCTGTTACCGCCACTGTCCTGTACCAGGTTCCTGGTACCTGGTACATGATTACGCGATGACGGCCGTCGAGCAATAATACGTGCTGCAGTGTGTGTGTGTGTGTTTTTCATCCCATTTATTCTGTGCGCCAGTCAGATGTTTGACGCACCAGCCGGGGTCACA
>JAYJMJ010000411.1:2846893-2857927 GCA_036873875.1 Laminaria ephemera | reverse complement strand
GGGGGGCGGGCGTGAAAGCGGGGGTAGGGGGGAGTGAGATCGTGGGGCGAGTACCGGACGTTGTTTGAGCGGTGTACGGGAACTCAAAACCAAATACACATGTGTGCGTTCTGTTTACATTACAACGTTAAACCGTTCTTTCAAAAGTATACCTTGCAATGTCTTCTTCGATGGTGCCAAGCACGACAAGGCGGTGGATCGTTGTCGGTCGTCGTTGCCCCCCCCTGTGGACCCGATTCACTGCCTGGGCCTCGACCGCCGCGTTCAGTAGGGGCTCCAGGATAAAAACGTGATTAGCTTCGACCTAGACGCCAAAACCACGAAGACCACGGAGAAAAAAACGAAGAAGTCAGAACAGCACAGACAAAAAAAATACCAGGTACACATTAGTTAACGGGATTACCTCCAACGTGGGCACACAGAGAGAAAAGAGATACAACGCGTAATACTATTTGCATGTGATCAGCTTCAACCTGGTCGCCAAAACCACCAAAAACACAGAGGGAAAAATGACTCGCAGAATAAAACGACAGGGAAGGGGAAGTAGGAAATGGTTGGCGGAGAGTGATATGATAAAAGGGATACCGATGTACGGAAGGATACTCGATTTTTATCGGTACGAAGAATATACGGATACATTGTCGGAGGGCAAAACAAAATATATTGATAAACCCCCTTCGAACTTCAGAGGGGGATATGTCGAGTGTGTATGACCTGACCGCTTCCGAATTTGACATTTTAATTTATGTAAATGCTTTCCTGCCATTCCTGATGGTGGTCTTCTCACTACAGCAGGTGTACGACGAAGTGCTCCACAGAGAGTTGAAGATCATAAGACAAACCAGCATCATATTTAAACCAATACAAACCTCAAAATAAAATCGGCCTGACCCTGGTGCTAGCAAGTACCAAGGGCCGTTACCGATCTATGTCCTTCATGAGGACATACACACCCCGTACCACGCGCGATCGAGGTATCACACACAGCTTGCAAAGATGAGTTTCGACGAAATCCTCGATCATACAATTGAAGTGAAACTGACGCCGAGTCCCACCCGCGCTCGACAGACCATCGCACGTCTCCGGGCGTACATATCTAACCCCATTCAGAACTGCAACCCAGCTTTGCGGACAAGAAAGCTTCACGTCAGAGTGGGATCAAATTTTCGATGATACAAGGGATAAACCAATACAATACGGCAGCATCAGCGTCCGACTGACAAATGAACGTCTTCAAACATAATATATACCTGGTACCTGGTACCTGGTATAAACCAGACCAGCATAAGAACGAAAAACGCCACTTGGAAGCCCCATGCGCGCTCGACAGCAAAGTGAACGTCGGCAAACAAACAGCACGAAGCTCACCAGATTGAGTCCATGCGCGCCTGTCTTAACTGGCAGCATAAGCGCCCGCGGGCCATCCTCCGCTCTGAACGCCGCCAGCGCCAACTCTGACCGTTTCTTGCCCTTCATTCGCGCGTAGCTACGTAACACCAGGTATACATTTGCGAGCAAACGCAAAAAACAAACACACGACGACCAGAATGTATTTGAGTGGTGGGTATCGCCAACTCCGAGCGTTTCTTGCCCTTGGTTCGCGCGTAGCTATATCAGATGTGACTTAGCGACAGGTATCGAACGATAAAGTGTTTTAGAAATGGACGTCGTTTCTTGCCCTTCTTTCGCGAATAGCTTATGTAACACGCAGTTCCGTTACCGATGTCGGACGATAATGCGTTAAAGCGATACGTATCGATAGGGAGTGTGTTGTAGAGGTGCCTATCGCCAACTCTGACCTGTCCTTGCCCTTCATTCTCGACGAGCTATACCAGGTATGTATCACATATAAGAGAAAACGTAAACGAAAAACGACGACGACCACCGCCGCAAGGACAAGTTTGACATTTAAGTTAAAAAAAAAAAAACCTCATTGAAGAAAATCGCTTCAGAAACGGCCACCAGTCACCAGCTGTGCATCATCCTATGCCGTGTATCTCGACGTTTTGGAACGCACGCAATCCAAAACGGGATCGCTCGCCGGGCAGTGGGACACAAGCACAACGGCCTAAAAAACGACGTTTTTCCTGTATGATCCACCTTCCTGTAAGAGGAAGAGCGCGCAGCAGCACAAGCATCCTCATCTGCACGTACCATCCACACCACGCACACACACACACACACACACATCTAGGGTCAAACAAAACTACCTATGTGGCATAAATGAAGCCGTTGTAACCACCAGCCAGTTGGCGACACATGCAATACATCCTACGGTCGAGATGCACCACTTTTTTTCTGAGGCTCCTCACTTGAGGAGCTCCGTCCCCGATGGTCTAGTGGGTTAACCGCGTAACCACTATAAGGTCAATGTCGCGGGTTCGAGCCCCCCCCGAGTGCATACTCGTACCCGTAGGGGCTTTTTCTTGTGCTAAAAATTGACTTGCGGAAAGCGCGAGAACGTGAGTTCGCAAAAATTCGATGAAAATCGACGAGCGTTGGGATTTGCTGAACCCTCTGCGCGATAAAAATGAAGGCACGTACCGGGGGGGGGTGAAGGGACGACACCTGTGACCACGGCTTGTCCAGAAGCTGGAAAGTAAAAAAGTGAGAAAAAAAAAAAGGAAAAAAAAAATACCTATCCCAAAAACTGATTTGGGGAGAAATAAAAGTGCTATCCGATGAACAACCCCATGGCCTAGGCATACAACGAAAATTGTTCTAAAAAAAAAATTCCAGTCGTGAAATTCCGACGATTTGGGGTGATATTATGAGGAGCCCTGTCATTCAGAACCCGTTTCAGCCAAAAACTGCAATCTCTATCGTAGAACACGTCGCAAAAAAAAAAACATACACCCACCGAAGTATAGGCCTTGACCCAATACGTTCTCTGTTCTTTAACAGACCACTAGTTTTCGGGTGTTCTGGTACATGCGCTATATACCTGGTAGGTTTTGTCGGCGTCCCGGATGGTCTAGTGGGTTGACCTCGGAACCACTAAGGTCGATTTCGCGGGTTCGAGCCTCCCCCTCCGAGTGCATACTCGTACCCGTTGGGACTTTTTCTTGTGCTACAAAATGACGTGCGGAAAGCGCGAGCGCGTGAGCTAGCGAAATTCGATGAAAATCGACGAGCGTTGGGAATGTTGAGCCCTCTGCGCGATAAAAATGAAGGCACGTACCGGGGGGGAGAAGGGACGACACCTGTGACCACGGCTTGTCCAGAAGCTGGAAAGAAAGTAAAAGGGAGATTAAAAAAAGAAAAAACTACCTCCTGGTACCACCGGTACACCACGGATACGTGCCGAATGCAGTTGCGCAGCAGGTGTAACACGCCACAGCTCGGAACGGAAGAAGCGTGGGGGCGTGTATGAATGTATGTGGAATAACGGAAGAACCGCGTAAAACCGGTGTCAATTGCCAGGGTCAGAACAGACAGGCTAAAGCCTTGTGCCTGTACGTGGAATAATGATGGGCTCAAGGTATTCATTATCTATCAGAGTCATCTATTATTAATAATATGAATACGTACGGTAGAGGTAGCACCTACATTTTCTTTATCTCCTCGCTTGGGGAGCTCTATATCTCACCCGAACACTGATTTTGAGAAAGGGTGTAACATGTCCGACACACCATCCCATGGGCCACGTATCCCACGAACGATATCGTAACATTCACGACGCGTACCATGGTAGTAGGGGCACGCCTCATTTTTCTGAGGGTTATTACTTGAGGAGCTCTATTCGTACCTCGCCCAAACACAAAAAAAGTTGAGAAAAAATGAAAGGGCAACCCGATGATGAACAAGCCCATGGCCTAGGTATACAACCGATAATATCGCCAAAAAAAAAACCGACACTCACTCCTACGATATTGGGTTAAGGAGCCTCGTCATTCAGAACGTATTTTAGCCGAAAATTATTACGTCTACCGTAGCACGCGTCTCACACCGGATCCAAACATACAGGGTAGCTCCTCAGTTTTGTTTTTTTGCTCATCTCATCTAGTATCATCGCACTTTTTCTTTCTCCTTCTCCCTCCCTAGTCGTAACTCAGATCCGGGGCCACTAAGCAGGCTCTTCTCCCCCCTCCCCACCACGGTACGTGCCTCAACTTTTATCGCGAGAAGAGTTCAGCACTTTCTTCCCTCGTCGACTCGCGTCGAATTGTGCTTACCCACGCTATAGAAGAGCGTTCTCGGCAGTAGTAGTTGTTGGTGTCTCTAGGAATAAAAATCTACATACCGAGATTTGAACCCCTGACTCCAACCTTAGTAGTATACGAGGTTAACCACTAGACAACCGGGTCGATGAGAAGCTTCGTCAGCGAATAATGTTTTGGCTAAAGGGTAATTCCTAACGTAGCCCATGGCTCTTCACTCATATCTCCGCACACAGCAGAAGTCACAAGGAATAGGATAGGTTTGTCTTGAGAACGTACGAAAACAAAGTAACGGACAAAACGACGTTTATTTTGTAGTGAGAATAAGGCATGTCTGTGTCGGGGATCTGGGTCAGAGTCTATGGTAGCAATCAGAAATGAGGACACCACGAGCAATCTCGTGTGGAACTCGTCTCGTGCAGGTTAGCAAACACACGCCCAACGCAAGGCGAGTTGGGGTTCTTGCTGATAACGTGAGCAAACATGAGATATAGTCGCTGGATTGGTCAGCCAAGCCAGGCATTTGAGCCTTTTTCTAACTCCTCACGTAGCACATGGCTCTTCATTCATATCTCCGCACACGGCAGAAGAAGTAAGTCACAAGGAATACGGTAGGGAATAAAACTTAATTGACCAGTCAACTCGGGAAGAACCGCCGTAGTGCAGCTCCAAAAAATAACAATGGCGTGCTGTTCCTCAGCGTATAGTATTTTATTAGGTTGGACGGTTGTGCGAACGACTTCTTATAGTTTCAGCAGCAGAAACATTAATGAAGCAGCCGTAACATGCTGTTAAGGTATCCCGCCGGTCCAGGGGGGGAGAGTGTTGTAAGGCTTAGTCCGGGTAGGCAATCGGTTGCCCTTTTTTCACTGGTCAAACGGACTAATACCACCCCACTAATACCTTAACAATACCGCGTGTGTTCCAAGTTGGTTGTCACACTCTGAGGAAGCGAAACTAAAGTAACGAGGATCCTGTCATTCCAAATCGACAACTTTCTACACGCCGCACATGTCTGCACGCTCGGCGCCTCATTGTTGAGGGTTGAGGGGGGGGTTATGTGGGTACAGTAGCGGGCCCTCTATAGTGCCGGTATGTGCAAGCCGGAAATACCGGCACTATAGCAGCAACCGGCACTACTCCGCATGCTGCCACTACTAGTTGCTCCCATCTGTGCCAAGCGAATTCACAGGCACTATAGCAGGCAACCGGTACTATTCAACCGGCGCTTTATAGGGAGACCCCCACTGTATCAGGCCCTGTTCCCTAGACGACACATCCCATTATTCGCACGCTATGTGATTGCCAAGGCTCGTCAGACCTCATCCTGTGTTACATCCATCCCCGGGTTTCCTACACCCTGGATACATCTCCGGGTTTCGTAGTGGATGTGGATAATTGTACGGTACGTGTAACGGATAGCTGATGCTGCTGTAGAACAACGCGCACAGCGCCCACTCGAACTCTGGGTAATACAACTCTATATCTTTACCGTGATGCAGCGCCAACGATATCCGTTGCCGTGCTGTTCCCTAGGTGTTAATGTTTAAGGTTGGATGGAGGCACGAGTTTTTCAGGGATTTTTCTGACTCAAAAGTAGGGAAGCGGCCAAAAGCAGGTAATTGGAAGCCAAAAACAGGTACCGGGTACTTTTTATTACAGCTCTTATTTCCTCATTTCGGTCACCGGGGGTGACACCGGGGGTGACCATCTCAGGCTAAGGTGCTTGAGCGACGCTCTCCCTCGTGTGGATGATGCTGTAATCGTCATTTCAAGTTTAAGTAATTAATTTCCCCCTACGAAGTCCCAACAGGGTTAAAACCTTGTTTGCGTAACCTTTACGAAGTGGTACGCGTACATCAGACTCGTACAATAGATACTGCTACTGCCGTTCAAGTATCAAAACCGTAGATATAGCCAACTCCCACCGCCTTCTACCTGCGAGATGAGCACATCGCAAAACCTCGACAAGTATTTTTCGCCCTCAGCCCCTCTCGCTCGAACTTGCTCTTGCCGTAGACGCAACAACACGTACATTGCACAACTACTGCAAAACTTATCAAACCATAACTACGAGCGGATGCCAGTTTCTAGTTTTGACAGCGCCAAAAAATAGCCCCCTTTGGAATTGCCTGAAGTGTCCACCGACCACCAACGCATACAACTTGACGACAGTTACAAATGTCGTTCTGCGCGAGTTCCTATTAATAGCGACTACACTATATTTTGCTTGAAGTTCCGTTTGAGGTTGGGGGGGGATCTATTGCGCCGCCATCCTTTTGGCGAAGAGTTTCTCGCTCTTGGGTGGATTGCGTCATCGGCGCCTTTTTCGATGCTTGAGATCGGATCGAGGTTTCCAAAGCTTGGCCGGCGGTATCGTCGCTGCAACAGAAAAACAGCAAGGGAAGCAAGGGTAAGGAAAGAGGCATGAGCAACGGACGCGACAGAAGACAGTGATAATGACGCTTAACATGTCTTTATAAAATCATTACAAATACGTCAGCTGTGAGTTCGATGATGCTTAACATGTTTCTATAAAATAATTACAGATACGTCAGCTGTGAGTTCGACCAATTGAGTGGTTTGCGGCGAAATCATCAATTGAGTGTATTGCGAGACCAGAACAATGTGTTGGCGAAAAAATGTGACTATGACGCCTAGCATGTTTTGCGAGACCAACAACGTGTTAGGGCTAGGGATAAGGCTAGGGTTAGGGTTTCTCGGAGGTTGAGATCGGATCGAGGTTTCCAAAGCTTGGCCGGCGGTATCGTCGCTGCAAGGACAAGAAAGGAAGCATGAGCAAACGGACGCGAGACAAAACATTACGTCGGGCGAAAACAATATAGTGAAAATGACGCCCAACGTGCGTTGCGAGACCAATCTAAATGCCGACGAAAGATCGTGATAATGAGTTGATAGAACAACGGGTAACCCAATTGTGATACCTGGTACTGTAAAGTAGGTACAATAACTATGCAGAGGGAGGTAGATGTGTTTTCAAGTGAGTACACGCAGGGAAGGAGCCTGACGTCCACGACGTCATTTATTAATAGCATACATAGCATCATTCCATAGTGGTCAAACAACATGTCGGCGAAATAATATACTGATAGTTATGTCAAAACGTTTTTTTTCGCATACTTGCATTTCGGGGTGGTCATACATGTCACACATCATGCCGTCATCGATGGTGCTTGAGGCTGGCGTATGTGTTCTTCACATAAAACTGTTCGAACCCCCTCCCCCCCCGCCCCCGCCCACCCCCCCTCCCGTCCGCCCGTCCCCTCACCGGTGATAAGACTACGTATATACAATTATGTGTCTCAATAGAAGTCAGATTTTGTCCCCCTCTAAGAAGTTTATTGTTTCCGTGCACAGCTTGATTGAGACCGACGTCTTCGTACCACACTGCTGTTGACCCTGGTGCTAACTAGTACTAAGGGGAGTCGCCGACCTATATCATTCGTGAGGACATACACAACCCGTAACACGCGCGATCGGAGTATCACACACAGCTTGCAAAGATGAGTTTCGACGAAATCCTAGATCTCACAGCTGTTGTGTATTTTTATTTTTTTACAAACATAAATGAACCTGCCAAATTAGACTGGATCAATGAGACTGACAACGAAAATGAGTCTCGAGGCATGAAAACGATAGAAAAATTATTGTCAGATACCCTGGTACGAGTCTAAGAATAAATAAATGAGCCTGCTGGAGTTCTCGCTCGAGACGTGAGTGCCTGACCCATTTCTGGACGATTTTGTTTCAGACGACACTGTGGCCGTTTTCCCCTAAGAAGTATCAAAAGGGTTTAAACGAGATATTAGTATCATCTAATGGAAAAGGAATGTAGCGACAACGCCAACGGTTGTACTGACGTTTGGCCCAGAGACGAGGCAACGGTAACCTAAATCAACAGCTATATTTGAACATATGAAAGGGGATTTGGTCAGTTTGAATGTACCAGGTATTCATTAACAGATCCCCGTAACTAAATGGTTTTGGCTAGGCGTAGGGCTAGTCACTGGGATTACGTTTACCAATGGCCTCGACTGTGAGTGGACCGAATTGGATTATTGTAACACTGCGGCAAGCCGCGTCAGACAGTGAGACGTCGGCTTTCCGTACTTTAAAGGTGACAGCAGTCCGGCTCATGGGAAGAACATTCGGTAAAGTAAAAGTACTTGGGGCTCTCCACATCATGACGCCTGAGGGTCAACAGAACGATTCTGTAAGGAGGGAAATTTTGCCCCCCGAAGGTTCAGTCGTCGTGATTTTGTTGATACCACAATGTTGGCTCCTTGCTACAATCTAGCCTCACGTTACGAAACGTCAAAAGGAGTTGGCAGGTGTCTGAGGACGTTCAACTAGACCTGTTGATTGGACACTCGTAGCAAGATACATATTCGACGTAGATTGAGATTTCTATGGTCGATGGGATTTCTAGTATCGGGATATTAGGGCGTCGTTGTGTCGTATGGGGACTTATCCGTATCTCTTACGCGTCCCTGGATCCACAATGACAACGCTACTCGACAAGAAGCAAACATGTATATGCCTCGTGTGTGGGGGTGTTTCCCGCAGTCTCTGCGCCTCAATTCCGCCCTACTGCATCCGTCCTACTGGATACGTCTTGTCAAAGGCTCATAGAATATACAGCACACTATAGTGAGGAACGTGAATTGCTCTTGAGATTGGGGCTGCGGTGAAAAGACAACCCTACGGGGTGGGTTGGTATTTCCGTAATGTTTGTTGACGAAGAGGAGAGTGCAACATCGGGTTCGAAAGTGCGAGTAAAATCACCATCCAACAGGAGAGTAGAAGAGGTGGCGTTAGGAGGAGCAGGAAGTGGCTGATGATGATCAACTTGCTGCGCATCGAGAGGAGTATTATCATGAACGGTGTAGTGCGTTAGAGGACCGCCGCCTTAGGGGACCGCCGCGTCAGGGGACCGCCAATGGGGTTGTGACCAAGCGGGACCACCGCGTTAGGAAACCGCCGAAAACGATGAACGAGCGGCGCCGCCGCGTTAGGGAACCGCCAAAAAAATGAACAAGCGAGACCGCTGCGTTAGCGGTCCGACGAAAAAGATGAACGAGCGGGACCGTTGCGTCAGGGGACCGCCGTCTAAAGCGCCCAAGTGGAGCCGCTGCGTGATGGCACGTGGTGTACGGCTGAGAAATGAGACGGTTTTTGAGCCTTTCTGGATTGGACACCCCCCTAGGAAAGCTCATCAATCAAACACGTTTGCCTCCGGTACAAAGGCCGTTAGGCGCTCACTGGTGTTCATTACTATTTCTAAGGTAAAACTATTGACATTACCCGAGCAGGGGCGGGCGATATCGAACTCCTCTGCCTTTGGTGATGAACGCGATGGTTGAATTATTCTGCCTAACCAACGTCATCAAAGCTTGTTGTAGTCAAGTGCGATCTCAACCTCGTCTGGGTTTGTGATCTGCACGATGTCCCGGTCCAAAACATGCAAGAATAATGGCCTCTCAACCAAAACTTCAAAAGGATACAAGACCGGTAGCCACTCACCGAAAGTCACAGCTCATATGGTATGGTGAAATGATCTACTGTGTAGCCGAGCGCGTTTTCGAACGCATATTATGCTGTCCCTGATTTATGCGACTGCCGACTCATAGATTCACAAGTAGGACGCCTGGCTAGCCCGGTCATCATTCAGTGTAATAGCCTAGTGCGATTTTAATTTTTTTGTCTCCATTTTCTCATGTACGTGAAATCCCCGTCCCAACCATCCACAAAGAAAGGCCGAACAACCCAAAGCACGTGTCTACCATGTGGGACATGGGCACCTCTATGCCGTAGCAGCCGGTCGCAGTGATGCCTTGCAGGAGCGGCTATGGCGAGTCACGTTGTGTACCGCGTACCAGAATGTCGTACCACGTAGTAGCCGATATACAGTGGGTACCTCCACTTAATAGAGGGTAGGATAAGAGAATTGTGCGGTTAAGAGAGGGAAAATCGGCCGGAACCAAAAGACAACAGAGGTTTTTCCCGTGTTTTCCCAGCCACTCTCTTAAGTCGGGTTCGACACGCCTTTCCATCACGTGAAGACCCCGAGTTGTGTGAGGGCTGCTCTGGTCTGCAGAGCACGGCGAGGTCTGCAACTGTGCCCTGTGCAGCGGGTCTGCTGTGCAAGCTCAAGCACCTCACACCAGGTCCTCCAGGCTTCACAACCCACAAATGTAGGTGTTGTGGTGGGTACCTGAACGGTATATATATATGTGGTCTAGAAGATCCGCTGGGCAGCACCGAGATGAACCGCATTTGCGAGGGGGGGTGCACCACGCTTTCATGCGACAGCAGCAGGGCGCCTCCTGCGCCTAAGCGCGCTGCTCCCAAGCAGAAGGCTCCTGCGCTCAAGCCTGCTGGGCTCAAGTTCGCTGCACCCAGGCCCAAGCCTCCTGCTCCCAAGCCTGCTAGGCTCGAGCCACCTTCGAGCAAGCAGAAGGCTCGTGGGGCTGAATCGCGCAAAAATATGTCGGTACAGCAGCAGGGCGAGGTGCTGGAGTATATGCAATCGAAACGGGCGAAAGTCAAGCACGTGGCGAAGCACTTCGGCATCGGCGAATCGACCGTCTTTCGAATCAAGAAGGATGCTGATAAGAACAAGAAGACCCTCGACCAGACGCCAGGGCTGGGCCGTTTGAAGGCGATCATCAAGCCAAAATATGATGAGGTGATAAATCGAAAAAAAAAGTCGCTGGCAAGTGCAGCAGTACAGAATCGTACATAAATATACCTATAATAGTCCTCAGGCGGATCTCATCCTTTGATCTCTCCCGCCTCTGATCGCCTTTCCGCGCGGTTTCTTCGACGGGGCGTGCCCCCTCCTCGCCTGAAG
>JAYJMJ010000411.1:2832294-2842557 GCA_036873875.1 Laminaria ephemera | reverse complement strand
ACACATTGCAAATACAGCGAGGTGATTTGGCCATGCAATGCCAACCGCAATGAATACGAGGGCGGAACATATGCAAGTATAGACCCCCCCACACCAAGGCTGGGACCAAATATGCTACCAGGTATATAGGAAACCCGTGTTTCCCTGTTTTTGGACGCGTCAAAGGTCAAAGGCCTCTTTTCCAGGCCATAATAAACTAGTTTTAGTGTAAGGAGGCGGTCAGCCAAGGGATCCAACCGCGGTCTGCTATTATAGATAGTATACTTAAAACCCGTGTTTTTGGGCGGGTCATGGCTTCTTTTGGGCCTCTTTTCAGCGAAGGGGTCAAACCGCGGTCTCCAAGCATTTCCGCTGGGCGCTGACGAGGGGCATTGGACACTGGCACACTGGCACGCACAACGCAAAATCTCAAACCCGATGTTTTTACCGTCAGGGCTTACTACTGCAAAACATGGCAGCAGTATTGGTATTGCATCATATGCTTCCGGTAAAGAGGCCCTTTACACTAAATACAACACCTTGAAAATTTGCTCGTGCAACGCCACTACTACTGCTGTCTGATTGGTCGAGGTTGGATTTCGGCCGACCGTTTTTTTTAGGGTACGCAAAACGCCACCAATACACGCGGTGGAATCGCGCGACCGCCCGTGCCGACCTCGAGGCCCCCAAACGGTTGGGGTCAGGGTTAGGGTTAGGATTACGGCTGGGTTGGGTCTGGGGCCGACGTGCAAGATAGATATGGACCACAAGGTGTTCCACGAGTATAGTTGCAGGCGGTTTTGCATAAGCGGAGCTTCCCGAAGAGTTGGGGTGAGGATAAGGGTTAGGGTTGGACTTGGGGTCGGGTTGGGTCTGTGCCGACGTGCAAGATGGAAATAGGGGGGGGAGTCACCGACCTATATCCTTCACGAGGACATACACACCCCGTAGCACGCGCGATCGGAGTATCGTACGAGTATCACACGCAGCTTTCAAAAGTTGAGTTTCGGCAAATCTTTCGATCTCAAAGCTGAAGTGTCGTTTTATTATTTTTTCAAAAAGACAAAAAGGTGTTGCACGAATATATTTTGTTCTTTCGTAGCGCTGTGTGGTTTGCCTTCACCCCGCTACACCCCCCCCAATCTACGTAACTTCTTACGTACGTATTATCTTCCTGCTTCGGTTTCTTTTCTCTCGTTTCTCTTTCTGTCTTCCTTGATTTATTTTTTTCTCCTCGAATTTGTACATTATTTGGTTTTCCTTGGTGGCATGCGGTGTACCAGTAGTCGGTTTCAGTTGCGGAGTCTCGAAACGCATGTACCAGTATGGGCTTGATACGTACGTACGCTGACCTTCGATTTCACTTTTATGTTTATTTTTACTAGCTTCAGCTATGATATATACGCGTACCACTTTTGGTTTGTTTTATTTTTTTCCTGGGGTATTCTTCCACTCCAGAGTGACTGGAGCCTGTCCTGTGACCACCGACTTGATTATGAGGAGAGTTAATGTGAGAACAACAACATTTACAAGCGGTGTTTAACTGCCGCATGTATAAATAAGCGGTGTTTTAACAAAACGGTTTTGAGGGTGCCCCTTCCGGTGCACCTTTGGCTCTTTGACGGTACGTAGTCACGGCGCCACGGCCAATTGAACAAACTACCGGTACGACCTGCTATGAGTTAAGTTTTGACCTATTTTAGTACCAGGTACCACTTTGTTGTATACATCTGATATGATGATGTTATACAAACGTATCTCGTTCTTGATGTGTTTGGTGAGTTGGCGTTAGGTGTTCCGTGCGAATAGTCTTGCAAACTTCCGTCGTGTTTACGTATCATAGTCTGCGAGCACGCCAACGTTTGGTACCAGGTGCGTATCAGACGCAGATCAGACGGCATGTGTCGTTATTCTATACGTAGAGCAATATTACTGAAGTGTTCAGCGTGTAAAAAGCCTTGCTCGCTGTACTCCTGGGTCCTGGGTCCTGTGAGGCACTGGGCAGCATTTATCATATACCGGTACCACTCAATGCAGAATTATTTATGTAGCAAGTTGCACTGTATTGACTTTACGGAGGCTTTTCTCGTAGAGCAAGCGAGAGAGCGAGCAAGCGATCGAGCGAACTATGGAGGTGGCGGTTGTGGTGGTTGTGGCAGGCAAGGTGCGTGTGACGTGTTTCGCGCTTACGAACATCATCATCAACAGCAGCAGTAGCAGCAGCAGCAGCAGCAGCAGCAGCAGCAGCAGCAGCAGCAGCAGCAGCAGCAGCAGCAGCAGCGGTAGTCAGCGCAAGCGGTGAAACGTGAAAAGGGACCCCAAGCTATGGGGTATGACAGTAAGCAAAAGGCTCTCACTGTCATAATAGCCCGTAGACCCCAAACTCCGCCTCTATGAAAACAATACCGTGAAGGGGGTATCAGCTACGTACTATGTACTACTGCTGTTGTGTTGCAGAAACGTACTGCTGCTGTATTGCATTGCGATCGACCAGGGAGGAAACCAGAAAAAAAAAAGTGGACTGATTTGGCTTGGCTGTCTTTTGAGACTTGCGGTGGGCACTTCCTGCGCCGTGTAACGCTCTGGAGCGGCACACACCACCACCACCGCCACCGCCTCAGCAGCAATACGCAGCTTCTTCGACTATTCACCCAAACAGAAATGATGCAACAAAGTTTGCTGCAACTTCAGTGCAGACAGAAGCAAGCGCTTCACCTTGCCGGGTACGAGTATCGTATTTATGCTACGTACAGCAGTAGCAAGTAGTAAGAAGAGTTGGCTTCGTGCGTACTGGTAAGAATCCTCCCCTTCGGAGAATACCATGCAGAAAATAGAAACTTGCTTTTTATAAAAACTTGCACTTGGAATATATATGACGCGTACCAGGTACCGGGCTCCTTCAAGCAGGGTACACGTGGTGTGCGGTGCCCATACCGGTGCCAGGCTTTTTCGTAACACGTACCAGGTACCATTTCGCGTATATACTATTCCAGAAACCTCAACTTGTGCTTCATCACGGACGCAAGAAACAGACGGGAACCTCTGCCTGCCCTCTCGCCGCCCGCACCGGGCCTGGCCTGGCTCGTTTTGCACAACAGGACCAGGTCCTCTCCTCTCTAGCAAAGCCTGCCCAGCAGGCTCTCGTACGGTACGGCATGCACCCACACCACGTACCCTATGTCTGAAGACCGAAAGCGGTTGAACGGCTGAACGTCTGGCCTATGATAATGATGATGCTGTGCTATAAAATTGCGTCACCACCACCACTACGAATAAAACCTGGTATACCACCTGCTTGTGCGCAGTTAGTCACCCGTGCTGCTTGCTATGCCTGTCTGTGTTGCTTGCACTCACCCGGTGATGTGGGTGATGTACATCCTCGAGACGGTGCCGAGAGCCATAGCCAGCACCACCGTGCCTATCCCAAAGTCGTTCACTTCCTCATGGTCGTGACTGTCATCTCCTTCCTCGGCGGAGGTTCCCTCCTCGCTCAACAGGAACATGCTTGACATCGCCACCCCCTCTCACAGCAACCCGCCGCTCTCCTTGCACCTTGGTCTAGACCTACGTCCCACGCGGAGCAAGAGAGGATCGGAGTGCAGCTATGCGTGACTTCTGTCCCTCCTCGGTCTGTCGTCGTCTGGTTCCCGAGCGAACTCCCGAAAGGTCCTGGAAGAGGAGCAGCGAATATTTCTTGTTTTTTGTTTGTGTTTCCTCGTGTGTGCCAGAGCAAGAGTGGGCAAAAAGCTGCTCCCTCTGGCTATATAGCTGGTTTTCTAAGCAATCGCCCTCAGCGGTTTCTTCTTGGCTTTGATCTCGTCCAGTTGGAATTGCGAGGTGGTGGCACTGCCTTGCGCGCCGCGGGCTGTGAGAGACACCGGAACCCACGGCGGCACGTTCGGGAGGTCGGTGATCAAACCGTTCAGATCCGTGATCCTGTGATCTCACTGGGTGACGTACGGGAGTTGTGTAGACCTGGTAGGATTATTGGTTCGGGATTTTGGGATCAAGAAATAGGCGGCGCTGTGGTTCGCTGGCCAGCCAGGGTCCGCCTTTGGCTGGGCTACCAGAGCATAGCTGGACGGCGGCACAGGTTGTAAGCATGGCGGCTCGAAAGCGAGAGCGCTCGCCTTCTCCAGGTGAGATCCAATGGATGATCCAGCTCTGGATGCTATCGGCAGTGGTGTGCAAAGTACAGAGCTATCGGCCTGTTTTATATCTCTGTGAGCAGTTTGTTCCAACGGTGGCAGTTCTTTGAACCACGAGTACTACTCCTGTCTGCTGGTGTTGCTGGTGGTGGGGGCTATGCCGACCTCTCAGCGCTGCCTTGTCTTCCACCCCAGAGGGGCAGTAGTGGACCCTTCTGTTCAGGTTTTGTCGTCCACAAGAACTTACAGCAACAGGACAGGAGTTTGAAAATCATGACGATATTTGATTTTTCTCGTACAACAGCGAATCACTTTCTTCCATGATTTAGACACTGAGACCGACCTACCAGAGGGCAGAGAGCATGATTATATCATACCTGGTATGGTACGAGGTGTGCTGTCACACCTCACCATACCGGTAGGCCGCCGGCACAAGAGGGTACCACAGACGCAACCACGGAGGTATTTAGGTAATGCGGTATGTCGTATCTACAGTATGTATCCATATGGTACAAGGTAAGGTAGAGATCATGCCAAAGTTAGGAATCTGATCGGAGCCATCTTGCCGTGCCAGGTATATACTGGTACGTGTCACACCTCACACCATACCGGTGGGCCCCGGGCCGCGGCACAAGAGGTAACCACGAGCAAAGGCAATCACATACCGGTAGGCAATTAGGCAACACGGTATACAGTAACCATGTATCCATATGGGTACATATATGTTATACCTGGTACCAGGTACAATGTACCCTTCCTTGCGGTATATCGAAGACAGCAAACTGCGGTCACGCGCTCACTCCAAGCGTCTCTTGCCTTTTTTGGCGACCGTGTTTTCTGCGCTTCTACTGCTGTATACCTGGTATATAACTACAGTAGGTAGCAAAGCTTACCGATACTGACCGCAGTCGATAGGGAATGTTTTTTGTGTTTTTTTCCCGGTTGTAAAGACGCCTTCGCTTCGTACGTACGAACTCGTTGCGTAATGTTTTCATGTTTGAGTCATGTTGGCCTGTTGTCGCGCGCCCCCTCATGCTCGAAGCATACGGCCTGCCCCACACATTCCGCGGATATATCGCCGCACCACCACGACCACCACCACATCACCACTAATACAATTACCACCACCATTGCAATTATAGTGCCATCTCTACCACAACCACCACCACCTTCACCACCACCAATACAATTACCACCAACACCATTACAACTCATACCACCACCACCACCACCACCACCACCACCACTACCACCAACACCAACACCACCAACACCAACACCAACACCAACACCACCACAATCACCACCACCACCACACCACAACCACGACACCACAACCACAACCACAACCACGACCAACACTGCAACTACAACTACCGCCACCACCACAATCGCCACAGCCACAACCACCACTACGGCGACCCTACCCCTTTCCCACAGTTGTCAAGAGTTGCCAAGCGCTAAACACCGCAGACAACCTTTCCATCTTGCAGTTGATGTATCTCATTTCAACGCGCTACGCAACGCTACGCAACTCAATGCAACGCAACCCAACCCACCAAACGGTTTCTCCGCCATCTGAACACGATACATATAGTAGTACCTGGTACAAGCAAAGGCAGGCGCGTGCTGGTACATTTATTCTTCTGCTACTACTCAATCCCTGGTACGCTTCTTCTTCTGCTGCTGCTCTTTCCTCCTTCCTCTCTTGTTTTGCGTCTCCGTGTCTATTCGTGTCTTAGGTTTTAGTTCCTTACAGCTTGCTGTTTTTCCTCTCCGTGTCTCTTTGTATCTAAATACTACCCGTATGGCATTTCATTTGCTGCTTACTGTTTCTGTCCTTGAGGCTCTTCGTGTTTACGCATCCTCCCCCTTGCATCTCACTCCGTGCCTAATTTATGTCTAAGCACTCCAATGGTGTGTTTACAGCAGTAGCAGGGTACATACTCTGGCGTACCCGGGTGCCAAATTTTTAGGGCTTTTCACGGATCGGGTCACATCTCATGGGCCGGGTCGGGTCAGGGTGACTCGACCCGACCCGACCCGTCCCGTGAGATTTCAAACACCTCCTGACCCGACCCGACTCCACTCGACCCGAGACTTTTGAAAACCTCTTGGCCTGACCCGCGGGCCGGATCATGACCCGCGAAAAGCCCTGGTTATTTTAGTCATACCCGCGTAGGTATATATACGCCCGGATACCAAACCTGGTTGTTTTGGTCATACCCGGCAAGGTACCCGGCGGGTAACCCCGGAATGTACAACCTCTAAACTTGCCCTCAAAACACGCTGTCCCTTTCTTGTTGCAATGTAGATACTTATATCTGTGTGTGTGGTCTCGTCTGTTCGTGTCTGTTGTGTCTATTTGTGTCTATTTATGTCCGTTTGTGTAGTTTAGTTTATGTTTGTGTTTATTTTTGTCTGTTTGTGTCTATGTGTGTCTTCTGTCTGTGTGTCTATGTGTCTATTTATGCCTTTAAGTATGCGTCTATTTATGCCTGTAAGTATGCGTCTATTTGTGTCTATCTGTGTCTATGGGTGTCTAAGTTTGTCATATGTGCTGTGGTGCCCTCTGCTACCATGCCTGAAGGAGCGGAAGACGACCATGAGACGATGCGCATTATGCCCATCGGAGCGGGTAACGAAGTCGGCCGCAGCTGCGTCATCCTTAAATACATGGGCAAGACTATCATGCTCGACTGCGGCATACACCCGGTGAGTGCAATTCGAATATCGGCATACATTGTACAGTCGTGAGCCCTCATTGGTGCTGTGCCTTGCCAGACGACAATACCCGCACTAAAGTGGGACCCCGAACTATCCCGGGAGAGTGCGGTACTCTGTAGGATGAGGTCGTGACAAGCGATTTTCGCCGCACTAAACTGGAACCCCGCACTAAAGGGTATCGCACTTACACGGGACGACTAAGTTTAGTACCAGACCTGGTGTATTGTACCAGTAGTCGCTCGCTGATAGGTTGCGTTGAGCGCGGAGGCTCACTAATTGGTTGCTTTACGGGACTGAGACTCACTGATTCGCTGTATACCAACAGGGTAGGGTGTTTGCGATGTACCAACTTCGGTTGGGTAGGAGTTGGGTAGGAAAACGTATAATAATAGTATTGAAACCGTCGAACGTCACAATCCAAGGCCAACCCAACCCACAAAAAATTCAGCGAAAAATTACGTTAGAATTATCTTTCCTACCTTTGTTTTATTTTCTGACCTATTTTTTTCGTGGGTTGGTTGGCCTTGGGTTATGGCCTTCGTGGGTTTCAATACTACCATTATATGTTTTCCAACCCAACATAATTTGGAAATCGCAAACGCCCTATTTAAACAAATGGCGGTGGGAGAAAAATGGATGATGGTAACGAAAAAATGTTGGAGGCTCCCGCGTCCTTTTGCTCTTCCGCCTGATTTCGGTAGTGTTTACGGCTGGGCCCAGCTTCGACAAAATTGTTGGACGCATACTACGGTAGAGGTGCACCGTCGTTTTTCTGAGGCTCCTCACTTGAGGAGCTCTATACCTCTCCCAAAACCTGATTTGGGGAAAACCCAAAAGGTCCACACGATGAACAACCCCATGGCCTAAGTAAACAACGAAAATCATGGCAAAAAAAGATTGAAATTCCAACGATTTTGGGTTAAGGAGCCCCGCCATTCAGAAACCGATTCAGCCAAAAAGGGCTACCTCTATCGTAGCACGCGTCGTTGATAGTCCACGCTAAGGGACGTTCCTAACGAACGCAAAAAATCGCGCTTCCTGACAAAAAAGTCACGATTCGTAACATTTTTAAATTCTGGAATGTCACGTTTTCAAAGGTAAGATCACTTCTTTTTTGTCACGAGCCCTGACTTTTTTTTTTGTGAAAATTTTCAAAACTTTTCAATTTCAAGATTCCTGACAAATATCACGATTCGCCAAAAACAAATATCACCATTTTTATTGTCACGATTCCTGTCATTTTTTTGTGTTCGTTAGGAATGTGACCCTTACTCTTCATTGCATCCACACCTCGGAGAGTGCAAACGCTGGCTGCGGGTACGCACTCGTGCTTTCTATTCCGGCGTCCGGAGGTGCCGTTTATGCGAATATCCGATGTTAGGCTGACACATGCTACTAGTAATAAGGTAATGGTGCACCATTTTTTTTCTGAGGCTCCTCACTTGACGAGCTGCATACCTCACCCAAAAACTTATTTTGAGTGAAGTGAACATGCAACCCGATGACCAAATCCATGGCCTAGGTACACAAAATATTCATATTGCAAAACAAGAATGATATTCCGATGATTTTGGGTTAAGGAGCCCCGTCATTCAGAAACAAAATTGTTCAAAAGTGCTACCTCTATCGTAGCACGTGTCGGCTGTCTTGTGTGTCGAATGCGCGAGACATGCGGAAATAGCCCATCCGTCCAAAAATGTCCCAGCTGGGCTCTTGCTTAGAACCAGAATCGTGATTTTGTTATTTTATTACATTTTTGCAGCAAATGTCGGATTTTCCTTTTGAAAGACGCCAAATACCTCGTCGTTCCTGCTTCAACCCTTGAGAACTGCACCCGCGGATTTGGGGGACAACCTAGGTTGGAGTTAGTATTCGATACTTTTTGCAGCAGAAACAGAGTTAAGTCAAAGTTGTATACTCGTAGATGTCCTCAGTTGAAGCAATATAAATTCAGGGAGGTGCTTAGTAGCGTACAGTAGCAATCCTATAGTGCCCGTTGAGTAGTTCCGGCTGTCCGCTATAGGGGCTGTGACATCGCTTGGCACAGATGGGAACAACCAGTAGTGTCAGTATCCGAAGTAGTGCCGGTTGCCGCTATAGTACGGATATTTCCGGCTGGCACATACCGGCACTATAGAGGGACCGCTAATGTATACTAGTATGCTCTACGGTACCCAGTTACCTACCCTGGTTGTTTTGGTCATGCTCGGATGTGTATGCATAGTATATGGGACGCATGATACGGTATCGGTGCACCTTTTTTTTTCTGAGGCCCCTCACTTGAGGAGCTCTATAATCCTCTCAAAAACTGATTTGGGGAAGAATAAAAGTGCTACCCGCCGAACAATCCCATGGCCTAGGTAGAGAGAGAAAAATATCGCATAAAAAAGAATGAAATCCCGACGATTTTGGGTTAAGGAGCCCCGTCATTCAGAAAACATTCCAGCCAAAAAATGCTACCTCTATCATAGCACGCGTCATGGGAGATCCATTGTTACTATTACGGAGGACCGTAGTAATCAGGACCCACGATATACACAAAAACCTATATATTCCACTTTTTTTACTAACCGTATTTGGTCCTCAGTACTACTGTATGTTCCCCCGTATTGGAACAAAATTAAATATTAAAAATGGGAAATCCTCGACCTTTCAGTTTAGCTCTCCTGTAATATGTGACAACCGCTGTAGTCGTGTGAGCCTCTGCTGTAGTGTGTAGACCAGGCAGAAATATATTCACGAATGAAACCCGAAAAAACAAATTGGCATCCCCCACCCCCCGCTTGCTTGTATTTCGTCCTACTAAAAATGGATCTCCGTAAATCGTAGGGTATTTACTCGGGGATACCCGGGTACTAACCCTGGTTGTTTTGGTCATACTCGGGTACATGCACCCCGATGGAGTACTAGGTGAATCTCGTCCCTACATAAGTCAAGGTCGTGGGTTCAAGTCTCGCCGAGTGCGTACTCGACGCGTGCTACGATAGAGGTAGCACTTTTTGGCTAACATGTTTTCTGAATAAATGACGGGGCTCCTTAACCCAAAATCGTCGGAATTCCAGTGTTTTTTTGTTACAGGTTTCGTTGTATACCTAGGCCATGGGATTGTTCATCGGGTAGAACTTTTATTTTTCCCCCAAGTCATTTTTTTTGGAGAGGTATAGAGCTCCTCAAATGAGAATCCTCAGAAAAACAAATGGGCATCTTTACCGTAACATGCGTCACTCGTGCTCGTAGGGACTTTTTCTTGCGTACAAATTGACGAGCGGAAAGCGCGAGAGTGTGAGTTAGCAAAAACCAATGAAAATCGACGAGCTTAACAAGATGAAAAATGGGAATGCTGAACCCTATGCGCGATAAAAATGAAGGCACGTACCGGGGGGGAGAAGGGAAGACACCTGAGACCACG
>JAYJMJ010000411.1:2804100-2815576 GCA_036873875.1 Laminaria ephemera | reverse complement strand
GGGAGACTAGGAGGGATGGAGTTTGGAAGGGGTGGGATTGGGAGGGGATTGGAGTTGGAGTGGGGGCTGGGGTGGGGAAAGGGGTGGGGGCATTTTGATGCTGAGTTGTAGGTAAGTGTGAGTGTCTGGCGAGAATTCCGATGATGTGTTTGCACGCTGTGATGTTTCCTTCCTTTCTCTTCCACTAATCCCTCCTCTCCCCCTCCCCACCCCACCCTCGATTGGTGTCTCTGTCGTTCTGTCTGTCTGTCTGTCTTGTCTGTCTGCCTGTCTCTGTCCGTCCTTTGCTTTTTGTTTGCCTTTGTTTTTGTTTGCCCGTGTCATGTGTCTGTCTGTGTCTGTGTATCTATTCCCCACTCTGTTTCCTCTTGACAACTCAGCAACACCGCGAGCTGCACCACATCCCCATCTATTACGCATCGCGGTTGGCATCCAAGGCTATCCGGTGCGTATCCCCCCCCCTCCCCTTTCCCATGGTACTAACTGACGGTATCGTATCCGTGACGTCAATGACAACGGTGGCGGTAACTACGTAACCGGGCGGTGGCGGTAGCGGTAGTGGTAATGGTTACCTAAAGGGTAACGGTAACGGTCGCGGTGACGGTTACCTTACCGGTAACGGTATCAGTAGCGGTAATGGTTGCCTTAAGGGTAACGGTAGCGGTGACGGTAACGGCAACGGTATCAGCAGGGGTATCGGTGACGGTAACAGTAACGATATCGGTGACGGTAAATGTAACGGTGATCGTGTCGGTAACGAGGACGGTTATTGCAGCGGTAGCGGCAACGGTGACGGTGACGGTAACCGCAACGATTATGGTAGTGGCAATGGCAACAATACCTACCGCTGTTACGGAATATGTCACGAAAATGAAATGGTAACCGTAACGGCAACGGTAACGGCATAACCGGGCGGTAACGGTAGCGGTAACGTCAAGGGGCAACGGTAACGGCAATGGTGACGGTGACGGTAACGATGACGGTAAGGGTAACGGTGACGGTAACGTAAGGGTGACGGCGATGGTAACGGTAACGGTGACCGTGTCGGTAACGAGGACGGTAATTGTAGCGGTTGCGACAACGGTACCCGCAATTACAACGGTAACCGCAAAGGTATCGGCAAAAATAATTGTAACAATAGATACAGCGGTTTTGGTGACGGCAACGAGAATAGTGACTATAACGGCAACTACAACAGCGACGACAATGTTTTAAGTCTGCTTGTCCAAGATTGGTGTGTGTTCGTGTTCAGTTCGTTTTGTAACCACCTCTCCTTCTCTCGCGTACATACGTTCGTGTCTGTCTGTAATGTCTGACTGCCTGCCTGCCTGCCTGCCTATCTACGCTCGTCTGTCTGTCTACCTGCGTATCTACCCGTGTCTGTCTGCCTACAAATCCGTCTGCCTGGCTGGCCCCCTTTTCATTTATTCGGTTGTGTTCCACTATAATTTTGGGGGGCTTTGGTCGAAAACGCACAACAGAGTCTACCAGACGTATATCAACATGATGAACGAGCACATCCGACAGCAGATGGACGTGGCCAACCCTTTCAAGTTCCAGCACATCACCAACCTCAAGAGCATCGACCAGTTTGACGACTCGGGACCGTCGGTAAGACAAAACACATGACGGACAAGGGAAAATATGTAAAACACAGTAGTGGTCCCTCTATTGCGCTGGTATGCGCCAGCCGGAATACCGGCACTATAGCGGCAACCGGCACTACTCCGCACACTGGCACTACTTGTTGTTCCCATCTGTGCCAAGCGATTTCACAGGCACTGTATGGGGCAACCGGCACTACTCAACCGGCTCTATAGAGGGACCTCTGCTGTACGTCAGCTGTGAGTTCGACCGATTGAGTAGTCCATACCTGTTGATTGTGCTTTGGTGCTTGGTACGGATATGGATATGGTTGACGGTCATAGGGAGTTCCAATGGTAGTTTGGGATTGTTGTAGAGGGAAATACGCGGCGGAACATCCCCGAGTAGGCGGAATTATCGTCTTGTCTATTTTGCCAGCACTCTCCTGTGGGCACTCTAAACACATCATGCCCTGGGACGATTTTCGCAGCTGATTTTTGTCGACAGCGGGTAGTCTAAGAGTGCAAACGCCGTGCGAGGCGTCTATGGAAGGATTGAGACGAGGTTTTTCCAAAGTCACCACTTTCGTTGTATACGTATTGGATCTGAAATTCGTCCCAGGGAGGGTGTTATCTTGATTATGGTATGCGATACTCAAGTGTGCCAGCTAAGAGTGGTAGGTCGGTCGCGGCTTTGAAATGGCTGTGATCGACTAAAGTATGCTGTTTTGTAACTGCTTTGTAACGGCATTATAACGGCGTTACAACGGTTTTTTGTAACGGGTTTGTCCCTGCTTTGTAAACGCTCTGTGAAGGGTTTGTAACGGCTGTAATTGGTCTCATCGCCGCCGCCGCCGTCGCCGTCTCGCTCTTACAGGTGGTCATGGCCTCGCCCGGGATGCTGCAGAGCGGGGTTTCACGAATGGTGAGTGAGTGGGCATCTCTTGTGTCACCAAGGAGGGGACGGGTCTGAGCTGTCCCCCTTTTCCGCCGCCGTCGAATACGGGAAGGGTGTGATGTGCCGCGATTTTGGTGCGATGGGATGGGATGAGATGTGATATGATGGGATGGGATGGGATGGGATGGGCATGTCGATCTAATGGACTGGGGATGGGGATTAAATGGGACGGGATGGAATGTGGTGTGGTGTGTGTAGTGGGATGTGATGGGACGCGTTGTAATGTTACGTGGTTTTTGTGTTATGTCATACTGATGTTACTGTGTTATATGTCATACCTGGTACAATATCGGTAAGACTATGGTGTTATTTTAGGTTATGCCAACGAAATGGCGGAGATGGGCCAGCTTGCCGGTGATTCGTTTTTGCCACTGCCGTGCTTGAGTCTTCGCATCCACGTGTTCCATCTATATATATGCAATGCCTGCCCTTCCGTGGTAAACCGAACCTGAATCTGGTCTTGTTTTGGTTTTTGTTGTGTTGCAGCTGTTCGATCGCTGGTGCACCGATAGCAATGTCTGCCCTTCTGTAGCAAACCCAACCTGACTCTGTTCTTGTCTTGTTTTTTTTTTTTTCAGCTGCTTGACCCGACCCTGTTTTTTTATTTTTGTTTTGTTGTTTTGCAGCTGTTCGATCGCTGGTGCACCGACGACAAGAATTGCGTTCTCATCCCGGGCTACTCCGTAGAAGGCACCCTGGCGAAGAAGCTGCTGTCCTCCCCGGACGAGGTGGCGGGGATGGACGGAAGGGTGAGAGAGTTCTTCATGCGGCAGACTGTTTTGTTTTTTTTGCGTGTTACATATGATTACAGGTATGCTTTTGTTTAGTGTTTTGTTTTTTATTCTACTAGTCTAGTGTTTTTTTTGTTTTTTTTTGTGAAGTTTTGTGTTTTGTGTTGTGTTTTTGTTGTATTCTTGTGATTTGCGTGTGTATTTGTGCTCTTTGTTTCAGTGTTTTTTGTTTGTTGGTGTTTGTGTTATTTTCTCGTGTTTTGTTTTTGTTCTTGTTCTTGTTCTTGGGGGTGTTTTGGTGTGCTTTTGTGTACTTCTTGTCGAAAAACGAGAAGCGATGGAAAGAATCCTCTTGCCTTCGACTGATGTCGTGGTCATGGCAGCCACTCGGTATTGGTTTTCAGCAACAGCGTGTAGAAACATATTGTTCGAGCCATCTGAAAACTGCTTTGTTTTATAATCCCCCGCCTGTGCTGCTGCGGTTTTCAATCGGCGAACAATGTAACATGTTTTGGCGCAGCTGGGGCTGTTTTTTCAGTAGTTTTTGTCCACACAGCAGTATTGGTCCTTCTGCCCCTCTTGCTGTTCCCCTCTATTTCCCTCTTCATCTCTCCCCTCTCACCGCCCCCCCCCCGCCTCCCCTCTTTTCGTCTCGCTTTATCTCTCCCCCTCCTCCTGCCTTCCTGCCCCCCGCTCTTCCTTTCTTCCTGCCTTCCTCCCTTCCTCTATTCCTATCTGTTTTGTTATTCTCTGTTGTGTTGTGTCGTGGCTGTCGAAGGTTCGCCAGCGGAGGTGTGAGATTGAATACATATCTTTCTCCGCGCACGTCGACTTTGTGCAAAACAAGGGCTTCATCGACGGCGTGCAGGTGGGGGAGGCAGGACTTGGGGGGGGGGGGCGGGTTGGTCCACGATGCATTCCCTTTAGAACTGCATCCACTTTTCTGGGGCAAACTATTTGGGATTATAGTTGAATACTTCTTGCAGTGGAAAAAATAGCTAAATTCTAAGTGTGCGAACGGGTGCACGTTGTGCGGTGATCTTAACCCATCATATCTGCACGCACATTTTTGGGGGGACACTACTTGGAGTTTGTATGGGACTATTTATTTTTGCAGCGATACAAGGGTTAATCGATACATTTTTCTCTTGATTCCCGGTCACTCCAGAGCAAGAGACGTATAATGCCAAATCACTCTAAAAGTACTGCCATTTATACTTTATATCTTTCCCACTCCCTCCTCACACACCCCAACCCGCCCCACCCTCAACTCCAACTCCAACCATAACTCTAACCCTTGCCCCACTCCCTCGCGATCGGCCTACCTCCTTCGTGGGCACGGAAATAGCCCCCACCCCTCTTCCCTCTTACACCCTCCCAACCCCACCTCACTCTCAACCTACCTCACCCCCAGCACTCAACGCTTGCCCTAGTCCCAGCACCAACCCCATCCCTAAGCCCTAACCCTATCCCAAACCGTAACCCTTGCCCTGTCCCTAACGTTATACCAAACCCTAATTTTAGCTCTATCCCTAACCCTATTCCTATCCCTATCACAAGCCTCAATCTTACCCCAACCCTAACCCCAACCCAAACCCCATCCCCTCGCGCGCGATGGATCTATTCCCGTGGTGTCATGCGTCAGCCGGCGAACATGACCCCCCGAATCCCACACCACCCTCAGCCCTACTTCACCCCCAGCACCCAGCCCTAATCCCAGCCCCACTCCTATCCCTATCCCTAACCCTATAAGCCTAACCCTTCGGCCCTATCCCTCACCCAACCCAAACCCAAACCCCACCTCTTCGCGCGCGATCGATGTATCCCCTTGGTGAGGCACGTTAGCCGGCGAACGGTATCCCCCCAACCCCACCTCGCCCTCAGCCCTACCCCACCCCCAATACCCAACCCCTGACCCAGCCCCAACCTCATCCCTAACCCTATCGCTAACTCCATCCCCCTATCCCAAACCCTAGCATTCGCCCTATAGTCCTAACCCTAACCCAAACCCTACCCCATCGCACGTGATCGATGTATCCCTAACGTGATCGATGTATCCCTAAGCGCAACCCTAACCGTAACCCAAACCCCAACCCATTGCACGATATCGACCTGTCCCCTTGGCGACGTGCGTTAGTCGACGAACGTGATCCCTCCAATCCCACCCTCACCCCTACCCCACCCAACGCCCAATCCCAGCCCCAACCCCATCCTTAACCCTATCCCTCACCCTATCTGTACCCCTATCCCTAACTCTGGTTGTAACCCAAACCCAAACCCCACCCCATCGCACGCCCTAGTCCTGACCAAAACTCCAAACCCCGCCCCCTCGCACGCGATCGATTTATCCTGTCCCCTTGGTGACGTGCGTTAGCCGGCGAACGTGATCCTTGTCCACGGTGAGGAGATAGGCATGGGGAGGCTCAAGACAGAGCTGGAGAAGAAGTTCTCGCTGGTGCCGAAGGACGAGCGGCCTCTCGTCTTCAACCCCAAGAACTGCGCGGAGGTGATGTCGGTCGGGTTTTGCGGTTTGGTTGTTTGTTGGTGTGTGTATGTGTGTGTCGTTGTTGTGTGGTTGATTGGCTGGTTGGTTTATTGTTTGCTTTATTATTTATTGTTTTTGTTTGTTTATTTGTTTGTTTGCCTAATTGTCTGTTTGTTTGTTGTGTTTGTTTGTTTTTTCGTTTCTTGGTTGTTTCTTTCTTTGTTCGCTAGTTTGTGTGTGGTCGTCCGTTTGTTACTGTGCTTGGAGCTCTGGGTGGGGTGGTTTGGGAAGGGCTGGTGGGAAGGGTTGCGTCGGGTTGGGTTTACCATACCACACCTTACCGTACATGCGATAAAGTACCTTATCGTACCGTACCATTGGCAGGTCCAAATCGAGTTCCACCGCGAAAAAGTGGCCAAGGCCGTCGGGTCCCTCGCGCGGGAACTCGGCGGCGGCAGCAGCAGGCGACACGCGGGGGCCAGCAGAAGGCGCCAAGCTTACGACGTGCAGGGGCTGCTGGTGAATGAGCGCTTCACGAAGAGACTCTTGGCCCCGAGTGACCTGGACGAGTACACCCTGGTGAGAGGACACGCTGTTCTCGCGTTTGCTTTGTGCCTTGTGCGGTGTGTGCGTGCTTTTTTCGATTGTTGTTGGTGTTGGGTGTTGGTTTTCGTAGTGTTGATATTGGTGGTGATGGTGGTGCTGGTGGTGGTGGTGTTGGTGTTCGGTGTGTGGTTGTTGTCGTCGCTGCTATTGGTGATGGTGGTGTCGATGTCATTGATGGTGTTGTTGTTATGGTCGTCGTCGGTGTTGTTGTTTCTGGGTCGGTAGAACGTTAGGAGGGGGGGGCTGAGCGCGGTTCTGCAGAGCGGCGAGGGTGTCGGTATGTGGGCGGAGGGGGGGGTTAAATGCTGCTGCGTGTGCCGCGGTTGTGATGTATACACGAAGACTGTTGTCCTGCGCTGCCAACAATTACTACGGGCACTACACTACGGCTGCCTGGTCACATTTACAATTTTGCGCGTTTTCTTTCTCGTTGTCGTGGTCGTTGCCATTGTTGTGATCATTCTCGCTGAAATTGTCGTTATCCTTACCCTTATCCATACTAGTTTCGTTACCTTTGTTGTTGTCGTTATCGTTTTTGCTCCCGCTGTCGTTATCGTTTATTGCTCCCACCGTCGTTATCGTTATCGTTATTGCTCCCACTGTCGTTACCGTTATTGCTCTCACTGTCGTTATCGTTTTCGTTATCGTTTTCGTTATCGTTGTCATTGTCGTTGTCCCTATCCTCATCCTTGTCTTTGTCGTTATCGTCATCGTTAACATCAACGTTAACGAAAAACAGCTAAAGGTTGGAGGGGTCCGGCAGCGGCTGTCCGTTCCGTATTTCTCCTCTGCCGAAGCCCTCCGAGCGTTCGTGCGGGAGGTGTTTTCGGACGCGAGCCTGACGCAGGAAGAAGGGGACTTCGGGACAAGGCTGGTCGTGCACGGGTTGGTCGCCGCGACTCTGCCACCCCCAACGGCCGCAACGAGGTGCAGCGTTGTTGTTGTTGTTGGTCACGGTGGTGGTGATGTTGCCGTTGGTGGTGGTGGTAGTGTTGGTGTTGGTGGTTTTGGTGGTGGTGGTAGCGTTGATGATTGTGGTGGTGTTGGTGTTGTTGTGTTCTTGGTGTTGGTGTTGCTGATGTTGCTGCTGTTGTATTGGTGGTGTTGGCGGTGCTGGTGCTGGTGGTGTTGCATTGTTGTTAAAGTCGATCGCAAGAGGATGCGGTTTGGGCGGTTGCGATTGCCGCAAGTTCCCCGAGCTGCTGCCAGTGCTGTTTTTTGTTTTTGTCGGCTTTCATTCGCCATCTTCGACTGCAGGAACGGCAAATTGTCGACGCCATCTTCAACACCAACGGTGACGCATTGTCTACGGCGTCTTGAAGCAGCAGTACATACGCACGACCTACGGCGCTTTTGATCAACAGGACTAACGCAAGGTCGGTCTCGTCTTGAAGCAGCGGCGTGGGTATGGGGGTGACGCTCGGAAACCACACAAACAACCGATTTTCACCTCCCCTTCCCTTCCTCCACACCCCCGCGCGCGTTTGCGGCTCTGTTTTTGTTGCTTTTTATGGCTGCTGCTCGGCACCGTGCTTGTTGGCGTGTGCGCCACGCATCAGGACGAAGCTCCTGCTGGAGTGGGATGCCAGCCCGGTTAACGACATGATCGCGGACTCGGTCGTTGCCCTAGCTACGCAGGCGCAGGCCAGGTAAGTCGGTCGGCGTTACCTGCCTTGCTTTCTGGCGCTGCTCGCGTTTTCCGTGGAAAGGGCAATGCCACCAACTTCATGGAACACTAGCTCATGTTGACCATGGGGAGGGCATCGGAATACAACTCGTGGGGAGCATTTGGCCTCCTAGGGGCGACACTGAATTTTGAACATATGCAGCAGTCACTTTTCCGCCCTCCAATAAACAGTAGCTTTCAACGTTAAATATGGACCGCAGCACGGACACGTAACCCCGCACCGACCCCCCCCTCCCCCCCTCGCCTCCCGCCCCCCTCCCATCTGGCATTTTGATTCGGTGTCGCGCGCTCCTCTTCCTCGATGCCCCGATCGGCTAATGGCGGTGCTATCAGCCCTGCGGGGATATCGCTCACTACGAGCGGCCACCACCATCACCATGGTTGCCCTGAAGCCCCTACAGGCGAGGAGTGGGAGGGTATGGACGTGGACGAGGGCCTTAGGTCCGCAAAACCAAGCCCGAGAGAAAACGAGGGCGGCGGCAGCGGCGCAAGCAAGGGAAGGGACGGGAGGGCAGGGGGTGGGCGAGCAGGAGTGAAAATCGAAGAATCGACAGAAGAAAGCGCGGGCTTGGTGCAGAGCGAGATAGGGGTAGAGGACGAGGCAGGGCGGGACAAGCGCTCAAATAAGCGCAAGGGGAAAGCGGACGGTGGAGGATCGCCAGAACGCGACGAGCGCGCGAAGGCCAGCGAGGGGATGGGTACGAAGGTCGAGAGTTCCTTGCCGTTGACGTCAGCGGCTGCGGCTGCTACGGCTGCTGCTGCGGCGGCGGCACCGGGGGCGACCGACGAAAGACGCAGGGCAAGGGGAGCCGCAGCAGGAGCTCCAGCAGCAGAAGGAAGAGGAGGAAGCAGAGGGGGCGGAGAAGGAGGACCGCCCGAGGGAAGCGATCGCATGGTGCTCGTCGTGGGGTTTTTTCTCGTGCGCCACGCCATGCAAGACACGTTCGGCGAAGACGCTGTCACGGCCGACACGGCGAAGGCGGAAATTGACATTTCCACCGATGGCGCACACGCCAAGTTGCGGGTGGTCGCGTCTTCCCCTACCCCCGCTCCGCCGCACCCTCCGCGGCCGCTTTCGTCCAACAGTGGAGGTGTAGGTGCGGAGGGGAGAGCGGTGGCGGCGGCGGCGACGGCGGCGATGGCGCCGGCGGAGGCATCGTGGAGATGCGAGGTGGTCGAGTGCGGGAGAGATTCTCTGCGCAGCCAGATCGTGCTGCTGGTGGAGCGGCTCAGGGTGGCGGTTTCTAAGAACTAGGGCGGCTTTGCTAAATGAAAGGAGGGGTTAGTGCGGGCGAGCAAGTGCACGCGCGGGAGGGGGGGGGGAGAGTTGGGAGTCTTTTCCCGCGACGTTCAAATGACCCGCGCGTGTTGGAGGACCTTCGGGAGGAAAGTTATTTTTGCCGCGTCGTTCCTGGGCATGAATTTGGCACGTCTTTCCTGGTATGTTTTTGGTATTCGCGGGAGCAAGCATTGATAGCGTTGTTACTGGTCTGATATACCTCGGAGTGCGTGCTTTTGGGGTTGGCGGTGAGAATTGGAATTGACAGTGGCGAGAAATTTTGCCATCTGCATACTGTGATAGTCTCTTGCCAGAACAAAAACAAGGATAATAACATTTTTACGGAAGAGTATTACCATTGGGAATAAGCCCAGCCACTATGGGGGCTCCGTTAGTATGGAATTACTGCGGTTTGCTGCTATATTTCATGCCGTGCGCTTTTCGTACGGACTCAGGCTCAGGTAGGGCAGTTTATTAAACGGAAATCGGGACGAGGTGTAATACTGGCAACATGCTTTGTGAGATCGTACGACCGCGATCGACCTTGGGAATGGGCGCGGTGCGTGTGCTTCAGCTGGATGCCTTATTTTGATGTGGAGACCGCCCCTAGCTGTAAGCCTGTCGACCATGGACGGATCGGCAGCTCGTCTAACACGCGTCTCTCGAAGTCTAAAGAACGAGAAAATTATGCAAAAAATCGTCCAGCCGTCACTGTTGTCGCCTATAAAACCGACAAAATGCATCTAAAATAGTTGTATCCACCCACAGCCAGAGCCTGCGGCATGATAGAGCTCTACGTCATACCAACATACTAATACCAAAAATGCCTTCTACCATGTATTCAAGGTCGCCCGGGGGTTGTAACCCTCTTACCCAGGCTACCCACCCACACGCGTGGCGCATCGCCGTCCTTTGGGACACCTGCTGGAGGACCCACCGCGACGATCCCGCGACGTCTAAGGCTGTACAATCAGCCCTGGTCAGTGCTCAACACAAGCAGTAGCGTCTTCATTCACCCTGTAGGACTTCAGAGGGAAATGGAAATTTGACTAGATTAAGTGACGATTATAGCAAGCATCGACCGCTCGGAGCAAAGCAGGCTGCTGTCTTACGGGGATGATTAGTTTACGTTCCGAACTATTGTGCAATCCAAGGATTTGTACAACGCGCGCTGCAGCATGACGGTGCTGATCACACTAGAAGGTTGATAATGCCGCACATCTCGATTGTTTTGATCGCGTTTTTAGGGTCCCACAAGGGTTATAAGCAGATTCCGCGAGGGGTTTTTATTGCACGGTCTGTGGTTTCCGCGTGGCACAGAAGACCGCCAATGTCATCCTTTCCTTGTTGAACCGTTGACTGTGGCTTGTATTAATAGTGGTTGACTCATCCTAAGGACGTACAGTATCTGACATTTCCATGGCACTGACATGGAGGTTCATGGCCGTCCATGGGCTTTCATGGCATTGCCGCCATGGAACTGCCATGCGACTGCCATGGGACTGCCATGGTAATGTGTTGGTTATATAGCACTATCCACTAAACCACTCAAGTCAATTTTGAACCAACAAAAAGAAAATTAGAGTTCATCGAATCTCACCGGCCTCTTAACATTGATCTCCGGGGGCGCCTCCCCTCACCACGGACAAGCTCTGGGAAATCAAGAACCTTCGAGCCTTTTTCAACCCAGAAAAAGTTGATCGCGCTGGGATTTGAACCCAAGCAGACCATGCTCAGAAGCGGACAATCTACCCACCAAGCTACTGTAGTATAGTCACAGTGCTATATATAACCAACATAATGCCATGGCAATTTCCACGAGTTGCCATGAAGTTGTCATGGCAGTCCCATTACGCATGGAACTGCCATGGGACTGCTACGGGACGTCCGTGATATTACTACTGCCATGCTGCACTGCTACGGGACTGCCGTAATATTATTCCGATGCTGCATTGAAACGGGACTGCCGTGATATTACGCCCATGCTGCACTGCTGCGGGACTGCCGTGATATTACTCCCATGGCATACCAAATTTGGTTGGGTAAGAAAAAGTATAACATTAGTATTAAACGGGAACTGAAGGATACGCCAGGTAAAACTGGGGTGCTAATGCATTTGAGTTAAATTGACACACGACACGTACGAA
>JAYJMJ010000411.1:2645404-2669030 GCA_036873875.1 Laminaria ephemera | reverse complement strand
AACTAGTACTAAGGGGAGTCGCCGACCTATAATCCTTCATGAGGACATACACATCCCGTAACACGCGCGATCGGAGTTTCACACACAGCTTGCAAAGATGAGTCTCGACGAAATCCTCGATTTCACAGCTGTAGTAGTGTATTTTTAATTTTTCATAAAAAATATTTTGCCATGTCGTATTTATTTTGCACATTATATCAAAAATATAAGTTACACTATGTTAGGTGTAGGCTGAGTAGCCGACACGTAGTCAACGTTCACTACAAGTAGTCGCGGCTAGCAGTAGCAGCGACTGTGAGCAGCAGAGCTTTGGATATACCAGGTATACCAGAAGGGTATAATGCGGTGGAATAAGACAATATAGGTTTGACGGTTTCAGTTTGAAAGGGAACAATGTGGAGTAGAGTTCTCAACCTATGCGGCGAGATTACAGCAGTAGCTTGTTCGAGAACAGAGCAACATTCTAGACGGTTGTTCCAGTAAATCTAGACGTTGCGGGACAAGAGGACAGCGCGGTAGGTCTAGACGTTGTTGCACAGGATGACAGCCCCCCCCAGCTCTCGCTCCTCACTGCTCCAGCACCAACACAGACTCTAGCAAGTCTAGTGTTCTACGCCTTTCTTTTGACACAAGGTTTAATACAACACACATCTTTCTTCTTCTACTCGAGCGTCAGCCTCTGCTACCACGCCATTTCGGGGACACGCATCGTGATCCCTGATATACTACAACCGTTATGCGATCGAGGATTTCGTTTTTGTGATACCACTTAAGTAGACGATAATACGAAACATAGCATATTTTGTATTCTGTACGTTTGGTTATCTAAAGAGCCGCCCTTTGTGATCATTATTATTGTATTTGTATTCGCTCTACTAGTTAACAGTAAATCGGCGGGAAAAAAATCAGTCCCGAGAGGTACCGGTACTCGGTTGAAAAAACGCACAATCACTTGTTCGACCTCGCAGTGCAAAATAAAACACATATCATAGCAAACGAAACAAAAAACAAGAGCGACACGGCACATACATGCACGTGTATAGCGCATGGCACACGGCACGCAGCGCGCCCAAACTTGGATGATGTAACATACTCCAAACCTGTGCCTGCACAGGGAACCCAAAGTGACTGTCGTGACGACCCGAGCCCGTTGCAAAGAGGTATGATGCGTATGAGCAAAAAACACCAACGGCAGTAAACATACCATGACCGATCTGGTGAGAACAAAAAAACACAAATCACAACATTGTATGATATCATACGTGTGTTGTCTTCACACTAAATCCGTTCTTTCTACCTAACGACATCATCACGAGAACACCCAGCAGTGTCCATCCCGATTCTCCATCCTGGAGAGATACTTGAATTGTGTGGCCACAGACTGCTGCTGATGTGAAGAGAAACCAAAATTAATCGCAAATGAAGAGAGGAAAGCAACTGGCTTGCCAGCGTACCGAGTACAAATAACACACACACAGCAAAAGCCAAGCCAAAGAAGAAACTAGAAAATAGGAACTAGAAAACAAGACAAAAAATAGAAAACCAGAAGGACTCCTGGAACAAGACAAAAATAAACAAAACAAAGCAGAAAGACGTAACGTACAGTAAATAAAGATAGTTACAGATTCCTTCCCGGTGGTGGTTAAAACCTTCGCTTTTTGGGCTGTATAGACTTTCAACATTCCCACTGCTGTTGGGCTGTTCGTTTTTCAGACTGTACAAAACGTCACCGTAAAAACGCACGTCACCGGCTTTTGACTAGGTTTTGATGTTGATTCTTCAGGCGCCACAACCACTCACTGCAATCAGCGCACAGCTCACACGCAGCGCAGCACACACGATAGACACCACTGCTGCAGCTGTGCTTGGCAACTGGGACACAGCACCACAACCTTTGAGACTCCAAAAGGGAACAGGTCGCCGCCGCTGTTGCCGCTGCTCCTGCTGCTTCTGCTGCTGCTGCTGCTGCTCTGCTGATGTTATGACCTCCTGCGTGCTACTCTAAAAACTAAACTCTGCTGATGCTACGAGTATAATACGCGTTTCGCGATGCGTCGCGGTGCGCAACAGACAGTTTTTAAATAAGAGAGAGCAACACTATAGCGCAGCATCAGCACAGCAGCAGCGATGACGGCGGCGGCGGCGGAGGTTGCTCCTGCTGCTTTTGCTTCTGCTACTTGTACTGCTTCTGCTGCTGCTGCTGCTGCTGCTGCTCTGCTGGTGTTATGACCTCTTGCGTGCTACTAAAAACTCAACTCTGCTGATTGATGCTACGAGTATACGCGTTTCGCGATGCGTCGCGGTACGCAACAGACAGTTTTTAGTTCAGAGAGTAACACTTTAGTGCAGCAGCAGCAGCGATGATGGCGGCGGCGGGAGCGGAGGTGATGGCGGCGGCGGCACACTGCTGTTGTGGCTGTTTCCCATGTGCTCCTAAACAAAAAAACAGGGATAGATGTGTGTTACGGGGTAAAAGTTATTGCGCGTAACTAATCGGGGGTGGCCATTTCTGGATTTTTTCCCGTAATTACTTGTCCCCGTGCCCCTCTTATAAAAACGCCACCTTAGGTAGGTGAAAACCCAATAACTACGGCCCAATAAACCTTAAATCGCACAGCAGCACACGGCACACAGAAGCAGCACAACAGCAGCTGTAGCATCACAGTCACAGCATCACCGCAGCACAGCATGGCTGCAGACCACGGCACTCATCTTTGCAAGCTACGTGATATTTCGGCCGCGCGTTTGTACAGATAGATGCGTGTACTACGTAGGTCAATGACTCCTCCCCTGGATGCTGCCAGGATCAACAGGACAATTTTACCCACGAGAACGAATTTTTGCGAATATAATTTCGGCGATTCGCTAGGCTCAAACACAGCAGCAGCACCGCACCTGCTAGCAGCAGCAGCGGCAGTAACCATTATCAGTTACTGTATGCCGGAGAATGAATCTGACCATCTTTAAGTTCGCTGGAAGAATTTGAATTTCTGTTTTTTTGTTTTTCGCTACCAGCGTACGTATTAATTAATAGTTCGTTTTTCATCAACACACACCAACGCACATAAAAGTTAACGACAGGTATAACTATCCTGTTGCGCGAGTTCCCACTATAGCGATAGCAACTACCTCATCAACTTAACTCCAAGCACTATCCATCACTGCTTCCAACACTTTAACAGACTACATACAATAATAATACGTGAGTAGTAGTTGAATACCGTCAGCCTTTCGTCACCCCGCCACTGCATCCGAAGAGGAACCTTGTAAAATAAGTGCAAAAAGGTAAAAAAAAGTTTTTAAAAAATAGCGACGAACTCTGCGAGGCTCGAACTCACGTCTTCAAATTCACAATCTCCCGTCGTGACAATTTGACCAAAACACCAAAGATCCATATTGTTTTTTTGGAGCCAGCTCGCGAGCGCGGCGCGCGCGAGACGCACGACACACCAGAAACGCATGCACTGCAGCGGAAGAGAGGTGGTGGCGTATCATAGTCTGTCGCAGGCTCCGATAAAGGCAACTATCCACAGCAGCAGTACACCACGCATGGATCTGCCGCACGCGCATGATGTTGCCTGCTGCTGCTTGTGCTGCTGGCCGAGGTTGTAACGTGGTTTGTGTTCTCTGCGTGTTATCTGTTGTCTAGATGTCTGGGGTGCGAGAAACACAAAAAACGAAGATATGAGGACCGTTTGGACAATAATAATAAATCGAAACGGTCTTTATATTTCCGTCCATAGTGGCGAATAACGTGGATCAGTCACACACAGGAGCAAAAAAGAAGTGGATTACGGATCGCAGGCTCCGACAAAAACAATTAGCCACAGCAGTACAGCGCAGAGGCATGCCACACACGCACGGTGTTGCCTGCTGGTGCTGCTGGGCGGCAGCGTTGAGCGTTATAACGTTGTGCTCTCTGCTTCTTGTCTGTTGTCTACATGTCTGAGTGAGCTGTGCTCATGAGACGGCAAAAAACAGACAGAATCTCACGCTCGTAAAATAAGGCCTCTCACACAGAAATCCCGGGGATAGCTCATCATGCAGAAATACCCGGCAAACCCCGGAGATTTGTCTTATCCATGCCCGCGGGCAAAAAAGCTTTGAGGGCTTGCCATACGCGACACACTGCACGGATCACGCCCAAACCTCGACGACAGTGACCGCACGGTCGAGTTGTGTCCACCCCATTAACGTTTTGGCCAAAAGTGCGCGTGCGAAGAGATATGTCCGAAAACAGACGCAAATTTGACAACTATAACTACTCATTTAAAAAAGACACTTCAGCTGTGAGATCGCGGATTTTGTCCATTCTCATATTTGCAAGCTGTGTTTGATGCTTGGATCGAGCGTGCTTCGGGTGTGTGAGGCTCATGTTTGTACTGTACCGGTATGTGTTGTGCGTTTATGTTGCGTTGTGTACAGAGTGTGGTGCGTGAAGAGTGACCAATTGGTTGCGCCCATCATGCTTTCCTTGTTTTTTTTCTGCTTCCACCACTTCGCGGCTTTAGTCACCCTAAAAAGCGAAAACTAATAGTGAACCTGGTGTCTGGTGCCTCCTGTGTTGTCCCTCCCCGCACCGTATGTCTTGCCTGTCGTTTTTTTGTCACAGCAATACCAGAAGACGCACTGATGATGTTCTTCATGGCAGGACTACGACTACGCTCCTAGGTAAGCACCTGTCAATATTAGCTTCCTCCGACTCAAGATGATATTTTGATATCTTGTGATACAGACTATTAAGTAAAATATAAATGTGTAATATGTCGAGACAAAATAGATATTATGTGACAAATCAAGCGATGTTTTATTTTGCAGATCTCGTTGCTGGTGTTGCTTTGTCACGTTACCTCCTGGCTATGATATACCAGGTATGGTATAACATATAATACCTCATGGCTATGCTATCCGGTATGGTGTATCGTGATAGATGTCTATGTGTCTATCTTGGCGGTAAGACAGACTATTCCGTTCTGTAACGTCTACGGGTAAAGAAAAAGGGAAGCATTGAACACAAAAAGGCGGCTGACGCGTATTATGTTTATTTCGTAAAAAAAGACTAAAAGAGTCGCTCTGAGAGAAAAGAGAAGCGCGGTACAGATTGCGTCATCGCCGTAAGAAGGATCATGCTATTAATACTTGCATTCTAAGTTTCTAAAAGAGAAACATGCACACTTGGAATGAAAATACATATATGTATATAATATATATATATGGAAATGCCTCTCACTTTCGTTCTCGTTAGGCCTTGATTTATTCGGCCGGCATTTTTCAATATCATTCGGCCCGTTTTATGCCGGTTTTTACACTATTATTGTGCTCAGCAGATCCCAATTTTTTGCCGGAAATGATGCTACTTTATGCTTTTATGCCCGCTTTTTGTAGTTATTTGTGACCCCCGAACACGAAAATATTGCTCATAGTACATCGTTGTCAGGGCACACTGCCGGCCTGCTGCTGCTATGAGTGTGCATCCAATTTCCAGATGCATGGCCACTAGCACGGCAGGTGCATCCTTGGGTGAATTTACCTAAAAACAGATTGAATTTTTCGTAGAGGTTTTCGAGGCATCGCCCATTTTTATGCCGCCGATTATATGCTCTTTTTCGGGAGTTTGCCTGTTTCATGCTCCTTTATGGTCCATTTTTTAAGGATTATGCTTCATAATCAGTCCAAGTACCTAGTTTATGCTCGAGTTTATGCGCAATTATGCTTTTATGCCAAAATGTCCCAAAAAGGGCAAAATATGCTGAAAGTTCTGCCGGCCAAAGAAATCAAAGCCTGGTTCTCGTACGTACTGCCGGTCGGTAACATTAGTAATTTTACCGGTACCTGATCAGGAAATGACTCTCACGCTTTGTTATCATATGTTTTTTTGTTTTTTTTTAAAGTCACTTTTACTTTCCAGCTTCTGGACAAACTGGTCACAGGTGTCGTCCCTTCTCCCCCCCGGTACGTGCCTTAATTTGTATCGCGCAGACGGTTCAGCATTCCCAACGCTCGTCGATTTTCGTCGTATTTTTGCTAACTCACGCTCTCGCGCTTTTAGTCATTTTTTTGCACAAGAAAAAGTCCCGACGAGTACGAGTATGCACTCGGGGGGGCTCGAACCTGCGAAAGCGACCTTAGTGATTAACGAGGTTAACCCACTAGACCATCGGGGACGCCGACACATGTACCAGGTAAGTATGATATGATCGCAGTAAATGGTATGTGACGGCGTGTACTGCGAATGGACTGTCGTATGTATCATACGATATACTGTACCATGTTTTTAATGGGCCCCTCCCCCTTTTTTGGTGACAAATGGCAGGTGGGAATAGAAGCAGTAGCAGGGAGAAATAGAAGCAGGAGCAGCAACACCAACAGCAGTGACAGCTTGCGCCTCGGTGGGAAGGGGGCTTGCGTTCTCCTTTCGACAACCTGTCTGCCCGCCCGCCGGTCGGGGGAGGAAGAGGAACCCATGGGGACGAGCGATGACGATGGAGTTGCTCGAACCATTTTCTCAGTCTTATGTTACATTTTATAGCATAGGAGGGATGGGAGTACAGCAGTAGTGTGATAACACGGTAGTAAAAACGAGATAGGAACTCCGTGTCTCTTTTTGTTTTTGTTTCCCCCTACCTTCGAGTAGTTTAGTGTTAATAATATTTGTTGGAACATTGTGCAGCACGCGCGTGATCATTCCTTGTGTTCTTTCTACACACGAGCAGATTTTAGGGCTTGTCTATAAGAGCATTCCCGTCGAGACTCGCACGGTATGATAGGACTCGGTTACGCGAAGGAGGAGCTGGCGCGCGGGGGCGAGGGCGCCTCAATTAGTATAAAGTTCCCCTTTATTTCTTCCGCAAGGTTCCGCATGCGGTTTTAGTTTACAGGGAGTGCAGGGGAGATTTTTTTCAGTCGGATGCCGATGGGTTCACGACGGTGTTGTAGTTGGGGAGGCGGTTTTTGGTTCGGGAGGTCGAAAGCCCTCGCGGTGCTGATGACACGGACTGCCCGACCGCCCACCCTTGTTTGCAGTGTCAGGTTTTTTTTTGCAGTAACTTAGTTGTTTGGCTTATTTCTTGAGCTTGAGCCCTTCGGTAAAAATCGAGCTTGGGGCCTTCAGTATAATAGGGTGGGTCTGGGAGCCCAGCTGCTGTGTACACTGTTGTATACAATCACCTCTTTATGTTTTACGGCTTCCTTTTTGCCTGAGAGGGGGCTTTCGGTAATTTTTAGTAGCGTTGTTTTTTTCATGGCATGTCGGCTGCCACTGTAAGGACGGCAGCACAGGGAATGCGCTCTCGAGACTGCTCGACCAGTGAGCTGCCCTGTGTGCGTTGCCCCTTTGCGCTCTCCAGTATCGCTGCGATGCATCTTTCGCTGACAAGACACACATGCGCCGAGTCGCGTCCCAAGACACGCCCCTTGAAGTGTGATGGGCGGTCTGGTCTGGTTTGTCTGTAATTTGGGGCGTGTTGGTATTTATAGTCGTTCCCGCCCTGTTTTTGGTTGTTTTTATTGATTTCACGCCTTGCTGTTGCCTTCCTTTTTAAAACGTGTCCTAGCGCTCTTCCAGCTGTTGTTTCACGCACGCCCGATTTCCGTGCAGTTGTTGTTTTACAGCCGTGTCTTGTGTCTTCTGTCTGCCAGAATTGTCTCGTGCGCGATTTTTTTTCAATCTTTTAATTATGAAAGCCTTCGCCATACAGTGGTCCCCATATAGTGCCGGTGTGTGCTAGCCAACGTTACCGGCAGTATACCGGACACCGGCACTATTGGGTGTAATACCGATACTCGGTACTAGTATAACGGGTTCCAGTAGTGCCAAGCGATTTCACCGGCACTATACCGGCAATAGGCACTATTCAACCAGCACTATAGGGATACCCCCACTGTATATCCTCGCGGTAGCCGGGAGCGGCGGTTGGACTCGTACTGTTCGGTGGTCCCTTGCGATAGCTTCTCCAGTAGGTCAGCCAGTAGGTCAGCGATAGGCTGGCGGTACCTTTTTTGTCTGCTTTGCGGGCGGGAGTACTTATAGCCCTTTTAGAAGTGCACGCACGTTTTTGGGTATAAATTACTTGGAACTAGTGTTGTATCATCTTTGCAGTAGTAAAAAGGGTTTTTCAAAAAGTAACCAATTGAAGGTGAATTAACAAAGTTGAAAGTTGAAGCAGCCAAGTTGACGTTGAGGTAATTAAGCTGAACTACTACTATGTGCGGTCGGTATGGAGTTATTATTTCCTCAGAACGAGGTACGATCTCAGCGGGGTCGTGAAAACGTGCAAACTTCCGACGGTGCATGTTTGGCTGAACAATCTTGAGCTAGCTAATCATAGCCGAACTTAATCTAACTCTTATTCCTTATTCTACTCTGATTCGTAGTATTTCCCCCCCAAAACGTGGGTGCGGATAACTCACATCGTCGGCTGATGTTACGCATCTTTACTGTCTAATGTTATACGACGACGATCGGTTTATCGATAAATCGTCATATCACTCCTTTCACTTGTATTTTTGTTCCTGCACTCGGAGGACACAATCAGAGTTGCAAGCCTGACACTGCTGGTGGATGTGTTATCCTCACGGACAACATGGTTGGGGGACGTAACATGCCTATTCAAATATCTGGTACGTTGTACCTGGTACACGTTTTCGCGAGCGTACCATTCGTCCAACCAAACACATCTACGAGTCTAGTGCTTTTCTTTTTGCGGGCTAGCGGCGGGAAGTACCTTAGCGTTTTAGTTGGCGGACTTTACGTCGGCGGCTGAGAAGATGATACTGTGCTTCTTCAATAATATTCTCCAGTTTACCTGGATACTCTGTTACGAAAAGCCCATATGTGTCCGATGAAAATGTGTCCGTCTGTCCGATTACTTTGTGGAATAAGCACCGACAAGCTTTGAATGAAATGTTTTAGCGCTGAGAAAACAACGCACAGAAGAGCAAAAAGGAGCAGCAGCAGCAAATTCAAAATGCCATGAACTTAGACAAAATCATGTCATCGTCAAGAGTGGCTCAGGTGTTCATGAAAGCTATTTTGGTTCTGAAAGTACTGGTTCATGTTAAGCGTAGTGACTAAGGCACCGTCTGAAGAACAAGAACGCCAGCGCGGTCTGTCCCTCGCCGAAGGCACACGCTTGTACTCGACACACAGCACAAACCAGCGGCTGTCGCCCGGTCCACGTTACTGGACAATACTCTCATTTCCTGGTCGATTGCTTCCTTGTGAAGCACCCTAGATATGGCCGTACATAGGGTCACACTGAGCGTGATCCATCGAAAACCCTAAAAACATTTTCAAGTCTTGGAACTATATTACAATTTTTTCCATTTCGCGCTTTCTCCTCGCTCCCTCCCTGTCCCCCTCCCTCCCTCCCTCCCCCCCTCCCTCCTTCCTTCCCTCTCCGCCCTCGTTTTTGTGGTTGAAGGCTAGCGCAGCATATATACCCTGTTGCACAGATAGTTCCTAAATCGCCGCCTATATCCGATAAGCTGTACAAGTAAGTACCTTGTAGTGGTGCTCACGTTACTCTGGTGGAGCTCAGTGTTAGACCAAAACGACCTGCGACACAAAGGAGTGAGCATGCGGGGGGGCGTACTCATTTGTTTGTTGCTTGCCTTAGTCATTTGACCATTGACTACGCATCCCTTTCGAGACGGGGCACCGTTTTTACTCCTAATAGAGACACCTAAAAACGGTTAACCCCACTGGAAGCCACGAAAAACACCCACAAAACTACCGAACTCCCCCAAGAATAGTTGCGATCGTTCTCGGGCGGAGTAGGGGGCGTCAGCCGGGCTAGACAGAGGAGTGTAGGTACAAAAATCAGATGTCGGGGGGGGGGGGGATCAATCCATACACAGCAACCAACTGCTGCCGTAGCAAAGAGGGGTGGTGCGCGCAACACACACATGAGACGTGCATGGGGCGCGAAACGCACAGATGCACCCCGACACTAGCCGCGGAGAGGGTTAAACCACAATCTCACCATCGCCTGAACTTTAGGAAACAATCACCTTTTTATCACTGCAACCATGATCCTACACTAATTCCAAGTTTGTCCCCTAAAACGTGGGTGCAGGTTTTAAGGGGTTAAGGGTATCCCAAGCGAGCGTGGGTCACCCCTCCCACGCCCAACACGCTACAGCAGTAATAACACGCAGAATGCACACGTGTCATATATGTATGGTATTTGCATGCAAGCACCAACGCCGCGATACCACAAACGGCGCTGTCCCATTCACGCTTCCGCACGTGACCCAGATAACTCGGGACGGCCAAGCCGTGGTTCGAGATATACCCATGCGGATGGCATATGGGACAACGCGACATGGAGTGCTATAGAAGCTGCGCATGCTCGTAGGAATACTTCAAATAACACATGTTAGAATGATGCGTGTCGAGGCTCTGTCTCCGTGATAAGAGTTGCAGAGGTGGCATCGAGTGTTTGTGAAGATCACTTGTGAAGAAGAAATAAGATAGTTTGGAAAGTGGCGCTTGTAGGCCAAAAGTGGAAACCAAAGAAGAGAAGAAGAGAGATGGAAAAGAGGAAAAGAAATTAAAAGGAGTAGAAAAGGAGAAGAGGAGTAGAAGAGGAGTGAAAAGAAGAGTAGAAGAGGAGGAGTAGAAGAGGAGTGATTGAGGTAGGGCTGACCGCCACCTCATCCTCACGGGACAATGCCCATGCTACGGGCAGATGTACTCTACGGGCTGTTGTGCTGGCCGACAGTCCGTCCTACAGTAGCGTTCCCTGTACTGTTCCCTGCAACGTTCCCCGATACTTATGGTGGTAAGCTGGTTACCCTGTACTATTAATACGATCAACTTCCCGATAAAGCGAAAGGTAAGTTGAATACAGTACACCGGCGAGAAGGAACAACTAGTCTCGCCGCATATTTTATTTCCCCGCATCTAGACTAAGATACCCGGAGTGCTCAAGCGTAGTGACTGCACATCAACTAGATACTGGTGGACTGCAAAGTTCATATTCCAATAACACACACGTTACGGGTGATTCATCCCGAATATTGGTGTGCATTTCAGGGGACACCTGCGACCTACGTTACCTCCCACCTACGACCGTAATTAGTAATTACATCCTCTCGTCTGCCGGCAAGGAGTACCATATGAACAAGGCGTTACGACCCCGTCCAAGAGCGACCAGGGGGGGATAACAATCAAGAAACGGCAGTGGCATCCTACTGCACTCACGGGCTGGCAAGATAGCACACCCCAAGGAACGTACATTGACACTAGCAGGCGTGGGGGGCTTATTTGCCCGAAAACACCTCCAATCGTCTCGATCTCTGGGCTGCCCGCTCCCCCCCCCCCGCGCCCGTTCTTCCAGCGTGCGCCTTAGCTCCTCCCGGAGGGGAGCGGGCACCGACGAGAGATTCCATGGATCCCTCGCCAGCGCCTCGACCGCGGCCGATGTATCTGGCACTCTACCCGCCACTGCCGCCGCCACCGCTGCCACCGCCGTGGAAGCTACCAGTTGTCGATGTCCTCCTCAATGTCGCTTACGCTGTAGAGGTCGACCCCGTGGTCGCTGACGTCGCTGCTGAACCACTGCAGCTCCTCGCACGCGTTCTCTTCGATCTGCGATGAACGAAAACGCGTTTTTTCCGTCACAAGAGTTCGACATTTTCAACATGGCTCGTCGATCAGAGGAGGAGAGTCTCGGAGAGGAACCCCCCGAGGTTTGCGCCAGTACGAAGCGATATCTTCTGTGGCGTGTTGTGCTATGAGCGCCGCCGGTTTTCTTCTCCTACCCCTCCACCCCCCCCTCCCTCCGCACGATTCTTTTTTTTTTATTGTTGATGTTTCCGTGCTTTTGTATTTTGACGGTGTCTTCGTGGGCAAAACAAGAGACACTACCCTCGTGGAGGGAGCGATTGGTGTCGCGAAATACCTACGAGAGGAGTGCTGCCGCGCTACGGCGGTTTGTTGTAGGAATATTCGAGTGGAAGCGTTACTACGGCTGCAGGGTGCCCACTGCCGATCGGAAGTACCTATTCTTCCGCTGCGCCGCCGGAGATATTAATTTCTGCAACATGAGCTACTATGCCATGGGCCAGGCGCAGTCAGTTAGGTTTAGCTGGCCCAGAAAGCGAGCGCACGACGACCGTCTTTCGCGCGTGACCACGGAATGTGAATTTTCGTTGATATCGCAAATTGTACGTATTCTGACGACACGCAGCACAGGAAATCAGGCTCACCGTGCAGAGGTCAGGGGGCGAGTACGGCCAGACTATGTCCGACCCCATGAAAGGTCTGATGAATATCGAACCCTCCGGCACCGCCATCGTCTCGGCCGCTACATCCTCGGGTGCAGAGGGCGCTCTACTCCAAAGGCCTCCTCCGTCGCTCCTGTGAAACAACCGGCAGCGCTTTGGTGATGTGTCAGCAGAGCTATCGGAAAACTCGTCCCTCTCATGCCTCTTACGCTTGCAAGTCGATCCGGTTTTGTCGGTGCTCGTGCTTCCCGCTTCCTCCGAATCCGAGATCCCTGTTGCCGCGTTGGTGAACCACGTCGGCGTCGCCTTCGTCCTCACGTTGACCGTCATCTGGAAGTCTTTGTCCGTCCTCTCCCCCTCGTTTTCGCTCGTCTCAAAGACCATCCCGCTCCCCTTCCCCGCCCACAAACCCTTTCCTAAACCGAAAGGGGGAGACGAGCGGTCACCGCCGGCTCGACTCTCCTTCTCCCTCCCCTCGCACTTCCCCGTCTCAAATGCCCCCCTCTTCCCCTGCCCATTCCCCGCCCAAAGGCCCTTGCCCATACCGAAGGGGGGAGACGATCGATCACCGCGGTAATCGCTCTCCTTCTCACTCTTCCCGTCCAACGCCTTACCCGCGCCAACGTCCTTCCCCTTCCCCATCCCCATGCCCTTGTCCTCGTCGAAAGTAGGAGACGAGCGACCACCGCCGTCCTCGCTCTCTCTCTCAATCTCCTCCAAGTCGACCCATGAGACCCGACCCGAATCTGGGTTCGACTGCGACTCCGAGACTGTCGGTAAGTCCAGCCCCGGCCACGACCACGACCCCGACCCCAGCGGTGACACCGGCGGCAATTCTTGTGCTTGGGCCAAGGGCCCAGGCCTGTCCGCCCCCGCTTCGAATTCGGCCCCCGCTGCTTCTCCGCCCCCGCTACCTTTCGCGGTTCGGGCCAACAGATCTACGGGGTTTATTGTTTCCCTGACATCCCTCGTGCCGCTGGTCTGTTTTGCTTCTGCTGGCTTCCACAACGCCTTCATCGTCTGTCCGGTGGGGGGCTTCATCGTCTGTCCGGTGGAGGCCTTCACGTCGGCGGGTTTCTTGCCCTCCAAAACAGTAGCCGCGATCGCCGCTCTCCTCTGTCATTTTACGAGGTGGCATCGGGGCATAATACCGCTCGTCAGGGGGGGTTGGGGGTAGCAGGAAGCGCGTCTCGCATTCGACCATGTCGCACTCATTTCTAGACGTGGTTGATGGTATTGAATAATGAAGATGAGAAATGGACACTTTGCCGGCGAGCGAAATCTCATTGGTTTTATACTTGTATGGGAGGGAGCGAATCACTGATATCTTCTTGCAACGGTAGACTTGCAGCAGATCTACGCGTGCTTACCAATGTGAGCGATGGTGCGCTGCTCGTGGGCTAACACAGGCGGACCCTTCCTTACCTGTCAGAGTTGTGATTTTGTCGGCCTCAGGTGACATGCACTATCGAGTCCTGTGGGTTATCTCTGAGGCCTGCTAGGCGAGGGATTTTCAGCGGCTCGCCATGCTTTGCCGTTCAAAGTCCCACGCGTCAGGAAGTAGGGCCGCTTTGCGGTGTTGTTGCGGTATCAGCAGCCCCGTGAACCAGTCGACGCACTTCCAAATCTTTGTCTGCGCCCTCCAAACAATGTCTTGGTTAACGTTTGGCACACATAGAGAGGGCCGTTATTGCGCCACGTTTCCAAATACTTCGACAAGTATGAACAAAGCATGTCTTTAGTGGTGTCATCGCTGTTCCCCGCGGTACGGTAACTCACCTGCATCCAGCCATGTTTCTTTAGCTGCGCCTCTTGGTGGAACCGTTTGGTCATGTCCGACCTGGAGAGTCCGACCAGAAATGCGTACAAATCTGGGCAGTGATTGAAACAACGGCATGTCCACACGTCAAGCACTAAAATAGTATCTTGTCCAAGCAGTGACTCACGATGACAGTGGAACGCAAGCGAGCTCAGTCACCCATGAAAAAATATGGATTCTCTGGTTCGGCAAAACTGTTCGACCGAGAGCCTCTAACAGGCAGCGGCAGAACAACAGCTGTGAAAAACAACGTTGACTTTCATCCGTCATCAAAAGCGGTCCGAAAAACACGAGGATGGTGATTATTGCCTCGTTGCCATATTGAAGAGAGCGGCTGTCCATCGCGGCTGGTCTGAGGTAAAACAATAACAAGGAAATTACCAACACACAAGCGGACGGCAACAGACACGCGTGCCAAGGGAGTTATTCCCAGGCTACCAACGGCATTTTCACCATTTCGGTATGACACTGGCGTTAAAACCCTCCTGGCGCTCGCGGACTCGATGACGAATGACGTACTCCAAAAGCAGCTGCGAACACCGCTATGACTGCGGATACTCTTGAACATGGAAATTAGATACTGTTACGTTATTACCGAATCGCAGCGCACTGTGCCGAGGCCGCACATTGCAGGTCGGACTCTACTGTTGCGGGCAGTTTCGGCCGATGGCAACAAGTAGATAAAAGCCTGCGTCAATAAACCCATGATTTTGCGCGCGACTGCTATGGTATACCAATATGGACGAAAATAAAGGAACCGTTGGATTGTTATTGCGGTAATCATACCAAACCGCCCTTTCGTTTTCGTCGAGAATGGTATTTTGAAAGGTGTTGTGTCCCTACGCGGAGAAACAACGACTCCTGATCTGGGGGAATCGCTCGGTCGCATCGGTAATCACTCGTGTAAAAGGGATTGGTTCTATACCTCGATTGGCCGTACGCGGTATGTCTCCTTTGTGGCTGCTTAATAGTTCCCGAACGAGACCTCCCCTAATCCCGATCTATAGCCCTGGGCAAACTGTTCTCTCCATATATGCTCGAAAATGATAGGGCGGAGGTAGTAATTGCTGCCACTGTTCGCGCTTATTAACTACTAGTAGTACTAAACTCGCGTAGCATCAAAATGCATGCATAGCGCCGAAATATATCCGCGTTCACTCGTGAGTCAAGCGTTCCGGACATATCCCACGAAGAGCCCAAAACCATGGAGATCTGTCGAACGATCGTGTCATCACATAGACGAGGGAAAACACGGCACCACCTTTGCAGTGACAGAATGCGAACCACAACAAACCGACACCCCCAAGCCATCGTGAAATATACCGGCCCATATTTAGCCAACACCCGATTACGCGTTCGGTACGACATGAGCCACTCCGCAACACGAACGAATCTGAAAGCAGTCACGCACTATGCACCCCCGCGTTACGCGCACCCCAGCACACAACTATCCACCGTCAGGCATACGGTCCGGCTTCGGGCCGTTGATTTTGCCGCCGAACATGCTGAAGACCGTGTCCGCGAGGAGGTAGCGGTCCAGCAATGTTTCGTTGACAATGCCAACGACATATCTGGACGAGTGCTGCGATTCTAGCCCGAGGGAAAAGTCCAGCTGACAAATGAACAATTGTAGCGACGTTACGTGGGAAGGAAGGAATCCCCGTACAGGGTGTTTGTTAGAGTACTTCTACAGGTATTGTTAGTTTGTGTCACTGTAACGTCGGAGTTTGAAAGCATGCTGGAGGTGCAAACACAACCGCAACGTTTCGGGAATAAATTACTATGCACACACAAAAACACGTTTTTGAGACCCAGGGAATACGGCCAAAATAGAGAGTGCATTGGTCCTATCAATTGTCTAGTGCGAGAGATCAGCAGTCCGAGTAGTATTAAGCATCGATCGGGTTTTGAAACTCCCTGCATTGCCAGCCGGACACTAAGTGTTCCCTCTCCTAACGGAGCATCCCGGGCGGCTACTCGGGGTGGATGTTGGAATCGTCTCCGTATTTCGTCACATTTTTCCCTCTCAAGTTCCAAAAGGGTTAAAACTTGCTGGGGGGTAACCCGTACTACTTGTAGTCCAGCAGAACACAGGTTTGGCCGACCATGCAGGCACGACGTTAGTCCTCAAGGTGTAAGACATGACATGAAATGCCGGCTGTTGCGATGGGGGCCGGGGGGGGGGCGGGTGGTTGTGCGTGTACGCTACACTGGCACGAATTGATTTCTACGTAACCCCCGCAGATTTATCGCAACATCACGAGTATTGGCTTGTGTCGTTACGCGCCCGTGTTGCCAAAACTTGCGCATCAATATGGCGAAAGGCGCGCTGTCAAACAAACCTTTGAGTGAGCTGCCTAAACCGTTGATAGCGGTAACTCGTGTCCGCTGGAGGGAAATCTGTGGAAGGGCGGTGCTTTCCCTGACTTTTTGCATTTGCTCTTTCCTTTAGCTCTTGGCTCTATTCCTTGCCCTTCTTCCATCGCAACGTAGGTCCATAGGGGTATCAAAGCACCAATTCTCCCCCCCTCCTCACTATGGTACGCGCTTAGGTTTCCATCTCTCGACGGGGTCAGCAAATCGCCCTCTCGTTGCGTTGACTCACGTCGACTTGTGTTTCCTCACGCCGTGTCTAAGCATTAGTAGTAGTAGTGTATGCGCTTTCTGCTCAATAAAGCCCACAGGAAATAAGCCCATAAGAAACCCCCCACATTGCCGTTAATCGAACCTAGATTCTACGGAGGGAGGGGCTCGAGCGTAACCGCTTCAACCACCCGGTGGACCGGCACGAATAACGACTGGCAATAACCGGGAGCTATCACATGGTTGTTCCGAAAAACACTAACTGACACAAACAAACTCGCAGTACAACCAATTCACAGCCAGAAAAGAAACTCGCTGGCGGGGTCGAACAAAGACTGAACACGCCGGTCTTGGATAACGTGAGCCAATGCGCCGCAAAGAGCGTCAGGCGACGGGAAAACCAACCCATACCCCCACCGTTACCGCTCACCGCCATGGGGTCGGCGATCTTCGGCAGCATTTTGTGGCCTGGCATATCTTTGTACCTCAACAACTGCTCGCCACCTTCCACGGCACGGGACATCTCTTTCTTGCTATCTGCTTTGCGGATTTCCTTATCCATGTTCTGTTGTGTTGGAGGGAAGGGGGGGGGAGGATATTATGAAGGAGGGGGGGGGAGGGCATCACTGTCTTCGCCGTGCTGTCCAAAAGAACAGTCGGTGCCTAGCACAGCCAAGCTCATCTTCAAGAAACATATAGATACCTTTGGTGCAGGGCCATGCACTCTGACCTGTGACATGCTCTATCTACATCCTGCTCGATGCTTCACCACCCTCGACACCTCTACCCCCCCGCCCTCCTCCTCGAACGAGGACGCACAGCGGCAACAGCCAGTGAAAACGACGACGATGGCCTCTTTTGCTATGATAACCCACCTCGTTCTTAAACCGTTCGGACACGGTGCCGGCTCGTTCGAAGCCTATCAAGTGAACGTCCCCGGCTCCAAAAGTCGTCTTCAAAGAATAGTTGCTGACAAGCACTCTGTGGATACCAAGGTCCCTGTGATAGACGCCACCGTCATGGATGTTGACCACCTGGCGCGTGAGCTTGAAGTTGACCGCATGCATGGGTTGAAGTGGGCCAGACCGGCGCGAGGGGGCGGGGGGGGGGGCGGGGGCGGGGGGTGTACTGGACAATGTTGTGCTTTCGTAGACAAGTTCTCGATCGCTATCGTCTGCTGAGAGGACCACCGCAACATATGCTATCTCTCTCGCTGCGGACCTTTTTGTCCTGGCCTGCCGCTGAGTAGGGCTTTCTCAAACGTCAACTTTTTTTGTTCATTGAGACCCCCCGCGTTGTTTGCGACCCGTACGACCCCACGCGCTTCGCGCAGGGTTAAAAACGTCTACACACGGCGAGTGACATCGAAACGCACGCGAATGAGTACGGTATCAGAGGCCGGCAGAGCTACGAAGGAAAGGACTGTAGGGCTGTGGGTACTTGCGTGCGGTTCATGTTTTCGTGCGTTGGGCAAGGCCGTTTGCCGGCAGACAGGCGCTGTTTCGTTCAACACATCGATTGTCTGAGCGTACGGCTTTGGTTGAGACTGACTCCACCAAACTAAAAAAATAAGTGAGGGGCTTGACTGGTTTAACGCCCAACGTACTCCTCTAGGGCTCTTTTTCCAACCAACAACACCAGGAAAAACGATACAAAAACTAGAAGCAGTACGTTAGCGGAGCAATATCGAGGCGCCCACCAAAAGTTCTCGCCACCGCGAACGGGTAATCGTCCTTCGCTTTGTTGCAACATTTTCCACAGCAACAGCAGCCCGTATATTCTAATATTGCATCATAGTACGTTCAACAAACCACAACGCAGAAAAAATTACTAAAAAACAACGAGCACCGAGGAAGGCAGGCCGAAATTTACAGCGAAGTAAGAAATCCTTAACGCGGTCGTCTTGAAATTAGTGTAGAAAAGACCCATTCCCGTGTAAGAAATTCATGCTGGGCCGGTTCCCCAACAAAGAAACCCAGGCTGGGCCGGCATGTTTGTTTCTTAACAGGTATCCTTAACTGTTTAGGGCTTGCGCGCGCACAACAAACAACAGCACCAGCGATGTTTCTCCTTCATTGTCATACCTCATACGCGATGGACTCTATTTTCTCCTTGTCGTCGTTGGAGTTCCTGCCGACGTTTGCCCGATGCTAGATGTAGGTCTTCAAGTCCATGCTGCGAAGCCTAAAAACAGGTAAGGAAATTACAACCGGGGAGCACCAAATACGAGGCATGGGGCACGCTCCCGACATTCCACACATCGGGCAGATCACGACCTAGACCATCTAGATCATATATCTGTCGTTATGATGTGTTGTGCAGGATATGTGTAGTACAGATCCGATCCAGGAAACTTCTGCTGCGTAGGCCATACAGATCATACCGATCCCATCCGGCAATACGATCTAGACCAAGTATATCACATTTAGACCAGGAGAGATCTGCCCTGAAATACACAGATCATGAAATGGGATCTGATCTGTTCGATGTGTGCAACATTCCATCAACTCCAAAGGCGAACCAGCGGATCGACCGATGAACAAATGGTATCGAAATCTCTGCCTGTACGGTCATCTCAATTGTTTCTGCCCTGCAGGCAAAAAGGGCCCTGGAGTAGTCACGCTGCAAAAGCCCCCAGGCACCCACAACACACAGGCTTTGATAGATATGGGTCGGCTTTGCGATAGAGGGCGCAGATAGCGAACAGCCTGGGGACGGCAAAGGTTTGCATCTACTCGCACTACAGTAGTACATTTTTTTTACAGACTACAGGTGCAACGGAATTTATGTATTGATCGATAGAGATCGCATCGAGGTTTTAATATATCTTCCAATAAATCGCGATCGATATCATCGTATCGTGCCGATTGTTTATAATCTTTCTCTGTTGATCAGGCTAGATATTTCGATACGACAACCGGCAAAGATTATTCGGCATGCATATAAAATAATGTCATGGGATCAAGAGATCACACGATCAAACACCTCACACCGCTGGGAGGTAAACATATATAAGCACGACCGCACAGCAGCAACTACTTTCTATTGGTGTGCTTTGCTTAGAAGTTCAGACACGATTCCAAGTGCTACCAAGCAGTAATTAGTATCGAGAGAGATGAGCGCATGGGCTGCCATGTGGGCTGTGTTTGTCGTTTTAACCCCGAAGATCGATTGTCCTATTTTGAATATCCAACCTAAAGCTGTCGTTATCGTTGTTGCTATCGATGTTGAGCCCGTTTTGCGTTTTTCGTATTGAGTTGGTTTTCGCATCGATATCCATCACCTAAATACTGTCAATGCAAGTCACGAGCCAATCTACCAAAATACGTTGTAGCATGGGGTGATTTACCGGCTACGTATACTATCTGGCCAAGCAACAACACCTGGTAGCTTCCATACACTGATCTACGACCTGCCTGGTACATTTTATGGCAGTACTGCTGTACAGAGTATTGACAGTATAGTTCAATTCAGTCTCTCTACAAGCTTTCGGGCTTTCATCAGGCAATCAGATTGTATGGACCCTCTCTGCAATATACCCTGACCCACGCCTTAGCTCGCCATGCACCACCACCACTGCTGCTGCGCCGTAAAACAAATCGCAGGAAATAGGTTGGCTCACCCGTCGGGGGCCTCGAGGACGACAAATTCCTGTCCTGGAGTCTCGCAGTACCTAAGGATGCGAGCCCCCCCCTGGAGCATCGCACCGTAGAAAGTCATCACAAGCTCGATGGTGTAGTAGTAGTCGGGGCGCACAACGCTTGCCCAGGTCCAAGTGGGCACTCCCTGGAACAGACGGCAAGTTTCCCCCGAAACGCTCAGAAAACATACCAGGATATATCCTTAACGGGGAATGAATGTAGCAAACAAAAAACGCGCGGCCGAAGTTGGGCACTCCCTGGAACAGACGGCAAGTTTCCCCCCGAAACACTCAGAAAACATACCAGGGTATATCCTTAACGGGGAATGAATGTAGCAAACAAAAAATGCGCGGCCGAAGTATCACGCAGCTTGCAAATTGACCATTCAATCGGTCAGACTCACAGCTGACGTCTTCCAAAATATCTTCATAAAAAAAAAAACGGAAATCGGGGGCGGAAGGTTGTTTTCGTACCTGTCAAACCATATCTTTTTTTAAAAATTTTTTATCCTGCGGCGGATGGGGAAAAATAAAGCTTAAGCTCACCACACTTCCACGTATTTTCATACGTGGAAGCGTGGTGAGCTTAAGCTTTATTTATCATACAACATGTGCAGGACAGGATCCACGACAAGAAACAGGGTAATAAGAAAGCCAGGCTGAGATATACAGGGAAGTAAGAAATCCGGGAGCCGTTATGTTGAAGTTAGTGTAGAACGCACCCTTTCTCAAATAAGAAATCCGGCCTGAGCCAGAATGAACTTCTGTTTCTTATGGGGTATCCTGTGTTCTGTTGCAGTTTTACTGCGTTCGCGTCGTACGACGTCTTGCATTGGAGTCCGGCATGAAAAGCACCATCCTCCAACCTAGCAGCCCCCGTTGATTCGTGTGGCCCTTTCCTGCTGCAATCGCCAATTTTAGTTGCCATCCTTTCCTTCTGAACTCCTTAAAAAGAACGCACACACACTACCGCTGTTGTACATTTTGATGATCGGGCCATGGGCTGACTGCCGCGGGGCGCACCAGTCAACCAACCAATCGCTCGAGGCCGACCACAGAGAGAGACCGAACGAAAGCCGCAAGCAAGTATTGATATAGCTGCAAGCAAGCCCCAAGGGCAGGTGCGACGAAGAAATATCGACATCGCGTAGTATACGGCGCTTGCTTGCTGGGGCTCTGCTTTCACAGCAAGCCATTTTTTTTTTTTCCGGGACTGTTCGAGCGCATGGTATAATCTACTGCTGTAGTCTAGTTTGATACCTGGTATGTTTCTTCTTTGTACCAGGTATGTTTCTACCCCCTGAGTAGGAGTACAGCACAGGACTCGTAATGGGAAACGGAGTCATAAGAAAGGAAGGGCGATATGTACAGGAAATTAATAAATCCGGGAGCCGTGTGGTACTGAAAATAGTGCAGAATGCACCCTCTCCCAAATAGGAAACCCAGCCTGGGATAATATTTCTGTTTCTTGTCAGGTGTCCTGTACTATACTGTCCCCGCATGCTATTTTTAGCCTTTCGTCGATTGTATCAGGATTTGATGATATAACAAAAGCAAGCAGTTGTCGCTCAACTTTAAACACCCCGGCTCATCCGCCCGCTGCGGCCCTCTGCCCCCTTTCGGAGGGGGGCTTGGGGGATGGTGCCAGGTGAAGTCCGCACGGACAACAACAACTAACCGCTAGCGCATGCTTGCAGCTCAAGAAACACGCAAATCGGAGTCGCGGTGAGTAAAACAAAGGTTTCTTCGTCGAGAGAATTTGGATTCCCGATTATTCACACAGTTTTTTTTTTTCGGAGTCGCGGTGAGCAAAACAAAGGTTATTTCTTCGTCGAGAGAATTTGGATTTCCCGAATTTTCACACTGCACCTGATATCATATACAATACGGTACGTACGTAAAATAGCAGGTACCCAAAATACGGAAACGATCGCAGCAAGCGCTTACCTGGCCATTGGGTACGAGAAGCCGGCCATGGTGAATGGTGGCGATGCCTTTCTCTTCAATCATCCCTGCCTGGAAGAAATCGGCGCCCTCGAGTGGGGGCCACTGGTGCGACATCGTCAGCGGGTCACCAGTGTGCTCCTTGCCGCTAAGAAAGTCTAGGAAAGGAGACATGTTAAAAAAATGGAATCGAAAAGGCGGCGAATAGCTTTGTTTTAGCTTTCCCGAGAAGAGGACAGGTAAACAGGAAGCCTGCGATCACATAGGATATACCCTGGTATTGCGCTTGCTCTTCTTGCTCTCCCCTCTCTCTCGCACGAGTAGATTGCAGCAGGGAGGGGGTACAAAGGCACGTCCTCCGGTCGAACGCTGTCGAACAGGTGACGAGCGAGCTTGGCGCACACGCAAAGCGAGCAAAATCTTATTATGGCGAGAGGGGTGCAGATTGAGGATTGTTCGCTTTTCTGCGTTGCACTTTTGAAACATCTCGGTCGGGAGCAACGATAGATTTGTTGGCGTTCCGCCCTATGGCTCGAAATTAAATGAGAAATGAACACATCGAAACCTTCGCACTGCTGTCACGTCTGAGTACTACTCGTGCAGTCTACCGGCATGCTTGAGGTAGGTGGAGTGTTTATGAGCTGTAATCAAGAGAGCCACCCTTTGGTGAAGTACAACAACACCTGGGTCCCACTTTTAAGCCTCCACCTATCTGTCTTCGCTCGTGTAGAGCCAGGGCTACCATCGATTTTGAGTGACAGCACTGCTACTACAGTACTAGGTGGCGACATTTTGTCGTGCGGACTGCAGGCTAGACGCTGCGCGCTTGAGTTCAGTCGGTCTGTCGATTTCGTACTTGAAATGCGTAATGTGCCACACGCAGTTATTAATAGTTAGTCGTTGGTTAGGTTGCTGTACAATACCTCGACTCTTGTTGATGTTGCCCACGGGCCTGGGTGCATCGAGGCGGCCAATAAATACCTCGTGCGAAAAAGACGCTACGACGCGAGATGTGAGATGCCGCACACAAGCATCGTCTTTCCCTCTGCACTACTCTGAGCGACGACCAACCTTGATCGCACGAAACCACTCAGTGTTAGACGTTTGTGCTGTATTATTATAAAGTAGTAGAAAGGATAACAGGTAGACAAATCACTTGACATTCCGCAGCGGCACCTGATCGGCCGAGGTACAGAAACGCCTGCAAGATCCAGCAACAACTCGCGGCCCGCGGGCGCAGTAAAAACTAAAAAGCCTGGGGTCTGTAGGTCTGTAGGCCTGTCTGTCTGTGGCTGTTCGTTTTTTTTTTTTTTTTTGCTCATCCCATTTAAAATCTTCGCACGTTTTCTTTCTCCTTCTCCCTCCCTAGTCGTAACTCAGATCCGGGGTCACTTAGCAGGCTCTTCTCC
>JAYJMJ010000411.1:2612211-2625422 GCA_036873875.1 Laminaria ephemera | reverse complement strand
GGAGAGATTCGAACCTGCAACTTAGTCGTCAGAAGGTTTACGAGGTTACCAACTGAGCCACTGGGGACGCCAGTAGTCTAAGTCTGGGTACATCTGGTAGTTGAATTCTGTATTTTGACAATCGGGCCATGGACTACCGGGGGCGCACCAGTCTACCAACCAATCGCTCGCGGCCGACCACAGAGGAAGAACAAATGAAAACCATAAGCAAGCCCCACGGGCAGGCCCCACGAGTGGGCGCGACGAAAAGAGGTCGACACGTATACGGCGCTTGTTTGCTGGGGATCTACTTTCACATTTAACTAAAAAACTGTTTTTTTTCCCGACCTGTTCGAGCGCATGGTATGATACTACAGAGGTCCCTTTGTAGCGCCGGTTGAGTGGTGCGGGTTGTTCGCTATAGCACCTCTGAAATCGCTTGGCACAGATGAGAACAAGTAGTGGCAGTTTGCGGAGTAGCGCCGGTTGCCACTATAGTGCCGGCACTTCCGGCTGGCACAAACCGGCGCTATAGAGGGCACTACTGTATGTGATACCTGGATATTTCTTCTTTCTATTTTTCTGCCCCCGGAGTACGAGTACCGGAATGTTATTTTGAGCCTTTCGTCGACTTTATCGGGATTCGATGATACAACCACAGCAAGCAGTTATCGTGCAACTCCAAACATCTCAGCTCATCTACTCGCTGCGGCCCTTTGCCCTCGGTCGGGCGCACGCGCGAGGGGGGTAGTGCCGGGTGAAGTCCGCGCGGGCAACAGCAACTAACCCCTTGCGCTTGTAGCTCAAGAAAGCACGTAAATCTGAGTCGCGGTGAGAAAACAAAGGAATCTTGGCCGAGGCAATTTTGATTCCCGAATATTCATTCGTACTGATGTACTGTTTTTTTTTCGTTTTTGGATCATCACTTTCACTTTCCAGCTCAACTCGTAGGAAGTTTTGCCCTCACCGCCGACTTTCTGGGCAAGCCGTGGTCACAGGTGTCGTCCCTTCTCCACCCCAGTACGTGCCTTCACGTATGTCGCGCATAGAGTTTAGCAATGCCGCTGCTCGTCGATTTGCACAAGATTTTGCGCACTCGCACTTTCGGCATGCCAATTTTTAAGTACCCGGAATACTCTGTAGATACGTAATAAAATACTAGGTAACAAAGACGGAAAACGATCGCAACAAACTTACCTGATTGTTGGGTGCAAGCAGACGGCCATGGTGGATAGTGGCAAAGCCTTCCTCTTCGATTATCTCCTTATGGACGAATTCGATGCCCTCGGGTGGGGGCCACTGGTGCGACATCTTCAGCGGGTCACCCTTGTGCTCCTTGTCGCTAAGAAAGTCCAGAAAAGGAGACATGTCCGAAAATTCGAACCGAATAGGCGGTGGCGGTGAATAGCTGTGTTTTAGCTTTCCCGAGAAGAGGACAGGGGGACAGGAAGCCTGCGATCTCGTGGGATATCTTGTGATTGCTCTTCTTGCGCTCCCCTCTTCCCTCGCACGAGTACCCTGGTAGATCGCAGCAGGGAGGGGGTATAAGGGCACGTCCGCTCAAAGGCTGCTGTTGTTGCACAGGTGACGGGAGCGAGCTTGGCCCACAGGCAAAGAGAGCAAAAAGCAGGTTTGGCCGTATGGCGGGAGGGGGTTGAGGATTGTTCGTTTTTCGGTGTTGCATTTCGGTGTTGCATTTTTTAAACATCTCGATCGGGAGTAGCGATAGATTTGGTGGCGTTTCTGTAAAGTCCGCTATCGGCTCGAAACTTAATGAGACTGTGTTGTTCGTACTGCTGTCTTTTCTGAGTACTGTACTGTGAGTACTTGAAGAGCAGCAGTTTACCGGCATGCGTGAGGTGCGCAGTAGGTGGAGTGATTTATGGGCTGTAGTCAAGAGAGCCACCCTTTCTTTGGTGGAGCACAGTGTTCGCAAAGCACCCGGGTCCCACTGTTTTTCTCTGTATCTGCCAGTCTTCGCTCGAGTAGACCCAGGGCCACAATCGATTGTGAGCGACCGTACTGATTGTGGTGGTGTAGTCACGAGTACACGGCGGTAGTACGCGGTAGTACATCTGCAGTGTGTGTCTGTGGCGACATTTATGTGTCGCGCGAACTGCAAGCTGCAGGCTGTGCGCTTGTTGGGTTCAGTCGGTCGCCTTCGTACACATGTTGAACCATTGTTGTTGTTGCTCTTCTTGATGTTGCTCACGGGCCCGGATGTGTCGAGGCGGCAAATAAATACGGCAAAGATGCTGCGACTCGATAGATGTATGTGAGATGCCGTCACATTTCCCTCTGCAATGTACGCACCGACCACTTTCGATCACACCACGCACCACGCAGTGCCAGGCGTTGGTGCTTAAAACGATTACAGGTAGACAATCAACTTGACATTCCGCAGCGAGCGGCGGCTGATCTCGCGAGCTATATTAACGCCTGCAGGAAGATCCGGTATCAAGTCGCGGCCGTAACGGCAGTAAAAAGTATAAAGCCACAGCCAGGTCTGTCCGTTCAATGGTCTTTCTCGTTGGGAAAAGAGCCTGACGTCCATCATTGTCGCTGCTTTGCCACGTACCAAGTACACCTACCTAAATGTCATTTCGTACGAGTCGCATGATTTATTCATAGTGCGATATGTTGATATTTTACATTTTACAGATGGATCTGATTCGTTGATGGTCTTCATTGGATCCAGGAGTCTTCAGAGAGAGGTCTCGTATGCGAGAGAAGGCACGCACTGCAGTCTCACTTTTTGTGGCCAGGGAAGCATCACGGGCCTCCTCTACGAGAGGAGCTGTTCTAGTTGTTTTATGAAGGACTCCACACGCGGCGCACGTTTTGAAATAATAGGTGCCAAGGGCGCAGGATAAATCGACCTCAAAGCTGGCACAGATACGCGGCGGAGCAAGCACAAACCCGCGGCGGAGCTAGCACCCCCAAAAGTCGCTTTTTGATTCTTATTTTACAAAAAATATTTCAAATACGTCAGCTGTGAGTTTATGCAGGATTTGCATCCACGGTATAAGAATGCCATTGTAATACTTGGAACTCCATTCTGGCGACATTCTGACATTCTTGCTTGTTTTTTGCTCTTCAAGTTGTCGGCACGAGGCAGAAGGAACCCTCGCAGCTCACACACACAGCCTCACCTGTGACCACAGCAGCAGCAGCAACAGGTACGCACACTAAGCAAGTACTCTTCATCATGCGGTGGTGGGGTTGGCTCGTGCAACTCTCTTTTGCGGCAGTTGCAGACTTGTCTTGTTGGGAGCTTGGGGTGTTTTATAGAACCCCGCTTTGATCTTGCAGGTGGGTTCTCCTCAGGTCCTGTATGTACGAACAGCAGCAGCAATTGCAGGTTGTTCAACAACGGGTACGGTACTACAACAACAGTCTTCTTGTGTGCGTCTCTGGATTTAGGCCCAGATTGCGTAGCTCTGCAGCATGCAACGCGTCAAAAGTCAAGCGTGTGTGCAGATCTTAGATTGCCTCATTTACATTTGGTTGTCTATCTTGCCGGCTTGAGGATTGCGGGACAAATGCAACCATTGCACATGAATGTGACACGGTTGTACGTCCAAGCAACGCACCGACAGCAGCAGCAGCAGACATCAGCCAGTCAAGTGTATCGTGGTACTACATTACTGCTGGTGCTACCTGGTACTATGTATCGCATCGTTCCCTTTCTGTGAGCTTTGAGGCTGGTATCGAGTGTACAACACCTGGAACGCGGACGTCTTTTGCCCGTTCTTTTACGCCGCGTGTATGTAAAAACAAATATATATCACATCGATCGATAGATTATTCGTTCTCTCTTCCCACTTCCCACTGCGTTGCCTGTGGTGCCTCTTTGACGCGTTGACGAGAGAGATCCGCCTGCAATGTCTAGTCTGTCATGGAGGTGTGATATATCTTACCCCAAGCCATCATATGGATTTGTGGTCGTGGTCGAGATCAACACAGCAGGGGGTGCACGAGGATTGGCGCTTTATAGCGGAGCACGATATTCGAGAATTCGAGTAAAAAGGCGAAAGGCGAAAGTCGCCTCTTGGAGCTATAAATAAGGCCATCTCTTACAAGAGCATATCCGAATCCGAAAACGAGATGCTTTTTTCGGGGATCAGAACCAGACGGGCAGAATCGGATCGACAATCCTTAATCCTTATAAATGAAACCTGAATTTTGCAGATTGTTTGTGGACAGAGTTCTCACGAAATAATCAACAACAGCCATCGCTTGACTACGTACTCGTACGAGTTCGCCGCACCAGAGCAGTTTCGACGAAATTCTCGATCTCACAGCTGAATCGTCTTTTTCAATTTTAAAATACGTATTCGTAAGACTCGTGCCGTTCTTGTTTTTCGCTGGCAAGAGCATGGATTCCCCCTGTATCACGCGATAACGCGACGCTCACTCACACACTAGTTTAAAGGTTTCTTTTAGGGCAATGGTCAAATGGGGGTATACCCCCGGTTTTTCGGCCAATTAGGGGTACAGGGAAAACACGCCCACGGGAGGCGCCCGCCTGCACCCCAGGCGGCTTGAAATTCAATTGTGACACGCTGGCTACACGCCCGCAGACCATGCCGAGCACCATCACCCTTGTATTTTTGTTCGGGCACGTCATTGGGCCAAACGGCACCGCTGCGCTGGAGGGGCCAAGAGGATCCCCCCTTTTGACTACCAGGGGGGGGGGTATGCCCCCCCCGCCACTGTTCTAAATTTATGTACCTCCCTCTATTGACTAGTATTTTCCCCCCAATTGACCGAAAACGTACCCCCATTTGACCACTTCTGACAGCACCAAAAGCTAGTACAATGCTATCTCCACCTCGCCGCCCAACAGCCCGAGCGGACCAAAGGCGGAACGTATAGTATTTGCGAGTAGTCCCAATTGTATCTTTCCGCAAAAAACACGGCACAAGAAATGTATAACTCAAACCTTTATACGAGATACGAGCACTCGTACGAGTACAAAGTACACAAAATTAAACAAACGTTGGGTTCTTAGGACTTAGAGACATGTTATCGCAAGACGTACGAGGGGATTGGTAGTGGGTGGTTTGTGGTTGTCGTTGTTGTTGCCGTTATTGTTGTTGTTGTTGTTGTTGTTGTTGTTGTTGTTGTTGTTGTTGTTGTTTGTTGTTGTTGATGTTGATGTCATATACGGTACAGCAGAACAGTATCATACGAGTAGTAGTTTTATGGGTGTATCGACAGCTGAAGCACAGACCCGGAAATCAAGCGATGTATATAACCGACGCGTTATTTTATGCGGGTTAATACAATACTTCGTATCAGCGCTCTAGATAATCGAGTGCGAATACCAGAGAAACCGATGCTCTTGGCGGCATCCTTAGCATTCACACACACCCACCACCCTCTCGTTGCCTGCAGTGATGCAGAAGGCCGTTTTCCTTGGTTTCCGTTTTGTTGCACCTATGTAGCCGTTCTACAGCTAGTACTACTCCCCGTGCGACTGGGGCATATTTTAGACGCCCTCTTCTTTCGCGTAACAATATCCTCGCCCCGGTTTTGATACACCGGTTGGATACCCCTGTTTTGGTATTCGTTTTGTTTGCGCCATCTACCTGCCCCGCCTTGCCTTCCGTACCTCTTTACGCCACCTCTCTGCCTTGACACCCGAACTCCTGCCGAGAAGAGGTGGCCCTTTTAGAACTCTACCCACGGTTTTGGGCACAGATTGCTTGGAAATAGGGTGAGATCAATGATAACTCCATGTAGTTTGTGCCCAAACACGTGTATGATAAGAGTTGTAAAAGGGAAGGGATAAATTATCCTACTATAATTCCAAGTAATTTGTTCCCGAAAACGTGGGGTTCTAAGAGGGTTTTGACGCCATGGGGTAGCGCAGGGAAGTTTAGTAATATTTCGGCGTGTTCAAGTTGAGGAAGTTCCTCCGATTTTAGCTTGACGACGGAGTCACGGGTTTGTAAAATATAATGATTTTGGGGACGATCCCGTGCACGGGCAATGAACCAGGAACCAAAAAGTTTTTTTGACGTAGTTTTGGGCCATGTCAAAAGCGAGGTCACGTGGAATCGAACTACAACTCGACATGAAAACCGATTGAACCTCCTGGCCTGTTGCACCATCACACCAGCCCGCAAAAACCGTTACCAGCTGTGTATCTAGGAGCTACAGATCTCCCGAACGGTACTTGGCGATCACTAAACGTTTTAGGTGTTAGTTTCGGCTGTCTAACAGGTCTCCGTGCCATCTCGATGCCATCTCGGTGCCATGCCATTTGATTTTCCCCTTTCGATCTAAACCTCGCACTCCCCCTTCCCGCCCTCCCCTCCCTGCCCCACTCTCCGTGCACATCTTGCGGAACAAAGGTCTCTCTCGAACAAGCGCGTCTGACTCGTTTACTCTAGAGCCAAGCCACCTTGACCCAAGCCACCTCAACCCACGCCATCGCAAGCGCTATGTTTGGGGGACACGGTCATAGGGGTCGAAGCACGACGGAGCGCATTACGCACCGTGTGGCCGCCATTGCGGTTCAGAGGGTCACCCGAGGTTTCCTTGGTCGCAGGTAAGGACCAGAAAACAGTAATAACTCTCCTCCCGGTACTTGTGATATTGCGTGCTTTGCGATGTTTTGCTCTGTCTCGCTTTCTGTGACCACACGTAAGTTGTACCTGTTATCTCTCGAAGATGAGGAATGAGTACGAACACTGGGTGTGCTGATGTCGTTGGGTACAAAGAACGGTTTAATTTGGAGACAACACAAACAGTACTGTTCTATTTGTCAGAAATCCACCGCCATCCTTCCGATACGAGTATACATTATTGATCCCTCGTCCAGTACGAGTGTTTGCGACTTTGGCCCAGCTTCGGCAAAATGGTTGATGGTCCACACTAACTCCTCATTACATCATGATTCCGATACAATTTTTCCGGGGCGTGGGGGCTAGGGTTAGGGTTTATAGTCAAGTACTTTTCAACCTTTTTTTTTCGAAGCCGGGCCAAGATCTATTCAGTGTACTGTTGTTGTGGACTAACGGTTGGCTGTCACCCCTACTGGCGGTTGTCGCTCTTGATACTGCGAGTACTGGGGCATATCTGGTACTCAGTATTTTGGACATCGTGATCCCGTGAGTACTGCGAACCTAGGAGTATGCTGGTACTGCCCCAGTATACTGTTACGACCTATGCTATACAGGCCTCCCCTCGTCCGCTCTCTCTCTCTCTCCTGTTGCCTCTCTGTCTTTTGCCAGGCGTGCTGGCCACAGGAGGGCCGGTTGCAGGCGTCCCGCCCCCTGCGGCTACCGCCAGAACCAATGCCACGCGCCCCCTCCCAACCACTACCGTCCTATCGGGTACGGTGGCCGAGGTGGCCACGGCAGGGGGGGTGCTCACGGTCACCCCCACGGACACGGTGGGAGGGGAGGGGGGCGCGGCCACGGCCATGGGGGTGGGGGGCATGGACATGGACATGGGGGGGGCGGGCATGGCCATGGGCATGGAGGAGGCGGGCACCACTAAGCGGGGACATTTTCTTGCTTGCGTTGCTAGCTTGCTATTTATTAGCTTGGGGGTCAGGGGGGGGGGTGGCCACAGATTTGGAGGTGGGGGATATGGTTACGAGGGTGCGGCGGGATGGGAGGGGTGTAATCATCGTATCATGCATGGCCGTAGTCCGTAGGACCATAGACCCTTGCATCCCTACAATGGCGGGACGGAGTACGTCGGGTTTTCACAGACCAGGCAGACAGTGCGTGCCCCCAGCGCGAAGCAAGCACCTGGAGGTGTTCGGCGAGTCGCATGAAGGGTGAGCTGCATCCTACTAAGAACCGCTTTACATCACGAAGCGGAAATATGTTCTTGCTTGCAGGGGGGATGAAATAAAATAAGGTGTGTTTGCTGCTCTGGTGCTATTAATAGATCTTAGTTTGGATCCCAGGGGGGGCATAGCCACGGTCAAGGGGGTGGGGGGCATGGCCATGGGCTCGGAGGTGGAGGTGGCGGGCACCACTAGGCAGGGGGAAACTTCTTGCGTGCCAGGGGGACTAAATATCGTTATAATAGGCGTGTTCGCGTGTTTGATTGCTTTTGCTTGCTGCTCGGGTTGCTAGGCCTGCTATTAGGCCTGCTGCTGAGCCTGCTCGGGCTCTGCTCTGTTTTTTCCAGGGCTTTTCACGTGTCATAAACCGACCCGCGGGCGGGTCGAGTCGGATCGGATCAAGAGATGTTCGAAATCTCGCAGATCGGGTCGGGTCGGATCAGGAGGCTTTCAAAACTCACGGGTCGGGTCGGGTCAGCCCCGTGAGAATTAAGGCGACCCGTGAAAACTCCTCGTTTTTTCCGCGATGTTCTTCGAAAAAATACACCGGTTCAGAAGTGTGTTTGCCTTTGCTTGCTTTCTGTCGGCCTGCTATTAGGCCTGCCCGATCTCTTCTCTGGTTTGTCGACGATGGTTGGTTGTCGAGAAAAAAACACGTTCAATCTCTCGTTTTTTTTTTCAGTTTTGTTGTTAAGGCGAGCTTTTCTTTTTTTTGGCGATGTTTTGTTTTCTGATTTTCGCGAAACAAATAACGTCTCGTCTCTCACGCTTTTGATTTTGAGATTGAAGATCGCGCGCACGTGTTGAACTACTGTACCTACCCGTAAGTAATAGGGTAAACAGAATGAGCAGGAGGAATACTGTTGTTTTCAACCTCTGGTTATATCGTCTCCCCTGAATGTGGAATCAATTCATGTACCTGGTACATTTGTCTGGTTTGCTGGGTTTACCAGCGGCATGCGTATTCTATAACCCGACATCGCACTTTCGGCGACTATGACTACGGTAGAGGGGATGTTGTAAACATCAATTTCACTACCGAGTATAGGCCACTCGCGCGAGTGGCTCTGTGCCTCGTTCAAAACTGGAATACGCGATATTTGGTGGGTGCAGCGTAACAAAAAACCCGATGGCATCGGTGTATATATATTGCCAGACTGAAAAACACAAGAAACTTGAGATTGCATTAAAATAGGGTAGCCCCTCGCGGAAGTCCCAAACGTGACCCTACAGCTATGCGACTGGCCGAACATCTCACGGCGCTTCGCACTTGGTGCACGCGATGTCTGCCTGGTCGGTGAAGACCCGACGTGCTCCGCCCCGGCATTGTAGGGGTGCGAGGGTCTATGGTTATCCGACTTCGGCTATGCACGAAATGAATACACCCATACGGTAGCCTTGATCAGACCACCGTCTCTCGGCCCCACGCCCCTCCCCCCACCGAGATTGCAATATATGTCTGCACCTTTTTATACTTTTATCGCGCATTAGGTCCAGCACTCTTAACGCCCGGAGACTGTGCCTGCGTCGATTGTGGTGCTTTTTACGTACATACTTAAGACATGGCGCTCTGCTCGCGGTAGCTTATCATGCTGCCCACATTCTCAATCTCCATCAACACACGCACGCCGTATCCTCGGGGGAACAGGCAATAATGGCCATATAGTCAGTACGCGACAGCACTCAAGAAATTGGGAGTTGATGTTTATTTTTATTTTTGGCTCGCAAGGTAAGGATATGCACGGCACGCGCGCAGCGTGGCGATACTCGCACTGATGCTCGCTCTTCCTGAGACGGGTGATAAGGTCTAAGATCGCCCCTCCTCTAGTTTTTTTTGTCGCTTTTCATGGGTCCCTAAGAGGTTAATGCTAACCCTTCTGGGACCCATGCATACCGACCAGGAAGGCGGCAAGTGCGATCTCTCCAAGTCCCCAGGTACGGTAGAGGGGGGGGTAGTGTGTGGCACATTATTGTGTTTTTTGGCGTAGCCATGGTTGACCCACCCTAACCCTAACCCTAACCCAAACCCATACGAAATAAAGGCCGAAAAACGTGCCACGACGTGCCACGGGGAAAAATGGTTGGAAATGTCTAATAATGTGTATCACTGGGGGGGTAACCCTATTTTCACTACCGGATGAGGCCACCAGCGCAAACGGCCGAGCACATCGCTCAACAACGTGAGCGTGACGAGTAGTGACTTGGCCGTCTATCGCGAAGCAAAAAAAAGCACAAAATTCATGCGGCCTGTAAAAAACAGGGTGTACACTCGCGCGAGAAGCCCCAAACCGCGGAAAAAACATGGCCCAAATAGTGCTCCCTCTACCGTAGCCGCGGTCCCAAGCGTCTAGAAATAGCGTACAGCAGTACGAGTACCGCCATGCTGCGCGCGTATCTTTCAGCTCCTTACACTGCAGCTCGGACGCATCCCCTAACCCCAGCAACCCCGAGTTGCTTCGTCTGGTAGATACTGTGATCGTCATACATAGTTATCGGCATTTTTTTCCTCTCTGAAACCCCAAAGGAGTTAATGATCTAATAGTATGCAATAGAATGTGGCATACCCCCCTTGTCTTATCAGACGTGGTTACTCGCGTTCCAGTTAGGCTGGTCCACCGCGCCACCACCACCGCTACCGCCGCCGACACTCCCGCTTCCCGCCCCAGCCTCCTTCCCCGGCTCCGGCACCATCCACCCTTTACCCCACAGGTGTTCGGGCGTCGCCAGTAGCTCGGCCGCCAGCGTTGGTCTTTTGCCGTCCGCAAAAAAAAAAACAGAAGAAAAAGGAAAAATAAACGGACAAAAACATGCCAACGGACCAAAAAAACCCAACGGATAGAAATTACAACGCAAAAAAAACATGCCAACGGAAAAAAAAGTGCCAACGGAAAAAAACCCGATGGACGAAAAATCCGAAAGGAAGAAAAAACAATCGGACGGGAAAAAAACAACGGACAAAAAACGAGAGGATGGCGGGAAAGCAAAACAGCGGTTAGGGCTGGCTAGGTTAAACATATAGGGCTGGCCGTATAAACAGAGAGCATGCATAGCATCTTCTTTAGGGTCGTTTTTTTGTGACGCCCACCACGACGAGGAAGGGAAGGGTGTACTCATTACTATGCATGGCCGTAGCCTTAAGACCACAGACCCTCGCATCCCTACAATGCCGGCATGGGGCACGTCAGTTTTTCACCAACCAGGCAGTCTTTTCTTGCTCCAAGCGCGAAGCGCCGGAAGGGGGTGGGGGGGGGGCGAGGGAGGGCGACCCTGAGACACGGGGTTTGGGTTGGGATTTCCCCTAACAATGAAGGAAGGGAAAACGGGAGGGGCGAAGGGGGTAGGGGACCAGACAGCGGAGAAGGTCATACGTATGATTCTTGCGAAAATTTTATTGCGGTGTTATTTGAGTTGAGCCCTCGATGTAAACGTTTTGGCGGGGTATGGTGCCCATTACGAGTGTTGTGGGAAATCTTACGCGCCTACATAAGTGGGGCAGGGAGGGGGCGAGGAGGGGTGATGAAAGAGGAGGGGGGGGGGGTATACAACATTCGAGGGACACTCGTTACTGCATCATAGCGATATTAATATGATACCTGTTACAAAGTAACACGCTGAACAAATCTTCTGACCAGGGCTCGAAATAGTCGGCCGGCTCGTGCTGCGCCCCCCAGCTAGGAGGTCCAAGGAGGAGTCCGGAGGGCCGCCGGAGGCCGCATTGTTTTTACATAGATGCGTCAACATGCCCAAAATGTGCGTTTTACCCGCAATTTTTAAGGACACATACCTGGTATGCGTCAATATACTCAAAACGTGCGTCTTACGCGCTCCTTTCACCATCTTGTATATTGGCGTGCGTCAAGCTGCCTTGGAATATGATGCAAAGTGCAAAGAAACAACCACAAATTTATCATCAATAAGCAGTGACGATGCAACTATCGCAGACGGATTGTGAGGTGATTGCAATGGGGACACAAGAGTATCTATCCCCTGCCTGCCTATTGAGCAGGTCATCGTGGCCATTCACTTGTGTGTTGCGTAGAGAAAGAAGCTTCCTTATCCAATTTCAGGACGCGAATGACGTCTGATCAAGGGCTCGGGCCAAGCCTTGCTCTGAATCTCTGCTTTATGATCGAACAAGCCTTTTTTATCCTAGCCTTTGGCCAAGCCTCGCCCTGAATCTCTGTTTTATGATCGAACAAGGCTTTTTGATCGCGAAAAATACGCCTCCAAAAAGAAAAAAAACTTGCGATTTAGAATCGACAATTCGATATCGATCTCAACATTGATACGTATGTATCTCTCACCCGTTTTCGCCTTTGTTCGCGCGCGGCGCCTGCAAAAGGGCACCTCGGATAGCGCCCACCGCGCGCTTCGGCTTGAAGTCCTTGTCCCACGGGAGGGGGCTGTCCGGCTTGTAGAAGTTGTGCACCCTTCCTCCACATCATCCCCCATCGCCCATCCCCCATGTTGGCAGTACGGGGCAAAAAAAAACGAAGGTGTGCCGGAGGAGTAAAGTGAGACACCTCTATCTAAGCACCCCAATATTTGATACAATCCTACCATCATATATCGGAAACCGTTGCAGCGCAGATGGCCGATGTTACCACCATACGAGAATCAAGAAAAAAGCGTCAATGGAGGCAACTACTGTAGCTGAGGGAATGCACACTGCCCCCACGCCATCGTCCCCCATCCCCCATGTGGGCAGTAGAGGGGAAAACACACACACACAATTTATCGTGATTTAAAAAAATTACAGACAAGCGGCAAGATTATCCCGCCCGATGATAGTGCAAGCTGTTCCCCCACCAACTCAACCCATCACTAGTACTGACTGCTGCACAAGGCAGTCGGAGAGTGTGCAACACGTATCTGTGATACAAAAGAAGGGCCCGCGATTAAAAAAACTATTGATCAACACCGGCAAGCTTTTATCTTGGTCCGATGGTAGTGCACGCTGTTCCCTCACCAAGTGAACTCACGATGCGCGCTAGGATAGGGCAAGCACCATTTGGCCAAAGCATTTCTGGCGTAAGAGGCCCCCCAACCGAGAAACTAACCCCAGACGGGGCTTCTCTGCTACTGAACAACTACCTAGGCCATGGCATCGTGCATCGGGTTGAACTTTCATTTTTTCTCGATTTCAAACTTTTGGGCGAGGTATACAGCTTCTCAAGTGAGGAGCCTCAGAAAAATGTGGTGCACCCCTATGATACCGAAGCATGCGTCTCACCAACTGTAGCGGTCGGAGAACCCCCAGAGAGTGAAGCCGTCGAACGCCTCCTCAGGTAGGCACGCCCCGAGCACATCTCCGTAGATGTCCGACTGCGCCTTTTGCGCGTCGACGCCTTCAGGGAGCTGGGTGTCAGGTCATTGGGTGACGGTGATGAATTGGTACGCCAGCATGGGGGGGGGGGGGGGC
>JAYJMJ010000411.1:2574693-2585789 GCA_036873875.1 Laminaria ephemera | reverse complement strand
GGTGCATTCCGAATCCAGCATGGTTGTTGCCTCCGATGTTGGTTGGGTGGTGTCATCTGCTTGTTGCAATTAAGTTGCTGGGTGTCTTTTTACTTTGTTTTTCATTTTTTGTCGTGCCGTCTTTTTCCTCAATTTTTGTTTTTCCTGAGTACCTCTTCTCTCCTCCCTGCGTTCCTCCTTCCCACTTTCTTTTTGTTTTTCTTTCTATATTTTTTGTTTTTTCTTCTGTCGTATTCTTCTCTTCATTGCAGTTATATTCTGGTTAGGGTTAGGGTTAGGGTTAGGGTTAGTGGGACACGCGTACGGGGGCAATGATGGCGGTATGGGCACTACTGTCGTCAGAAACAGCAGTAGTGAGCAGGTGATAGACCATGCAGCAATGCTCCTACTCCTACAGTTGGTGCATTCCGAATCCAGCATGGTTGTTGCCTCCGATGTTGGTTGGGTGGTGTCATCTGCTTGTTGCAATTAAGTTGATGGGTGTCTTTTTACTTCGTTTTTCATTTTTTGTCGTGCCGTCTTGTTTCCTCAATTTTTGTTTTTCCTGAGTACCTCTTCTCTCCTCCCTGCGTTCCTCCTTCCCACTTTCTTTCTGTTTTTCTCTCTATATTTATTGTTTTTTCTTCTGTCGTATTCTTCTCTTCCTTGCAGTTATATTCTGGTGTGCTGGCTTGCATATGTTATACCCTCGTATTCATCGCGGTTGGCATTGCATGGCCAAATCACCTTGCTGTATTTGCAATGTGTATTTCTGTCTTGAAGTTTGTGACCACAGAGCGCGTCTCTCTAGGAGGCATCGGCAGGGACACTGGTTGTGCTATATGTAGATGGGTGTAAAAATCAGTTTTTAATGTGAAGAACACACGCACACACACACATCTTTAACCCCAGCGACCACAAACAAAATGGGAACCTCAATTGCCGAGAAACTAGCTTTTAGACCGATCTTTGTAACGTTTTATGAGTCCGGAAATACCCCGGATATATTTCATAGAAATGTACCAGTGTGTGTTTTTCATCCCATTTATTCTGTGCGCCAGTCAGATGTTTGACGCACCCGCCGGGGTCATATGTGTAGTATGTATACTACCCGGTACACAAAACCAAGAAATACGAAAGCAATATACCGGCATTTTATCGCGATACCTCTGCTCGCGTTGTGATAGTGGCCGTGTGATAGGCGGCGGCGCGTTCGCCATTCACGTCGTACTTTCCGTCTAATTAGTCAATCCACGTGAGGCGCCTTTACCGGTCTTTGACCCACAAATCGTACCAGATAAAGTACCAAATATATTTTACTTTATAGAGGTTTTTAGACTGGTTTTCGTGTTTTTGTGTGTATTTATTGTACAAATCGAGAGGGCGTCGATCCAACCCAACCCTAGCCCTAATCCTAACGCTAACCCTAACCCTACCCCAGAGAATTTGGTTGTATGAGGTGGCCCTGGCGGACCAAGTTGGATCGAGACATTGCTTTGACATTGATTGAAGTATCCCAGTGCATTTACTCACGCGCTAATGTCGGGAAACACTAAATAATATATCTATATACAGTATGTGGCCCCTCTTAAGGGACAATAGTGCGTCAGGGCGGCATTGTCCCTTATATACCGACCTAGTATCGAGGTTCGCCCTTAATAAATGATCTCGTCCTTTAAAGAAGACCTGCTCGTCTACCTGGCAGTTGAGGAGCACATAACGCATTTGTGTTGCAATGTAAGTGGCGGTTTCCAAGCGGGAGACAGTGTAGTCGCCCCTTTTAAGGAGCCTGTAGTCCCTTATTGAGTGTGGCGTCCAATTTAAGGGACGATATCCCTTAAACATGGGACTAAACGGTGCCAAACAATTTGAAGTCCCTTATATACAGGTTTTACCGTTCCCGGGATCCGTTAAAAGGGGCCACCTACGGTACTCGGTTATGGGTTTTTGGTCACATCGTATACCTGATGTCACGCAAATCGTCTACGATCGATTATTAACTTGTAGTACGATTTAAAGAATACCTGGTACAAAACAATTAACTACGATGGTATACGATTATACCTGGTACGTTTGGTATTGAAACTATGAGTACGTACGTAATACTCCGGAGCATATGTTTTCTATGTTGTCTTTGTTTTTATGTGTCACTTTTACTTTCCAGCTTCTTTCTTACTGCTAACCCTAACCCACCGACAGTCTATTAATAGAGGTTACACATAGCAACTATAGTTTGAATCCATCCAACCAAGGAGTTTTGCTTGTGAAAAACAAATTTCTTGCAGAAAACACTCAGCGTGACGCGAGTCGACGAGGGAAGAAAGTGTTGAACTATCCTCGCCATATACATCAAGGCACGTACCGTAGTGGGGAGGGGCGGGGGTGGCGCCCGCTATGTGACCACGGACATGTGTTACGAAAGGCAGGGAGCCGGAGAAGTAGGGCGGGGATCGCATTCAAAAATGAGATGGAAACACATATAAATAATAATACCTGGTATGTTTAATACCTGGTATGTTTTTATCCTTAAACGGTACATCTTTGATAGAAAAAAAAAATGATTACGCGAACACTTCCGCACATCCGAGCGAAACGTGCGTGTCTAAACCACTATCAGTATTAAGTAGTACCACACAGACAGGCACCCGAACGTCGCCACGTGGATCAGTAGCCTTTACAGTGTTCTCAACCCTCAAATCGTACCAGATAAAGTACCAAATATATTTGGATTTTTGAGGTGGTCCGCACATTTTTTTCAGTTTTTCCAAAACACGCGGCGAAGCCGCGCTCAGGACGCAGCCTTACCATGGGTTAGGGTTAGGGTTAGGGTTAGGGTTGGGTTTGGTCGACGCCCTCTCTCGATTTGTAAAAACAAACACACAAAAACACGAAAACCAGCCTAAAAACCTCTATAAAGTTAAATATATTTGGTACTTTATCTGGTACGATTTGTGGGTCAAAGACCGGCAAAGGCGCCTCTGGAACCTGTCCTGTGACCACGGGGACCAGATTTGGCGATGAGCTAATGTAAGAACAACAACACGCGTTTGAGGAAACACAGGTAGGGGAAGACCAAACGACATTTTGGGCACATTTCTTGATCATTGACACGTCGAATTGCAAGGCCGATAATTCAACCACAACTGCGAATTCACAGGTAGAAGAATAAAAAGCCGTGGTTTGGTGTGAGAGAGAATTCGGCGCTCTGGTTCATATTCTGGGTATGTAGAATATATTTGATCTTGATGGCACCAGCCTGGCATTTTGTGTTTGACTTGTCGCGTGAGTGACAATATCAAGCGAATGTGTACAGCTCGAGACAGTGGTCTGGTTGGCACATGTATGCCTTCATCTCACATTGAAACCTGCTGATGTCCCTCCCGCCGCCCCTCCCGCCCTTGCCGCCATGCCCTTGCGATGTTATTGTTGTGCTTGGCAGAGGTATGATGAAGGAGGAATCCCCGATATTGCACAGTTTGTGCGGATGGAGTAGTTAAAACGGGATAATTCAAGCAACCGCGGAGGTCTTTGATCTAAGGATGGAGAGTGCAATTGGACCCGTTCAAGCAACCCCACGCGATGTCTTTAAAATATACCTGGTATTTTTTTTTTTTGGAGCGTTCGTTTTTTTTTCTTGTGTTTTATGTATTTCACATTAAAGCTCGCCATGAGGGGCGAGTTCGGAAGAACGGGAAGCTCGCTGTACAGGCATCTCGGAATGGATAGATGGATGGAGGGACGGATGAACTGATGTCATGCACAATGTTCGCTGAGTGAAGGGGCGACTGTGCGACATGAGCAGCGACCGCGCCATTGCCTGCGATGATGAGCGTGCTTGTTGTGAGTATGCCGTACTTGATCCGTTGCCGTCGAGGTATTGATTGAACCACCCCGCTCTAGCCACGACGAGCGTGATTCAACACAAGGATCGAATTCACGACTATACCGCTCAATCACGACTATACCGCTCAATACTGTGATATGCCGCCGATAAATCTACTATTAATACTACACCAGGAAACGCATGCTGTTGCTACTTCCACAACTGCTGCTGCTACTACTACTACTACTACTACTACTACTGCTACCTCTAGTACTACTACAACAACAACTGCTACTACTACTCTTACTACTGTAGTACTACTACTACTACTACTACTACTGCTACTACTACTACTACTACTACCACTACTCCTCGTCCTACTACTACTACTACTACTACTACTCCCGGTGTTGCGCGCCCACACTAGACGGTTGATACGACTGTACATCTCGCGTTTTCTGGGTGTCAAAAGGGATACAAAACATGGTCCCATAACCTGTATGGGCTTCGTATGATGGATGAACAAATCCATCTTCGTTTTTTATACTGTCGCCATCATAGCACACATACATATCTGCCACGGCGATAGTTAGGAAAAACACGACTTATCCATCTTTCAGCGCGTTATCGTAGAAAGGAGAGTGCTTTTATTTATCTAGTGCCGCCGCTGTTAAGCCAGACAGACATATGTGCTTGACGATCGAGTACGTGACGGTTTGGTTCGCTGCTGCTTGACGATCTGGTTCCGAATACGACTGACAATCAACACAACCGGCCTTGGAGTGCCACATCTTTCTAGATCTTATCTCTTGAGCTGAACCTCATGCATCCCGCCCGTTTACCCCGACTGACAGTGATCGCCTCCAGCGGGATGTCTGACGGAACTCAGCAGCCCCACCACACTCCTCATCCGGAGATCCCGCTAATAGATTATGAGCCTCGATTTGTGTAGACACTGCATAGCTACGAACCTCCAGGGTCATAGAGTGAAGACAACGATACCACTGAGACCCGAGTTGTCGTGTCCGCTTGAGCTTATTCTCCACAAAGCTGCCAGGACAGTCGCCGTCTAGGGCTGTGCTTCTGCTAAGAATGACACGTTACTCTGGACAGACCTGCCAGGCTCATCGCCTCCTAGAGCTACTGCTACGAAGAACGAAAACAACTACTTATCCACAGAGCTGTCAGGATCATCTTCATCTGGAGCTTCTGCTACTGCGAAGGACACCGGCGACTCTTGACATAACTGTCGCACATTATTTCGGGCTGCACCCTGCAAGGTGACTAAAACCTCGGAACTTACCTTTCGAACACGTGGCGGTCTTGTTCGAAACTGCTGCTGCTGCACTGCTGCTGCTACTGCTGGCGTCAGAAAAGCTGTACGTAAACTCCACGCTTGATTGCAGGGGGGTCCTTCGCATCGGTTACGGATACACAGCGCCGCTGCTACGTACGAGTACAATTACTGAGATAGTGGAGATTCCAACGTGAATAGCAGCCTTACCAACGTCATGAGGGGCATCAAGTATCAAGCCGTTAGCGGTATGAACCCCGGCCCTTTCGACGACTGGAGCAAGAAGGCGTTAATCCTGTCCAGCAACCAGGAATCTTATCTTCCACACATTGAAGGGACAAGCCAATAAGCCAGTCCGACCAGCATCAATCACCACGTTCGAGGCTTCCCATTCTTGCTTGGGGAAACACGCAAGATTAACGTAAGTATTTGCATGGACCGGCAGGGTTCACACCACCAGGGGTCGCCTCAACGCGGGGTCGCCGGGAAGATGTTTCACGGGATTGTTACGAACGTATGCGCCTGGGATTGACTGAACTACAGCTTGTTGAATTGCTACAGCACTGTTCGATGGGGCTGCCGGAGCGTGGGGTCGCCGGAGCGTCGTTCGGGATCGCATTATAGTATTTTGGGGTTGCCGGCGGAGATTGTCTTCTGGAATCGCCACACCATCATCGATCGTTTAGGACTTTTGGAACACGGTTCTGGCGATCCCGGACGTTGAAATAGATAATTCGTTGATTAACGAGGCCTCAAACGCGTTGCATGGCGATATGCGTACACGACAGGTGGACACGTGACTGGTAGGACATATCGGTATCGATTGCCACTGGACGTGGTAATGTGACCTTGATCTTCCTTCTTGGGAATGGCATCGATAGGCACCAGGCATCCAGACATTTAAGCGTGCATGCTTCTTCGCATAGGGTTGTTCGCTCACAACTGAAGGATTCCCTCGCCGAGGACACTCCTTCCTTCCCTCCATTGATACGGACGGCAGAGAGCCTTCCGACAGTTCGATCTCTGCCTACACAGTTGTCCCTCCGCGTGGTACTGGTTCGGATAGTCATCACGCATCGTCGTATTGCCACCTGGCGCACGTCGTTGCAACGCCCTCCCCTGCCCGACGCATATAACTATCGTCGATGCAAAACGGGAATCCCGGTCATGGCTCGGTAACAGCTTGTGCCTTCCATTCAACAGACCCTCCGTTCCTCCTTGGCTCCCCGTCGCGGCAACATCTCCCCAGTCCGCCGTATGTGAGCGTCGGTGCCAAGCGGGCACTCCGGCGATTGACCAGTCCCCCATTCTTCCTCAGTGCCTCGTCGCTGCAACACCCCCCCCAGCCAGATGCACGTGAGCGTTGGTGAGGGGCACATCGGTCACAGCCCGGAAACAGCGTGAGCCTTCCACCCAACGGACCCTCGTTCCTCCTCGGCTCCCAGTCGCGGCAATACCCCTGCAGCCCGGCGCATGTGAGTGCAGATGCCAAGTGGGCATTCCATCGATAGACCGATCCTCCGTTCTTCTTCGGCGCCAAGACGCAGCAACACCCCCCCAGCCCGACGCATAGGAGTGCCGGCGAAGGGCATACCGGCCACGGTCCGGTAACGTCGTGAGCCTTCCATCCAACAGGCCCTCCGTTCCTCCTCACCTTCCCGTCTCGGCAACACACCCCCAGCCGGCGCATGTGAACGTCGGTGCCAAGCGGGCCCTCCGGCGATTAACCGAGCACGTCTCCGTAGTTCTGCACCCCTTTCGACAGTGCGGATCTTGGACGGTTTTTAGAGGACCGGTAGTCCTGGGCCTTGCACGTTCCCGGAAGACTAGAATCCGACCAGCCAACGTTTCGTCCTCCTTCCAACGCGCTCCTTACGCCTTGAATACCTCAGCCGACGCCTCATGAAGCCACTTCCCCTGTCCTTTCAACCACCCCTTGATTGATGGGACGACCGCACGTCGCTGCAACATTAACCGTTCCCTTTTGTGTGTCGCATAGTTTTGGGATTGCTTGAATTAGGCGATGCGGGTCATCGCAGAAACCTTGTAATATCGCCTTTAGTTGGATCGTCCCAGGAAGATGACCAAGTCCACAACCTATTATTGTGTACCTGATATGCGGCAAATACAAAAAAGAGACGCGTTACGTGCGACAAAAAGTATGTATTGTACATGATATTTCACTGTTGCTGTGTACTACGAGCTCACGAGATATGTACCGTATATAGCTACGGCCGAAAACGCCCCATGCGTCAGCACTGATCCTGCGTGCTCTGACACGGATCCTGAAATACTGACGACACTGATCCTGCATGCTACTACTGGCTGCAAAAACGGCGTTGCTGTGCTGTCTGTATCCGACGATGTGTATGATACCGCATAGCACGCGAGACACCCCCTCGGACGAATTTCCGATCTGTTTTACTTTTGACAACGGGGACGACAGTCAGTGCAAACGTCGAGCGATGCGCCTATGGACGGATCTGGACGAGATCATTCCAAAGCAATGTATTCGTTGTGGATGCGCCCCCCTCGTTTTGGAGAAAGTCAGCTCGAAAATTATCCCAGGGGGTGTGTGTTATCATGCCTCTTATAGTGTAGTACACGGTGGTACTCTCAATGATGACGGCGATGATGGCCATATCCGCTATTCGCCCGATAAATCACGCAGACGCAAAAGTTTATAAACTCTTCAGTTCGCAGAAGATTGGCAGGATCTTCGCGTTTCACACGTAATAAAAAATGACAGACAAACCGACAGATCGAAAGTTTAGAAACTCTGCAGGTCACATATACCGTATAGCAGAAGATTCGCAAGATCTTCGAGGTGCGAAGGTGACATTATAGACGACGTCGTTACTATTGTTGTTCACACATTATTAACTTTAATAATTAATTAAGTCCTTCCGTGGTCACAAAGCAGGCTCCAGTCACTCTGGAGTGGAAGAATACCCGAGGAAAAAAATAAAACAAACCAAAAGTGGTGAGCATATATACCTATATGAGCTGAAGCAAGTCGTACATCCGCCAAAAAATAAATAAAAGTGAAATCGGAATTCAGCGTACGTACGTATCGGGCCCATACTGGTACATACGTTTCAAGACTCTCAACTGAAACCGACTACACCGCATGCCACCAAGGAAACCAAAATAATGTACAAATCCGGGGCGAAAAAATAAATGAAGACAGAAAGAAAAACCAGAGAAAAGAAACCTATACATGGCGTATTCTGACCAGCTGATTATGACGTATCGGCGGGTCTATAGCTCGCGAGAAGACCACGACCAATCACCACGAACCACGACACGCGACACGACGACCCCTTTCGGAATCTATTTTCAAACATGATTCTACACTAACTCCAAGCAGTTTGTCCCCCAAAACGTGTGTGCAGGACACGTTTGTGAAACCCCTTCACCGCACACACGTTTTTGGGGGTGCGTTTTGGTGCGTTTTTGGGGTCAAACTGCTTGGAATTCGTATGTGTGTGTGTGTGTGTTCTTCACATTAAAAACTGATCGTTCCACCAATCTACATCCAGCACAACCAGTGTCCGTGCCGATGCCTCCTAGAGAGACGAGCTCCTCTTCTGTGGTCACAAACTACAAGACAGAAATACACATTGCAAATACAGCAAGAAGGTGACTTGGCCATGCAATGCCAGCCGCAATGAATACGAGTGCGTAACATATGCAAGCCAGCACACCAGAATATATCAGCAAGAAAAAAAGAGTAAGATAGAAAAGAGAAAAATGGAAAGACAAACGGGAATAATAGAGTGGAATCATGTTTTTTGCAGTTCGTAAATAAAGGCTAGAAAAGGTTGAGATCTAGGGGGTTGGAGGTTGGGCGGAAGCTGGGCTAGAAGTTGGAAGGCACCCGGAACATCGAACATGGCACGAACACCTTTGGTTGGTGACACCTGCAGCAGCAGTGCGGCAGTTCTGCAGCAGATATTGATTCAGACGTTTAGACCCACAGCAGCAGAGGAGCAGGTAGTAGGTGATGGTTGAGACTTGAGACCTGCAGCGAGAAAGAAACAGATTCATTTCGCGCCTCTTCTCGCTTTTCCCAGCGGTGGTGTCCCTCTCTCCGTTTCCTTAGTCTGTTTTTTCTCACCACCACCACACCACCCACTCTCCACCAACCAACAGCAGCTTCGATTAGCTGCCAGCCACGTAGTAAGAAGGAAGCGCCACATGTCTATTTTCTACAGCGTATAATACTCGGGTATGTTACATCTTTGGCTGTTTGCGATCTAGAAAACAAAACAATAAAAACTTTCTCCAGCGAGGAGAAAGAGGAGAATGCCCAATGTATCGTCACAGCATTGTTCGTGTCCAGCGTCCACTATATTATTGTCCGGCAGCATTCGGTGGAAGGTGGTGGTGGTGTTAATTAATCTGTCAGCTGTGAGCCTTTTCGCACACACACTGCGAGGTGCGTGCCGTGTATTCGTGTATTATTGCGCAATGCGTCGAGAATACGTACGTACGTGTTCATATTTTGTATTTTGATTTGGTACGATACGTCTTCCGACGTCCCGATGAACAGAAATCCAAAGAATTTGGAATTCTGAATGATGGTGTTCGTATCTGGTGCAGGTGCAGATTCGTCGGTAGTGCCAGTCGGTATGTGCCAACCAAGGTATGTGCCAACCAAAAAACACGGCAACACTGCAGCAACCAGCACTACTCCGCAAACTGGGGAAACTGCCACTACTACAGCCTGTAGGTTATTCCCATCTGTTCCGCGCGATTTCATCGGCACTACTGCGTGCGGTGGGGTGTCCCACATTATTGTGTTTTTTGGCGTAGCCATGGTAGACCCAGCCTAACCCTAACCCTAACCCCAACCCTAACCCATACGAAATAAAGTTAAAGGCCGAAAAACTTGCCGCGACGTGCCGTGGGGCAAAATGGTTGGAAATGTCGGGGACAAAATCTTGTGCGTCTGAAATATATCTGCTGATGGACGGCGTAGTCGGTTGTTCATGTTATCCGGATCGACCATGGACCATTGATCAACAACCAACTACACGGCAAACGACACACTCACGGCACGTCCAGCCTACTATTGCCAGATGGTCGGTAACCTAAAGAAAATGCAGAATCGGCAAAAAATATATCGATATCCTTACGGGTTGGGGGTACAGCAAGCAGCGATACTGACTGTTGTATGGGTATATGGTGTGTAGGTCCATAATCTCCTCACAGCAGCAATGTGAGAACAACAACACCTCCCTGTTGTATACCACTATACCTCGTCTGAACTGTGACCCCCCCTCTCTCGCCGGGGACATCATCGCCGGGCATGGAGGAGGATCGGTAATGAGCGGTCAACTCACGAACGCACGAACCTCCTGTCTGTACGAAAAGCGAGAGTCAGGTTGATTGAGTACGTACGGTTTTAGCATCTTGAGATCTTGAGCTCAATGATCACAGCACCGCTCGTTACTGAATACGGGGAAAGATTTAGATTTCTAACTTTGAAAAATTAAAAAAATTGGAATGAACCTGGATATTCGGATCTTTAAACCAAAAATTTGAATAATGTTTTTCTTTCATCATGTACATACGTATGTGTATGTTAAAGTTTGGAATTGTACTTCGTTTAAAGTTTGAACCTCTTCCATTTTAAGTAATGACAAACATGAAACCAACGTACTACGTGTGACACCACATCAAGACTAAAATTCTATTATTATCATACCTCGTATATATGTGTGTGTGTGTTTCTTCACATTATTAATATCACTACGTACGGCTGAAAAAACGGTCATACACTTAGTCCAAGTAGTTTGTCCTCAAAATATGCGTCGTACACTCAGTTGTAAAGCATGAAATGGTCCAACACTAATTCCCCACTATTTCCAAGTAGTTTCTTGAAAAAAATGTGGGTACGTACAGCAGTAAGTAGTTGCTATTTTTATAAAAAAATTAAAAATACACAACAGCTGTGAGATCTAGGATTTCGTCGAAACTCATCTTTGCAAGCTG
>JAYJMJ010000411.1:2535142-2551247 GCA_036873875.1 Laminaria ephemera | reverse complement strand
GAGGGGGGTCGTGTAGATGCTAGAGCATGTGGCCTCCCGTGTACTTTCAAGGCGGCATAAGGGGGGGGGAGGTGCGGTCGTTGCGGTTTTTCTTAGGTGCGTTCAACAATAGGCACTACCTGGCCGTTATTGTGTAAAAGGTCTGTCCTTCGCTCTTGTTGTGCCCGTATACGTTTTTTGGGCCGTTTCAGTGCTTCCTATTTTGTACATTCCGCCGCCCTTTTGTTTCACCGTTTCCTCTCCTGGTCGTGCAACACCCGGCAGGCGGTGCACGACCCAGTTACCCCCCCCTCCGACGACGTGTTTTCCGACCAAGAAATAGCGACCCTCGAAAGAGTCGTTTCCCAGGACCCGTGGCGGAAAAAGTTTGCGAGAGTCGTGTTCTACCTCGACAAGGAGGTACGATACGAACCAAATATGCTGTATAGGAGATCGGTCGTTTTGGCCAGGCAAGGCGTCTTTTTTCCTTAATCTACATAAATTGCAACAAATGACCCATCCACGATATCACGACCACCACTACCACCACCACCACTAAGAACAGCAGCAACAACAACAAACTCATCATCACAACGATAAACCCTCTTGTGCCGACGCACCTACTTGCATACACGTCCAGCTTCGCAGGCTCCACGATTCTCTGGACGCCCTAGGCCTCCTCGAAAACGCGGTGATCGTGCTGGCTAGCGACAACGGCGCGTGCCCGACAAGAGGGGGCTCTAACTACCCTTACCGCGGGTTCAAGCACACCCTGTTCGAGGGAGGGGTTCGAGTGCCGGCTTTCGTGTATTCCAAGTCGCCGGACTTGGTGCCCGTCGAGGTAGGTGGAGAGGACGGAGGGAGAAGACGCGATATGAAAACGACGCCAGTGAAAACATGTGGGAACGGAAACATATGCGGGCGGAAACTGATAGATAGCGAAACACGATAGATAGCGGGAAACGTTAGATAGTAGAAAACGTCAAATAGCGGAAAACGATAGATAGCGGGAAATATAGCGGGAGACGATACTCAGTGGGAGACGATAGGCAGCGGGAAACGATAGATAGCGGGGAACGGCTGTGGGAAACGATAGCAGAAGGCGCGGCCCGAAGAAGCAAGTGGCGAATGCAATGATTATTGGTCCTCACTTGTCCTCGCGGCTCGATGCCGGTGGATCGGCCCTGGCCTGTCTGCGCGTTTCGATGGCGGTAAATGAAGGGATTGTTGGTCCGGACTTGTTCTCGCGTGGGCCATGCTACGGTGTCAGAGTGGACTAGAGGGGGTACTTTTGGCCCCCAGCATTTTTTGTCTGGCGGGGCTCCTCAACAGAGGGTAAATGCCAATTACCTTTTCAATTATATTTGTATATGAAGCAAAGCATTTGTCATATACCGTGTAAGTAATATGCCTCTGGTTATCTGCATAAAATTGTATTGTGCCCCACCCCACACACTTATTGTCCTACACGTATACGGCCATCCCTTCACGTTCGCCAAACGAGACTCCTCAAGCTGACCCCCTCTCCCGCCCCCTGACCTGAAGGCGCGAGGAAGCGCGTACGACGGAATGATGCACTCTACTGACTGGACTCAAACTTTGGCGAGCATCGTCCCCAATCTGCCTCTGGTGAGAATGTTCCCCGCGCCCTCCCCGAGTGTACCGATCGACCTGCTCGTACTGCTTGTGTCCACGCACCGGATAGATCACGGTCTGGATCATGTAGATCATCGGAACAATATGGTTGTCGTTATGAAATGTTGTGCAAGAGCCTTATCGAACAGATCAATGGGGAGTACCGCCCCCAACCTGCCTCTGGCGAGGCTCTCTCTCGCGTCTTCCCCGAGTGTACCCCACCCCCCTGACCGACCGGTCGGGCTACCCATACTGTCTACACATATCTTACAGATAACGATCTAGAGAACCTAGATTCTACATTGGCAGTTATGAGATGATATGCAACAGCCTTACGATACAAATCCCACCCGGCAAACATGTGTGCAAGAGCTATGTCATACAGATCCCACCCGGCAAGCGTATCTAGATCGTGCAGATCATACGGTATAAATCGTAAATCCGGGAGCTACTAGTATTTGTCCCGAATTGTCTAGACCACGATATGGGGATATGGTCTGTTCGATGTGTGTACTGTTGGTTATCCGGCACGAAAGCTATAACTAGGCGTTACATAGCATGATGATCTAGGAATAGCCGTCAAATAGCATGACAATCTCTGAAGCTGTTCAATGGCGTGAAAATGTGTGAATCACCGTTAAATGGAATGAAGCAATATGAATAGCCGGTCATGGCTTGACAATCCATGGTTAAGATTGCCGTGACCTCAAAACTGGCACATTTGTTTCCTGCCGCCCCCCCCCCCCCCCCCCCCTCCCCATGCCCTGACTTTTATGTTCAAACTTTTTTTTTTAGGGGGGGGGATGCAGGAGACCATGGGGTTACCGCTGAGTGCCTTATATGATACTGTTTTTTCATGTTTCAAGATTGCTGTCACCTCAAAACTGGCGCATTTCTTTCGTGCTGCCCCCCATCTCTCCCTTCCCCCTTCCATGCCCTGATTTTGGTTTGAACCGTTTACGGTTTGCGGTGGGTTTGCAGGAGACTATGGGGTTACCGCTGAGCGGGTTCGACCAATGGGATGCCATCACCGGCCGAAGGTCGGACAAGGTTGATGGCCCGGTCCGCAGGGATCTGGTCCTCGGAATGAGCAGCTACAATTTCGATACCCCTTCGCATTCCATGGTGTCCCTCAAGGTCCCTAGAGGCGCCTTTATCAGCGACGGCTGGAAGGTCATCTTGGGAGATAGGTGTGTATCGTACAGCCTACAGAATCGACGTTTTGAATGTTTGTATGATTTCTAGGAGGCACAGTCAATGTACAGAGTCTACATTTCAGATGAGCATCTTAGGAGATGGGTGTGTGTAGTCAGTGTACGAAGTGTAGAGCCTACGTTTTGACTGCTACGTCCAGAGTCTACGTTTTGCCCGGTTAGTCTAGATAGTTTGTCGGAGATAGGTGGGTGCGGTCAGTGTACAGAGTCGAGATTGTGGAAGGTCATCGTAGGAGACAGGTGTGTACAGGGTACAGAGTCTACGTTTAGGCTCCAATAATTCTGGCGTGAAGAATTTTAAAAGCCCAATAAGATACAGACTATTAACAAATTACTTGAGGGAATATGCCAACCAGGGTAACAACTATTAGTAAACGACCTGGGGGACACATGCGTATGTATGTGCCTGATAAATGATTTTGACGCTTTGTCCGTTTGTTTGTTACACAGACAGGTGCACGGTGGGGGTGTCGTTCAACCCCGCGTACTGAATGCAGACGAAAGGGTTGCTTTACGTTTCACCGACATGACAATTAAAAATATATTTACAAGGGCTCCGCATGGGTGTCGGCATTCGCCGACACCCATGCTTCGGATTGGCTAATACAGCATATAATATTTTTGTCTCATTTCTTGATATCTGTTTACGCACTCGCAGGATCAAGTATAGGCCAAGCATGTGCAAGGACTTTGCATGCCAAGTGTTACAGTAGGATTAATGAAGACAACGCCATTTATTACAGGATCAAGGAAATGCCAAGTGTTGAAGTACGAAGTAAATATGTCACAGAAAATTACACAACATATGTATGTGTAGTGCCCGACAAAAGGAGTGATTGGGATGGGACTCATGCAGGCTCTTTCCTCACAATGGTAGGTAGGTCAGGTTGTTACTGATGACTACGGAGGGGGCATTGGCGAGCCGTTCCCCGGTTTAGCAGTATTAATACTAGTCTTCTCCAGGTTGTTGCTGTTGTAGTACTTAATAATACCTGGTACTGGTGGTATGATTTACCCAACGGTTGTCGTTGGCCGCACTCCCGTTGTGGGGACAAACCCCTTGGAATTGGAATAGGATATACTACAGTATTAGGATTTGGAAAAGGTTTGAAACATGATTAGTCTTAGTTGATATTTTAGCTTGGCACGTCTTAGTTCGTCTTACCACGTCTTAGGGTGGTCTTAGCGCGTCTTAGATTCGTCTTGCCACGTCTAAGGGTCGTCTTAGCGTGTCCTAGATTCGTCTTAGCGCGTTTTATTTTCGTCTTAGCACCTCTACGATTCGTCTTAAAACGGCCAAGACGAATATACGGCGTATTAAGACGAATCTAGGACATACTAAGACGAATTTAAGACGTGTCACGACGTAAGAAAATCGATCAAGACGTCTATGATTCGTACGTCTTATTTGAAACATGTCGCGACTGCGGCAGGCTTGTTCCTCGCTACGATCGATGTGTAAGTCTGGCTTACGATTCACTGCGCTCGTCTCAAAAGTTGGGCCTAGAGCGTGTACTCGTAACAAACTCGGCAGAACTTGGCACGACCCAGAGACGAGACTCGAAACCACGAATCTTGAGTCTTTCTGAATCTTCTTAAATCTAAATTCTTAAATCTTCATCATGGCAGCAGCCAACAAAGTCGAGCCGTTGAATATTTCCACATATCATACGTCACGGCGAGAGGTCAAGACGAATGTAGGGCGTATTAAGACGAATCTAAGACATACTAAGACGAATCTAAGACGTGTTACGACGTAAAAACCCGATTACGACGTCTATGACTCGTACGTCTTATTCGAAAAATTTCGCGACTGCGGAGGGCTTGTTCCTCGCTACGATCGATGCCTGATACTGACTTACGACTCGCTCGTCTTAGAAAGTTGGGCCTAGAGCGTGTACTAGTAACAAACTCGGCAAAACTTGGCACCACTTAGAGAGGAGACTCGAAGCCACGAATCTTGAGTCTTTCTGAATCTTGCTTGTTAAATCTAAATTCTTAATCTTCATGATGGCAGCAGCCAACAAAGAATGTAGCTCTCGGTCAGGAGTGCGTGGTTTGTGGAGGCGGTATGGATTCGGGCATGGGGGAAGGGTAACGCTAGTTTTGAAATATTAAGCCGACGAAAGCGTCGGCATGCCCAGACTCGTCTACTGTCCCAGCGGCACGAGAGAGAGAGGACATCCACGCGAGCGCTGGAGTAGAACAGAGTGAACGGAGAGTTGGCTAGGGAGTTACCACGGTGGCCGCTGGTGGAAGATATTTGGAACAGCAGCCCAGCAGTAGTACGTGACTGCACGCCAACCGTATCGATCGACTTTCCCACCCGCCCGCCCTGTCGCTCAAGAGAGGGGGGGAATCAGGTTGCAACAAGTGGGGACGATTGTTGGTACCTCTCTGCCTCAAGACCACCGATATAGCATGCGAACGAGTAGCAGTGCTGTAGTTCGATGATACAGCAGCAGTAAGAAGTACCCGGCCGGGTACTAACGAGCATGAATTGATTAAGCCGCGAACAACCGGAAGTCTACCGAGGTTTTGCAGCACAGCACCATCATCAAAGATCCCCACAAAACGGCAGCATCACCACAAAACACAATCACAGTCTCGGCAGCATCTCTACAAAACAATACCGGTACGTCACAGCTCGGGGCAAAACCAATCACAGCAGATAACGAATCTCGCTCGGCAGCACCTCCACAAAAACAGCAGCACAGTCACACGATCTTGTGTTAAATGCATGGACCTCACACAGTCTCGGCAGCATCTCCACAAAACAACACGTCACAACTCGGGGCCAACCCAATCACAGTAGTTAACGAATTTCGCTCGGCAGCATCTCCACAAAATCAGCAGCCCAGCCACAAGATCTTGTGCCAAATGCGTGGACCTCGCACAGGCTCGGCAGCATCTCCACAAAACAATACGTCACAGCTCGGGGCCAAGCCAATCACGTTGAGAGTCGCCCCTCTCGGTGGGCAGGGCGAGGTCGGGGCCACGCACGCTGGAGGACTCAGGGCCGAGGCCGGGGTCCGAGCCTCGAGAAGAGAGCGGGCGAGAAAGCGAGAGTTTGCCCCGAGATCGGGGTTCAACGAATCCCGGTCTGAGGCCGAGACTAAAGGCAAAACTTCGAGATCTCCGGTGGCGAGAGAATCGCGATTGATTTCAAATGTACCTATATCTGCCTGAGAATTATTCTACGTCTTCTCCGTTTGTTTTGCTCCAAAATATCCGGAGTGGAAGGAAAAAGCAAATAAGGATGAAAACTAAAGAACTTCAGGGAACCATGTTGTTATTTTCACATTACTGTAACTCATGGCCATTTTATCTGTTAGTTGTCCGTGGTAACGACACAGGCTCCAATGTTACACACCTGAAAATGATTCGACAAAATCTGCGTTTTTGTTTTTTGTTTCCACAGGTGCACGGAGTGGGTGTCGTTCAACCCCGCTGATCTTTCCTTGGCGGAGGATTTGGGATGCCAAAGCGCCACCCTATGCATGAGCTGCACCACGGACTGCGTTGACGATGCTGCTTACCACAACGACTTCCTATTTCACGTCGAGGCCGACCCCTTCGAGACGGTGAGCTCTATCATAGGGGGACGCCACGTTTTTGTCTGTATACAGTAACAGCATAAAAAAAATGGGAGTTATTACCTTAAGGAATCGTTTTGGGAGTTAAGAACTTAATAAATTGGGAGTTGTTGGGAACTCGAGAGGTTTTTGCCCGACTTTTGCACCAACGATAAGAAAAGAAGAAGTGTTCTGGAAATTATCGTAGGACGCACCCGGTGCACCAGCTGCACCACGGACTGCGTCGAAGATGGAGCTCACCACAACGACTTCCTGTTTCACGTCGAATCCTACCCTTTCGAGACGGTGAGCTCTCTCATACGGGGACGCCACGTATTGCAGAGCTTTGTACAGTACGCGACATATTTAAAGAAATTGGAAGTTAAAACTTAAGAGCTTGGGGTTTAGAAATTGGGAGTTAAGAAGTTAAGAACGTTGGAGTTGATAATGTTTGGCTCACCGTTTGCGCGGGACAGAAGGAAACCGTGTTTTACTACTGAAGTTAGTGTAGTCACGTCGAATCTTACCCTTTCGAGACGGTGAGCTCTATCATAGGGGGGCGCCACGTATTGCAGAGCTCTGTACAGCACGCGGCAGATTTAAAGAAATTGGAAGTTAAAACTTAAGAACTTGGGGTTTAGAAATTGGGAGTTAAGAAGTTAAGAACGTTGGAGTTGATAATGTTTGGCTCAGCGTTTGCACGGAACAGAAGGAAACCGTGTTTTAGTATTGAAATTAGTGTATTTACGTCGAATCTTATGTTTGGCTCAACGTTTGCACGGAACAGAAGGAAACCGTGTTTTAGTATTGAAATTAGTGTAGGCGGCACCCTGCCTCACGTAAGAGCACCACGTTGCGTAGACGCCGCCGCTTACCACAACGACTTCTTATTCCACATAGAAGACGACCCTTCGAAATGGTGAGGTCTAGGATTTAAGTGTAGGAGGTAGGGTGGAGGGTAGCACCTTCATCGACCAGCTGGAAGCTAGCGTCATAGGGGGACAAGATGGAGGCTCAATGGGGAGGAAGGGGGTGGTGAAGGAACGCCTACCTCAAAGCATCTCGGTCAGGAAGCAAGAAGGAGACGGGGGGGGGGTGTGACAGACCCACACCCATGGCGTGTGGATGGAGCCTTAGCGCGGCTTAGGGTTTAAGAATAGAAGGTAGATGATAATGTGGTAAAAAGGAAGGGTGGGGCAAGGGCAGCAGGTGGATTGGATGGATGCTAAACCGCAAGCAGACAGAGAAGGGAGTTAGACTTAATGCATAGGTTTCTTTTTTTATTTCCCTTGTTTTCTTCTTGTTTCTTGGAATAGTTATTGAGTGATCAACATTGAAGCTCATGCTGCACATTGACAGATGGCAAACACAAGAATAAAACAATAAAATACGATATTTAAATAACACTGTCTCGCTTTTTTGACAGGTGAATCTGAAAGACAAGATGCCGGAGAAGTTCAACGACATGGTCTCGATGTGGAAGAAGGCAACCGAGGACGAGATCTTCCCGAAGTACATGCCAGCAGAGTCAGAAGCGCTTGAGGTACTATTAATAGTATACCAGGTACTAAGTATCATACAACTATCGTCTACAGCAGTAGTACGTGACAACACTTGATATCTTGGGAGTTAAGAACCTGAGAGTTAAGAAATCAATAGTGTTCCCGTCGTACATACCAGCAACGCCAGAGGCGCTTGGGATGTGTTCAGCTGTACAGGGGTAGTACGCGAACTACAACAATTGTTCCACACTAATCCCAACTAATAGGTTGTCCCCAAAAATATGTGTGTGGTTCTAAAAAGGTTAATAAATTGGGAGTTACCTGGTAATAATTTGGGAGCTAAAAAATATTAGTTTTTGGCCCGACTTTTGCTAAAAAGTAACTCGACGAGAAAGCGATGTGTAGACACGCGACAAAATAGAGAGGTAGATCCTGGCGTGTTTGCTGATAGCGTGCTACCGAACATCCGCCCGTGTCTTTTTTTGCGAATGATTGCGTGCAGCTAATCAATTGGTGTGTGATTCCACGCCCGTTTCCGACTCGCTTCCCCGAAAGTGAGGATGTTGTGCCCGCGATGTGATCCTCTTGCAGAGATCGTTCAGCCAACTTACAGCCTTAGTTTGCTACCGATCGTCTGTGTTGTTTTTGCCAATACCGCGTGCAACACTCCATTAATTAGTGTGTATTTCTGCGCACGTTTCCGTCCAGCTACCCCCAAACCGCGATGCTGAGTATGTCCGCGATATTGTCGTTTTGCAGAAATCGAGCGAAGTTCGGTCAACTCACAGCCTTAGTTAGTGTGCTACCGAACGTCTCTGATTGATTTTGCCAATACCGCATGCAATTGAACTGAACGTCCGTGATTGTTTTGTGCCGAAACCGCGTGCATCTAATCAACAAATCGTGTGTATTTCCACGCGCGTTTCCCTCCCTCTACCCCGAAACCGCGATGCTTTTATTATCCTGCTGCAGAGATGGAGCGAGTTCAACGACTGGGTTGTCGCCTGGCGCTAGCCGGCGAGTTCGATCACCGAGTAGCAGAGCAGCAGAGCAGTATGGTTTAGTGACGCGTATTACGATAGGCGTAGGACTTTTTTTGCCAAAATATTTCGGAATGACGGGGCTTCTCAGCGGAGGAACTACCTAATGTTGTTGGCACACCATTTGGACGCGTGCTGCGGGCACTTTTTGGCCAACCATTTCTGACTGACGGGACCCCTCAACCGGGGAACTACTTAATCAGAGTATCGTTGGAGTACCCTTTGTGTTTTACACTATTTATTCCTTGCACAAGGTTCCCCTTCGGGATGTGGTTGGCGTGAAATCCCGGGGGTTTCGCAAGTCGAAAAGAGGAACACAGGCGTTCCAATGTTATGGGCCTCGTATATCAGGTATAACAGGGTAGAACATGAAAAACGTTCTTGAAAACTAAAGAAAAAATAATTCGCCACCGCGCAATTAACCGGGCAAGTAGCACCGACTAGCCCAAACGAGTTTATTGTTTAGTCTATACCTAGGCCAGGGAATTGTTTATTGGGCTAAGAGTTTTTTATCTCAAAGTCAATGTGTGGGTGAGGTGTGGAGCTCCTCAAGTGAGAAGCATCGACAAGTTAGGCGCACTCCCACCGTACCGTGCGTCTAAGTGCGGTACAGTTTGGTGCGGTACAGTGTGGTACAGTGTGGTGTCTAGTAGTAGCTCCGTGCGGGGCGGCAACACAGAAGAGCTCAGTGATTTTTGTGAAGCAAAGAAAAAGGGGGAACATGTTTCCCCCCCCCCGCTTCCCCGGGTACCTTATAACACGCAAGATAGCACACCCTTTGGAATGAATTGCCTAGTCGATTTTCTCCCAAACGAGGTGGGGGCACACAACAAAAACCGTGGCTCTGGAAAGATTTCGTCGAGATGTTGTCATAGACACATCGCTCGCCGTTTGCACTCTCCCTGTTGTCGAGTGAATCAACTTTGAAGTTCGTCCGAGGGTTTGTGCTATCATGCGTGTTATACGGTCTTCTGGCGGTGGCTCCGCGCGTGGCGATTTTTCGGGGCGTTCTTTCCTGACCAATCTCTCTTGTTGTCGCTGCTACTATCGTCGTTGTTTTGCTTGTTTTTGTGTTTTGGTGCGTTTTTTTTGCGGCGTCACAATCGCGTGGAGCGAGCGCCCATTTGCGGGATCGTCCGGAGTGTACCAGACTCAGCTAGTAGATTTTTGTTTTTGTTTTTGACGGCTGTCTATGCACCCTTTTGTGTATTGCACGATGTGCGTTTCACGCCATGGAAGTTGTCGTTTGGGCAGAGAATAGGGGGCTTGACGTGTGACGCCACGACCCCTCCCCCTCCTGCAAGCAATGTCTGCCTGGTCGGTGAAAACCCGACGTACCTCGTCCCGGCGTTGTAGGGATGCGAGGGTCCATGGTCTTAAGATTACGGCCATGCATGATAATGAGAACATCTCCCCTCCCCTCTTTCCAATCCTCCCGCCGTCATTTCCGACAGCCTGAAGAAGTTATGGGATTTTCTTCTGTCATATGAGTACGAGTACGAGTAAACGCTTACCCTGTGTATTTTTCGTGTTTTGAGTAATTTTAATCTGTATTTTTTTGTGGGGGTATGCTCTGGGTTGTGTACTTCGTATGCATGGGCTCGTGGGTTCATTGACGCAGGTTGTTTTGTTGACAATTAGGGGAGCATGTAGTAGCGCTCGCCCTCTGCGTTGTCGACGTACAGTACCGGCTTCCAATAAGAAACCGGGATGCCGGCAAAAAGCTGGCTTTGTTAGTTTGGATAGGGTGTGTTCCACACAGGCCTTAGAATAACACCTGTAGAGTTTCTTATTTCCCCAGGTTTATCAGGCTGAGTTTCTTGTCGATTCTTTCTTGGGAGAGGGCCGGTACTGTCCTGCATGCCCCCTCTCCCCCCGCCCCCCCCCTCATTCCCACAGTGATTGGTAGTGCGATTGCTATCTGTGCTCATGGCTTTTGACTTATTATAAGTACTTAGTGCTATGCAAAGGGGTAGTCTCTCTGCCACCTACGTGGCCGGGTGTGCAGTAGAACAAAATTCCCCCCTCCCAAAAACGTTTTGTAGCTTAACCCCTACCCCATTTTGGGACTTGATTATATTGATTCTAGTATGGAGGGAAGCCTTGTCGAAATATATCGAAGAATACGGCATCGGCCACACGAAGCAGCCCAGGCTGCCCAGGGTAGGTGATGTGCCTGAAGTGCACCACGTTAGGAGGTTTACGACACGCGCGCGCAGCATGGTGATAGTTGCACTAGTGCGCGCTCTTTTCCTGGAAGGTATGGTATACATACTGGTACGTATTCGACCGCCTTTCTCGCAATTTTAGGTCGCTATACCTAGGTCCCAAGTGGTCTATTTCCCGCGTGACGATAGTGTCGGTGGGATTGCGTTTGACAAAACTTTCTGTCGAGGCTTGGTATATGTCAGCCGCATTGAAATTTACCTCCTGTTATTGATAGCAGTACCAGGTACGCGGCACCCCTTGACCTTTTTGGAACTGAACGCACGTTTTTGGGGGCAAATTCCTTGGAATCAGTGTGGCCTGCTTTTGCAGTGGTTAAAGGTTTAAGGGGCTCTTTTTTTTGTGCCAGGCTCAAATTAGTTGTTTACGCGAGGCAGGGTGGTCTGATTCCAGTATCGAAAAAGGGTTTTCTTGTGTTTCGTGCAAAATGTCGAGCCAAAAATTAAAACAATTCCAAGTGTATTTCCCATTTTCTTAGGTCTGTCGTGTACTGGAATTCGTAGATTTTTGCTTGTTGCATTTTTTATATAACGAGGCTTGATCAGTTCGCGGGTTGCCTTGTAACGGATACAAAATATCCGGTGGTTATTTTAGCAGTTTACCCAAGGGTTATTGGTTTTTGGAGGGTAGATAAGACGAGTGGATATTGTTTTTTAGCGTAATTAAGACGGGTGTATATTTTTTTCAGCGTTAATAAGACGAGCGGATGCGCTCTCTTTGGCCGCGGACAAGTGGGCGTATCATAGTATTACTTTGGCGGACGAGTGGTTGCCCTCCGTTTTGACCGCGGACGAGCGAAGTGCTTTTTGGCGGACAAGTGAGTGCACTCTCTTAGGCCGGGGGCACGCGAATAAGTGTTGTCTTACCAGGCGAGTGAGTGCGCTCCCCTTTGGTCGCGGACGAGGGGAGTGTTACTTCAGTAGAGGATTGAGTGCGCCCTCTCCGGCCAAGCACAAGGACAAGTCAAGTGTCCTTTTAGCAGACGAGCCAATGCGCTGTTTTAGGCCGGCGGCAAGGGGATACATACGTGTTCTCTTAGAGGACGGATAAGTGCGCTTTCGTCGGCAGGGGATAAGGACAAGCGAAGGCTTCCGTCTATAAACGGAGGAGTGAGTGCGTTTTCCGTCGTAGGACGGGGGCGAGAGCGAAGTACTACTTGAGCAGACGATTGAGTGCGCTCTTCGGCCGGAGACGGAAACGGCGTTTTTTTTTCTGGCGAATGAGTGCGCTCTCGTCCGGCGGGGACGAGCGAATAAGTGTTCTTTTAGCAGCGGTTGGGTGTGCTCTAGTCGGGCGGGATCAAGCGAATACCACGTGTTCTCTTAGCAGACGCGTGAGTGCCCCCCCTTCGACCGGCGGGGACGAGAGCAAATCGGTTTTTGCGCAGACGAGTAAGGCCGCTCTCTTAGGCCGGAGGAGCAGGCAAAGCGCTATTTTTGCAGACGAGTGAGTGCGCCCGCTCTCTTAGGCCGGAGGCGCAGGCGAGCATTTTGCTTGTTTTTTTCCCCCTCTGGTAGATGGTTAAAAATGAAGCTTCAGCTCATCACACTTCCACGTATGTATCGTGTGTCAATTAACCTCGGTTTCCGAACCAGCGATGCTGTCGTGGCAACGGCAGCATTGGCTACCGCAACCTCCCGCTGCTGCGGCCACGTAAGCGCGAGCTGCCGTGTCCTACGGACGCATGAATGTGTATGACTCTCCCTGATCCCCAGCTGGGTGTCAGTTGCGGTGGAGATGGCTACCCGGAGAATCAATATTTTGGCAGACGAGTGAGTGTGCTCTCTTGGGCCCCGGACAAGCGAAATGTGACTGAGGTGGTATTTCTGCAGACGGGGGGTAAGGGAGTCGTTACTTTTGCTTGTTTGATGCCATTTTGTTCGCACACCAGGCCGTTCGGTCTTCATTAGCAACAACCTCCTTGGGACTTGAGAGGGGGAATTTGTCAGAAACGATATCGACGAGTTCCGCATTGACCGCACGAAGCAACCCGCCCGGCTGCTGGTGTTATAGGGCGTGGTACATACTGTGTCCGTAGTGGAACGCAAGGATATGTACAACACTAACGGAGCATGGCGATGTTTGAATAACAGTGTTTGATGCACGCTCTTCCTAGAAGATACGATCGCGATTCCAGCTTTTATGTCGGTACACCTGGGTCTCCGAAGCGGCCGTTGATCGGGGTCGATGCGAGTGGTTGAGAACTGGCGGTGGCTGCGGTAATAATATTAGTAGTGCGCTGGACAGAAGAAAGGCGGGTGAAGACTTTATGGCTGGAAAATTGTCAGGCGGACGCATTTGCTGCCTTTGCGGAACTGCCCCTGTTGTAGGTGGGTGTCTTGGAAACAGCATATTATGTTCATCACTATGTTTCTGCACCGACCCAGCCCCGCTGCGTGTTCTGTATCATGTATTAAAGATACACCATCACTACTGAGCTAGCAGTCAGCGCTGAATGGTAGTACAGTGCTGTATGGTGTATCTCATAAGAAAAGCACAATATGGGGTTCGAATCCCCCCGTCGTCTTGACCGTTTTTCTTGTTGACGGAAATATCAATGGATATGAGAGACACTTCGCGTTCCTCGCCGAGAAGCATTTCCTATCACTCCGTGAAGAGCGGAGGGTGGGGGCGTCTGCCGCCGATTGCTGTGCTGTGCGTACTGTACTACATTCCACCTGTACCTTGAATGTGTTTGAACGTGCAGACAGCGGTTTGTGGCGTCTAGAGCCATCCTGGGATATCCAGGGGTTTACTGCTGATAGATAGGCCTGAATGTTCTTACGCGAACCTATGGTCACCAGGGGACATCCTGGTTCCATCCCTGGGTTTCTAGGTGGATATAGACTGTTGTACGATACGCGTGATGGGCTGCAGCGTCGATCCCTCAGACCCGCGAATACTGCAGTATTATGGTCTACAGGCGTGGATGACCACTTGCTGGCCCTAAGCCGAATGGTCTTCCACGCGTGCCTTTAGACCACAAAATACTGATATACACATAAGCCGACATGGAGAGCTGGAACCGTCGCCGACTCCAAAACATGTTATATCACTCTGTTTCGATCTCGTTGTTATTGATCTGGGCTCATCTACCAAGCCGGGTGTGCAGCGATGCTGGCCCCAGGCTCTTGCTGAGTTCAGGGTTGTAGGTGTGTCGGTGGGTGTTTCTCGCTGAGTCGCGACGACACCATAGGTTGTTGGTTTCTTCGCCTCATATAGACGGGAAAAGTATGTGGGATGCTGGCCAACAACCAGGTGGTGGTGGTGGTGGTGCCCTACCACGAGTCACAAAGTTAACGCGTTTGCTTTTTTTGTTTGCACTCAAGTGTGCAGGGAAATATTTCCCAGTGGTACACTTTGGGGTTATCTAGAACGGGCGCTGTTTTTTTGTCCGATCTTTTTCAAGTATTTTCGTGTCCAATCTGCTTCAATTGTGTTCTTCGTGTCCGACCTTTTTCACGTCATTTCGCATTCATTCACGACCTTTCGTTCAACGCACAACATAGAAATTGAAATACCACGTGTTAAACATGCCGACATCGCACTGTTGGTGTAGGTTTGGGCTAACATAAACGAGGCCTCCTGCCACCCTGGCAGGCGGTCCCACCCACACGTCGAACCTTCTCTTTGAAGGTTTGCCTGGTGCAAATCTTGTTTCTGATGGAGTTTCTGCTGAAGAAAATCCGGATACTTTTATCAACGAGTTGTATCATACTGGTATTCGAGATGAACCCGTAGACACAGGAGAAGTAATATATGATGACAGCCTCATAGACATGTATGCCATCTGGATTACAACACTCTTGGCTTTCCTCGGTCGTTTGCTAATAATATACCAGGTATGCAAGTATGATGTGACTGGGCCTCTTGTAGTATTTCGGCCCTCCTGTGCCTACTCGTACCCGTACCTGGCACTGTGCCAGCTGTGCAAGTACTCCTCGTAAACTCGCGAAGTCGATCAATAAATTATCAGGAGCAGGCCAGTAGCAGCAAGTACTATTACTGCAATTCCCTAGGTTTACCTAGGATGTCTGTCAGCAAAACCTCCAAGCTGTCCGTCCGTCTAACTGTCCGAAAAAAATACCATAAAACGGTACACCAGTTTATACGCCGGTTTAAGGTACGAGGTAGAGGGGGAACATACGATCTGTTCACGGCCCAAAAACAACAAAGTTTTCACAGATGCTCCCAGTACCTGGGAGTATAGTGAAGTATTTTCGAGAGAGAAAACTCAGGTACTTCGTGTACTTGCAGCATTTCGGGTTTATGTACTGCAGATACTGCAAGTACTCGCAGTATTTCGAGGTTCAGTACTGCGGATACTCCCGGACTCGCAGTATTTCGGGGTTCGATACTGTAGATACTCCCTGTACTTGAAGTACTTCAGGGTTCTGTACTGCTGGTACTGCAATACTGGCAGTATTTCGTCCGTTGGTACCTCGAGTTCTCCGAGTACTCAGAGTACCGAAATACTCTCACTATGCGCCGTACACTCGAAGTACGAAGTATATTTCGACCGTCTGTGCACCTTTTCGATGTTTTCATCCTCATTTTTTTGCAGGACCCATTGTTAGATGGTCCCACGAATGGGAGTAGGAGCAAATTACATTCGGTGGGAGCACCCTGGAGTACTTCCAGTAATAGAAGTATTTCGGGATTACATACTGCGAGCGATCGCAGTATTTCGGGGTTCGCTACTGCTGGCCCTGCCCGTACTCGCAGTTCTCCACCGTGCCCAGTACTCGCAGTATTTCGACCCTCAGCACTGCTCATACTGCCGGCACTCGCAGTATTTCGGCCGTCGACACTGGCAATACTACGAGTACTTGCAGTACCAAGTGTTGCGGCGGCCAGGCGTGGGAACGGTAAAGTACGATGGGCCGTGGTTTCTTAGCCACGACGCTTCGGGCGCAGCGACGAGGCGGACCTCG
>JAYJMJ010000411.1:2504044-2515724 GCA_036873875.1 Laminaria ephemera | reverse complement strand
TACGACTAGGGAGGGAGAAGGAGAAAGTAAAAGTGCGAAGATAATAGATGGGATGAGCAAAAAAAAAAAAAAAAGAGCTTGACAGTTGGCCACGACGGCGGTAGAGGTGCACCGACGGGGGGGGCTTGCTTGCCTAAGTGAGGTTGGTGCTGCGAGGGGGCGCTCGTTGTCATTTCTACCAAAGACGCTGCAGTACTACTACTACTACTACTACTCTCGCTTAACTCCTCCTACTACTAGTATTACTTACTACTACTATTATTACTTTACTCCTATACTATTAGGATTTACTATCGGACCGCATCATGCACAGCTACCACCAAGGATGGCAGAGCACACCACCTACTGACCCACCTCCTGATCTTCCACAGCTCAAGTTATCGCCCTTCCGTATCCACCAACCTTTTGCTCCGAACCAAACTGGGGAGTGGGGGGGCGGCTCTGACGTACTCGTGCTTGCGGAGCGAGCTGAGTGAGTGTGTGTGAGTGACGCGTCACGCATTCTGCATTCAACATATACATTTTCATTCCCATCTTTTTCTCGGAATATTAATACATTATTTGTTGTGTTTCATTTTCAAGTCGCATATACAACAGTACAGCAGTCCCGTACCGTATATGACATAAGAAACCGCCCTGGGTGATAGCTAAATCGCGTTTTACATTTTTTACCACCCGGGGTGGTTTCCTGTGGTGGGGTGGTATTTAACGTACCCCGGTGATAATGGACATGTTTTATTCGAGTTTTGCATTATTTACCACCGGGGGGTGGTTTCTAGAGGGGGGTGATAACAATGGCGGGGGGTGGTAGCAGTACAATGGGTAATATTTGGCACACGCGGCACACCCACCCCGGCCGCGGGGGGGTGATAACAAGGGGAGTGATACCGCAAGCTGCGACAATTGACACATTTTGACTCTTTCAGGCAGCTACCAGGGGGGTGATAATAAGGGAGGTGGTACCGAAAGCCGCGTTGATTGGCACCTTTTTGCGCTTCCAGTCGGTTACCAGGGGGATTGATAACAAGGGGGTGATAGTATCGGGTAGGAATACCGATAATACTTGCAGATCAATTGATCTGAAAGAGCCAAAGGGGGTGATAACAAGGGGTGATAACGAGGTGAAAAGCGCTGCTGCCAGAGCTTGAGGCGCAGGTGCAGCAGGGGTGGTTTGCGGGCGGACGAAGAACGAAGCGATCGTGGTCCTTTTTGTTTGTAAGTATATGCATACTCCTGCCTGTTGAATGATTGGACTTTCCCCCCCCCGTTCGCGCAGGTATATGCAGGAGTACAGATCCGATGGAGCACCTGTGGTGGTATGATATATGATATGCATGCAGTATGTATGTACTGTAGTATACCTCGTAGTATGCAATTTGATGTGTCCATTATCTGTCTCTCACAGTCAAAGACACGTGCTACTAATAGTACGATAGAGGTGCACCATTTTGTTTCTTCTTCTCCTCACTTGAGGAGCTCTAAACCTCACCCAAAAACCGTTTGTTGAGAAGAATGAAAGTACACCCCGATGAACAAACCCATGGCCTAGGTATACAAAAAATATATACCTGGTATATATATATTGCAAAACAAGAATGACATTCCGACGATTTTAGGTTAAGGAGCCCCGTCATTCAGAAACTAAAAAGTCGAAAAGCGCTACTTCTATCGCAGTACGCGTCGAAAGTCGCACACACGAAGGAGCATTGAGTGATTTTCGGTTCTTATGAGGTTGCTGCTGTTGTGGCCGGCATATTACAACTGTTACTATTACTGTTTGTATTGTTGCCGTGGTTGTTCTCGCATTCAACTCATCGTCATGATAAAATCCGTGGTCATCGGACAGGCCCATGTCACTCTTAAGTGCTTCACAATAACAACAGCATGAGGACTGCAAAATATAGAACACTTGTACTCCGGAGTACCAGGCAAGAAATACCAGGTGTGTGTGTGTGTGTGGTCTTCACATTGGATCTGTTAGTTCTGCCCAACGACATCAGAACACTCAGTGTTCGTCCTGATTCTTCATCCTATTATTGGGACATACCAGGCACAAATTCTGTGATCACATCACCTACCTTGAAACAGGGAAACCAAAATAATCGCAATCAAGAAAATCAGCACGAGGTACGCGTCGCTGCAACTCAGAATCGGACGCCCGGGTATTTTGCTTGCGCTTCGTGGTCTCAACTCTCTATGAAAAGGTCTTCATTTAAAACGGACTATTCGATCCTCCGTCATTTTTTACTTTGTTGTGGGGGGAAGGCTCTCTTCCTACTATTAACTATCAGTAGGCGTGGTGTTCCCTTTTCGGTAGGAAGAGGCATCGTTAACAAAATAGTTGATGCGCTTATCGACAACAACGGGCAGTTCGGCACCCCTGCATCCCCTCAACCTGTCTTCATTTTCGCTCTTACGAGTAATCCGTTGTACCCGAATGTGTATCCAAACATCGCAGAATGCGCACCTGGGGTTCTCCTTTGCGGTGACTCACATATTCACGGCCTCCGCGGCCAGCATATTGATTGGTTTGAGGTCGACGGCGGCTGGTACTTGCCAATCAAGGATGACGACGCCGATTTCCACGTGAACATCCACCTCACCGCCCCCCTGCCCGAGGAATTTCCTGACCGCCAGCTGATCACGGGCCTCAGCGTTCTGTCCGAGGGGCACTCCCTCGCTATCGAGGTGAAGAACACGTACGATATCAACACCGACGGCTGCCCGCACGGCATCTCGCCCTGTTTTGCCAACGGCCGCCTTCGCGTGGTCGCGGACGGGCAGGAGGCAGGCGACGTGCGCCACTCCTCCAGGCACGAGTACGTAACGGATGGCATCGCAGTGTCGGCGTCCAATCTACCGGCACGGTGTCGGCAGTTTGGCGGGGACAATATATGGGCCCGCATGTACGACGAGATGCTGCAGGGCAGGCGCGAGCTAGAGACCGAGGAAAGCTTCGAAGATTGGATTCAAACGTTCGACACAATGGCGGCACTCGACTGGTGCGCGCTCTACATCACCAAGCACGACCTTGCCGACGTGCAATCCATCCACGCCGTCTTCAAGATAGTGGCTTCTGCTGGCGTCGTTCGCCTCACTCAGCGTCTCGGCTCCTATCAAGGCGGGGGTGAGCTAGACTGGGATGGGCGTGTTTAGCCCGACTTGGAATTCTGGCAGATGGACGTGGGGCTGCACGGGTTGTCCGTCGAAAACGGGTCGATGTCCGGACTCCTGGGCGAGACGTCCCGCCCGGCGCTGGACAAGAACGGTCACGAGATGATGGAAGGTATGAAGCGTTCCGTGGGACTGTCGAGGACTACCGCGTGTCCGGCCCTCTTGGCACCGACTTCGCCCTTCTCAGCAAGTAGGAGAACGGGTTCAAGTAGGGGTGGAACAGGCTCCAATTCTAACCCCATCGCCAGACCATGCGGCCATGCATCAGGCGGAATCTTTCCAGTGGCCGAGAGGGAGCACGCGTACCGTCCAAGTGCTCGCCGTGCTGTATATGTTCACTTCATGCCTTCCGTTTTTTAGGTAGTATTGTTTAACTGATAGAGTGTGTTTGCATTGTTGGTTTATCATAGGGGGGGGGGGGGGGATAGCCAAGGCTCTCGAGGAACGCGCGTCACTTACAGATTCGGCAGAACGAAGAGTCTGCCTTAGAACCGGTGTAGGACGCGTGCTACGATAGAGGTATAGTAGCACTTTCTGGATTTTTTGTTTCTGAATAATGGCGCTCCTTAAGCCAAAATCGCCGGAATGTCGTTCTTTTTTTTTCAATCTGATTTTTTTGTATAATACCTAAGCCATGGGTTTTGTTCATCGGGTTGCACGTTCGGTTCACTCAAAACCAGTTTTTCGGTGAGGTTCAGAGTTCCTCAAAGTGAGGAGCCTCAGAAAAAAAATGATGCACCTCTATCGTAGCACGTATCCAGGTCTGGCCGTGATGCCTGCTACGATAAAGGTAGCACTTTTTTTGGGCTAAAACGTTTTCTGAACGACGGGGCTCCTTAACCCAAAATCGTCGGAGTGTGATTCTTGTTTTGCAACATTATTGTTTCGTATACCTAGACCATGTTATTTGTTCATCAGGGTGTAATCTCGATTTTTCTCAAAATCAGCTTTTGGGTGAAGTATGGAGCACCTCAAGTGTGGAGCCTCAGAAAAAAAAAGGATGCACCTTTATCGTAGCATGTGTCCCGTCCAAGTGGCTTCTGCCCCCCTCCCCCTCCTCGCACCCCCAACCTCTTGGGTTTCGTTGGTGCGCGTCTTAGCCGATTTGGTGAGCCTTGTAGGTGACATGTTAAAAGCATGGCGTACGATAGTAGATGCGGCAAATTCTGGAACACGGAGGAAACCGATATGCGCTAGAACCCCTGTCGTGTACTGCGTTTGATGCAGGTATTTGTGGGATGGCTCCGTTTTTGCTCCCTGTTCGCGCTATGTGTGTGGATGACGCGGTTTATCGGGGAGGTACCGCGTGAGTGAGTTTCTGCGGAATCGGCAGAGATTTTCTTTCGTGCAGCTAGCTTATGGTGAGGCGAGGGGTTTTTAAGATACCCTGTGCGATTGGACGGCTCCTCCCCGAGGCCGTGTACTTCGTTCGCCTTTGGTAGGTGTCCACGCAATGCCTCCCATTATATGTTCATGGTGTTTGTTTGTACGTCTGGCAAGGGGGAGGGAGGGGGGAAGAGAGGTCGGGGACCGTGCTTTGCCTTGCGTCGGCGAATCGTAGACGTTAACACAATCAAAATAATGAGGCTAAACGGCACCACCACTGCATAAGCGTATTGTTTTATACAGTTAGGATTTTTCCTACGCTCTGTGGGTTTTGAGACATTCGACTTTCCAAAAGGTGTTCAGAAGACCTGCCTCTTGCCCACCTTCTACTATGCCGACGAAACACGGGGTTCCTGTCCATCCGCGAGTCCCATTTCTTTGTGGTTTACAAATGTATCAGTTGTATGCCTCGCCTGTAGAATTGACCATCTGGTTGTGCGCTTCTCAATGTTGGATTGTGGGCGTGCGGGCTCGGGCGACAGGCCAAGGTTGGTTAAGGGGCGCCAAGTCGTGGCTGATCCACTTGGCCAAAGAAAGATACTCGCGGAGCAGAAACGAAGACTAGTCGCCTGATCGAGGCGAAATTTCAGCCATATCATGAGATCGTGGTCGAACGAGGTGCATGGTAAGAGGTATAGAGCTCCTCATTTTCGAAACCTGAGGAAAATCAGGTACCCCTCCCCTGCCGTGGTATGATTTATTCAGCAAATCATCTTCACGGTGTTCATTCTTGACCGTCGAACTACCCCCACCTGTGATCGAAGGTGCGGGGACTCGGGCTATGATAGGCGTAGCACTTTTTGGCCGGGTGATTCTGACCGACAAGGCTCCTCAACTGAGGAACTACCCAACATCGTTTGAATACCTTTTGCGTTTTACTATAATATCATTCGTTAGGCACCTATGCTATGGGATTACAGAAAATATAGGTACAGTAGCATCCATTCAGGGTGGTTATGTAGCATCGGAATGCAGCGGTAGTACAAGTTCTGTACCAACACGGCATCTGTCACATCACTCCACAGCCGCCCGGCTACGCGCTCCATTCTATCCATTCTATCCAGCAGCTAAGGCCATGGCAGGGGCAGCCCTTTTGGGCCATCTCTTTCAGTGGCTCAAGGCCACTCTTCCAAGTGACTAGCCTATTGCTTATCAAGTCTTAAGCTATCATGATCAGTATTTCGCGAAGTACGCCGCCATCGAATTGTTTGTTGCGCTGCTCGGAACAAAAATGGTGGGCACCCAAGTGGCGGAATCGGCATTATACAGGGCGCGTGCCGTATATTGCCGGTTCGGCATTGCAGCGGGTTTCGGCCGTGCCAAGCGATTTCGCCGGCATTATATAGGGCCCCGGCATCATTAAACCAGCACTATACAGGGCACCGGCATCATTAAACCGGCATTATATAGGAACCACTACTACTCTACCCCCCTTGCCGTTGCCTTGGCCCAGCTATAGGGAGTACTATCCAACGAGGTTAAATCTTCAATTTCACCCATGCAGGAACCGGTCCCAGCCGCTTCCACTACTCCACCGGCAACTGGTCATCTAGAGGTACGTCGTTATCACCTAGAAAACAAAATCCTGACATTTGGCGTAACAAGTTCAGCTTATCCGATCCCCATCCTCAAACAAATCCAGACAGGTTGTTGACGTGTTTTGAAAAACGAGAGCTACAGAAGAACTTGCATCCCAGTTTCGAGCAACCAAATCAGTCAACAGCAATCGAACATACTTCGAAGTACATACAGTATGTTGCAGAAGCGTACACATAACATTTTGCGGAAGCCTAATCGATTTCTACAGCAGCCTCCGGGCGAGTCGAAATTCCGCCGGTGCACAGGGTCACCACGGCTGCACATTGCTGAATGTGCAGGGGTAGGGCTAACTGTAGTACGGCGTACGGTACATTTGCAAGCCTTAATGACGCGCGCTACGATACCGGTAGTACGTTTCTGCAAAATAATTTCTTACTGACGGGGCTCCTCAACTGAGGAACTTTCCAACATCGTTGGAATCCCACTTGTATTTTACTATATTGTTCGTTATACACCTAAGAAGTGGGACTTCTGCGGAAGGGCTAGGTCCGATGACCACCACCGGTACGCCTTCAGAAAATACCATCTAAGTAAAACCACACAAAAAACTTCGTCAACGTCAGCCTTGTGGGCCTCCCAACTCCGAGGTAAGGGATCACCCTGATACTGCTGCCCGGCGGCTAATTGAACACAGTTCGAAACACAACAGTTGCCGCTCTAAACGTATGCCACATTATTAGTCCCCCATATCAGCTGACCAAGCCAGCCCCCAACGACCCCACGCAGCGATGCCGGACACCGCTTGCCGTAATCCTCCAACCAGTTGTTCAAACATCGTTCCCAACAGCTTCAGCTGCTGCCGCTGCTGGTATAATACCGCGACGCTAGCCACGAGATCCCTTCGGCTTCCCGCTCAGCTGCTGCTGCAGCGACTCTAGCCACGGGGCCCTTGCGCCTAAGCGGGAAAAAATCTGCGGCATCAAATATGTGTGTGCGTCGGTTCCATCGATGCCGGTGGAGGCAGCGGTGGTCGTAGTGGGTCCAGATTCAGTCCGCAATCTGCACCACTACTTTTCCGTGGGCATGTCCACTCTCCTGAAGTTTGAACGCCGTACGGAGTTCTTCTGTCGTGAATCCGATGGGACGTCCCCCGTCCAAGATAACGCGCACGTCGCCGGCTTCGATCAGCGCGAACAGCTCTGTGAACGGCATACGCTCAGCGTCGATGCCGAGCCCGAAGGCGAACTTGTAGCGGGGGGTTCTCCACGGCGATAGCCACGTGCTGACCGACTTGCCGAGGACAGGGAGGATGAACACGCCGGCTATCTGCAACATAGAATGACCGTCAAACGACTTCCCGCATGGAGGTACCTTGGGGGGAGGAGGGGGGGGGGGCGTACTCATTTGTTGCTTGCCTTATTCATTTGGCCATTGACCACGCATCCCTTTCGAGACGGAGCAGGGGGGAGGGGGGGTGGGGGGGGTATCACATACCAGGTACCAGTAACACAGTACATCAACTAAATTAAATTAAACTAAACTAAAAATTAACAAAAAATCAATATTGAACACAACTAATCCAATGCAATCCACCACTGGTGTAGACTACCTGGTATGCGAGTAGGTCTGATATACCTGGTAGAAATGAGTTCGAGCGGAATTGGTCGATATGTGGTTCCAGCCTTATGATAGATAGTTTCGAAAATGCCCATAACCCTACCTTAAGCCCCACCTAACCCTAACTCCAACCCCAACCCGTGCTCTGCCCTTAAGAACTTTGTCCGGAAGAATTCGTTCCCAAACAACTATACGAAAAATATCGACGGCGTCAAAAAGCTGGTACTGGTATACAATTTTTCCACTCTGAATCCTATTCGTTAGTGGTGGGAAACCGACGAAGGCTAGGTACTGCACCAGCATGTATCGAATTGCAGCTACCCGTGAGCATGCCTGAATGCTCCCATCCCCTCCTGAAGTAAAATGGCTACACGGAGTGCACAGGTAACCATACAGTGCGACACTTCACAATCGCACAGATTTCGGCGCTCATTGTTTGCAGGACTCGGTTCACACGCAGCATATATAGGCTATGGTGGGAATATCAACTCTAGGTTATCTTCGTCTATAGAATACGTTGTGCCCGGGTTGCGTTCAGCAGTAGAAGTTCTACATCTACAAGCTATCTTACGGAACATGTAGCGTGTCGTTCATGTTGCGTGTAGGGTACACACACGAACTACCCGTAGCGTTTCCATTAGTCAAGTAAATACACCACGGACACCAACACCAACACCAACACCGACACCAACACCAACACCAATGCCAACGCCAACACCAACACCAACACCAACCCCGACACCAACACCAACACCGACACCATCACCACCACCAACAACAACAGCATAGACATGACCACTCTGTCTTATACAAACAGAGAGCAAGCAGTGCCCTTGTCGTAACGTACCGTGGTCACAAAGCGGCCGCCCTGCCGGCCGTTCTTCAAGATCGGGCGGGCACGCCCATTCGCCGACGTGACCCGGTCCCACCCTTTCTCCACCAAGTCAACCACCACGTCAAACCGCCCCTCCTCCGTCTGAAACTCCTCCAGCGCCCATACATCCTCCTGGCGGTAATCAATAGCCCTGTCCACCCCCAACTCCCTCATCAGCTCGGTCTGGGTCGACACGGCCGCCACAAACGAGGCACCTTTCTTGCGGACCAATTGCACCAGGAACGAGCCCACGCCGCCCGAACCTCCAATGACCAGCACCCGGTCGCCTGGCTTAACCTGACTGGAGATGATGACAGCGGCCGCCCCGCTAGAACCGATGGCCGCCACTTCCGCGGAGGAGAGGCAAGCCGGCGGGTCCTTCGCGCAGTTGCCACTCTTGACGATGGCGTACTCGGCCAGACCGCCCCAGTTTTCGTGGAACTGGGACACGACCCTATCGCCCGGTTTAAGGTACTCTTCCCCGTCGCCGACGGCTTCCACAACCCCGCAAAGGTCGGCACCGCCGGGAATGTAGGGGATGGAGGGCGGGCCCTGGATCTCGCGCGTCCGGCCGCTCATCACACGGACGTCGCCGGGCGCCAGCGCGGTTGCTTGTACCCGGATGAGCGCCGTACCGCGAGACTGTTTGGTTGTGGGCTGGAAGAGTGGGCGCGGGGCGTTCGTGATGACGTACAGAATATCGTCCACATTTTTGCCGTAGTTCGAGCATTGGGCTGCGCGCATCATATTGGGAAGCCGCTGGATGTACGGTGCTGCTTGCTGGTTGTTGTGGGGGGGCGGGCGTCGTTGCCTGCGATGCCCGATTTCGGGTGCGTTGCAGTGGGTGTGAGGAAGAAACACATGAACTCGAAACGAGAATACGGGATCCACATTAAAGTGCCGTGGCGACATACCGCTACGAGTACTCTATCCAATTAGCAATTTCAGGCCGGAAAAAAGCTGCAATATGCCGGTACAGTAGAGGGTGCCTATTAACAGTAAGAAACAGGAAAGCTGGTCCAGGCTGGATTTCATAACTGAGAACGGGTGCGTATTACACTAACGTCCGCATACTCACTCGCGAGTTTATCATGTTCCCGTAAACATCAGCCTGGCTTTCCTAGTGCTCGTTTTCAGCGTAGGTGTCGTGTACTGCATAGCATACACCTCGTAGTCTAGACTATAAACAGAGCCGCTATGGTAGGCTGCATCATGCCTCTACGTACAGCAGTACTGGTACTGCTATACTGCCGATACTGCCGATGTACAAAACCGCCGGGTGACGAGTCTGAGAAACGCGTGCCTTGCGTGAGGTAGCAGGTGCATACAACAGGTACAAGTATCGTACCGGTAAGGACATCAGCGAAGTTCGCACAACAACAGAATTACCGCCGCTGTTACTGCTATCCAGATACCTGGTACCAGGTATAAACGTACCGGCATCGGGTATGATACTGGTATCGGTATCATACACCTGATGCATACCAGGTACCTGGTACCTGGTGTCGCAGATACCAGGCACCCGGTACAGCAGTATGGTATAACAGACGTAAACAGCGACTCCTACAGCACACCTGTTATGTACGTACGACTATGATTTACGTGTGCCCTCGATTCCCTTGACAGTATCCGGAAAACGAGGCCTTGGTGCTCTACCGTGCTGCTTGTGCTCTGACCTCAAAGATCTCAGCGTGAAGTGGAGCGGATATACGTATGATAGCCTTGCCGTTTACCTGGTACCAGGTACCAGGTATGCGTCATTATAGAGGGACGGTGTGGGATTGCCACCGCACGACCAGGTACCAGGTATGCGTCATTATAGAGGGACGGTGTGGGATTGCCACCGCACAGCAGTGGCAAAGACATAGGGATGGGGGCGTAGATGGGATACTGTGGTTGGCATGCTGTCGGCATCGCGGCCCAATACATGGATTGAAGCTGGCATCGTGTTGCCATCACGGCCCATCACCTTCAGTCGGTACCAGGTACAACCAACACTACACTCGTACCAGGTACCAGGTACCTGGTATTGAATAGAGCCAGTATATACTCGACATTGTTCACCGAAATGTATTTTTCAAAAAAATGTTCCAATTTTCAATTTTGTCACTCAATGCAAACCGCGAACACAGAAGCTACGAGGGGCGAACGAGGCCATGACGCACAGCGGCACAGGGCCCTTCAACCCTACCCACGATGCTATCAATTACGACTCACTTTGCTATGTTCCTTGTGGCTATCCGTCGTTCTTTTCAGGTGTGTGCAAGTGCCACACCCAAGGACAAAAGGACAGGAGATGAAGAGTTCCAACGGACCTGATTGGCGTTTCTGTGGAGGGGTTAGGGCCACCCCGCCTACCGCCGACCCGACCAGATGGGGGCGCAGCTCTCTCTACAGTCTGCTGTGCCGTGTACTCGTAGTTGTGCATCGTTTCGCCTGCACTGCTGCTGGGTATCCTGCCGTGGGTGTCCTTCGTGTATTCTGCCTTTATCGCTGCTTGAGTTGTTAGCTGTCCGGTTTGTGGGGTGGTTTGATGTGTGTTGTGTACTGTCCGCCATGTTTTTAGGATATGATCTATGTTGGCAGCGGCTTCAAGTACAACAGCGGCTGCTGTTATTACTTACCTGGTACCTGGTATATACATACGTCGATCCAACGAGAGCAAACGTGAAGATTACACCAACTACTACTGTATCATCGGGTGCACGCGTGAAGAGTTCAATGGTAGGTACTTATGTGCAGCCAAGTCTTCAACCAGAAGAAGGAGTACGACGTGTCTTGTGCCGTGCGTGTATCTTGATTGCACAGTTACCGTTGTGGTTCTGCATGGTCGGGTCGACGAACCTGTTGCTTGAAGTTGAGATTGGACGAATTGCATTATTGTTGTGCCGCTATGCCGCCGTTCGATATAAACATACCTATTTTTGTCTACCCCAGTTCGATGTGTTCCCTCGGCATATCCTCCCAACTCTCGGCCAGCCTCAGCCCGTATTTGCCGACGACAATATTATTCGCTTTCTTTCTTTTCTTCAAGTTCTTTTCAGAACCTTCCCGGATTTCTTACCGTTCTTTGTTTTCTCTGTTCTCTTT
>JAYJMJ010000411.1:2350125-2361134 GCA_036873875.1 Laminaria ephemera | reverse complement strand
CCCTCTCCTCCCCTCCCCCCCCCCCCTCATACCGCGCCCGCGCACGAATTCCGCATCTCGCAGGACGCCCGAGAACTGGTGCTCTACTTTTCCGCGGCCCGAGGGTTCACGCGCGCCGCACCCCTTCTCAGCAACTTCTTCGGCCTCTCCCCCACCTCCCCCTCGGCGGAGGACGCGGACGAGCACTTTGACCGCCAGGTCACGGAGCCTTGGAGGGACATCGGCTATCTCGATGACGGCGCCGGCGGCGACGGCGGTGGGAGTTCTATCGGAGGGCACCGGTCGCCTCCCCTATTGGCGACAGTAACTACTTCCGGGGGGGGGGGGATGCGCGAGCGGCGCGCCCGCGTGCGAAGCGGCGGCAGCAGCGGCGGCGGTGGACGCCGCGCTAGTGCCTCCCCGACATTCTCTTCCCGGTTCCGGGAAGGGATAGGCGGGAGCGGGGCGGGCGGCGGGGGCGTAGATGCCGTAGCAGAGCTCCAGAGGCAGATGTCTGCGTCGAGCGGGTTTGGCCTGCAGATGCTCAGGGAGGAGTCGAGGGAGGCGCTTGTGGGGGGGGACACGTCTACACGAGCCTCGAAGACGGCTATCCAGCAGAGGAGTTGGTTGACCAACGGCGAAGGCACCGCGGCTGTGGTAGCTGCCGCCGCCAAACGGGAGCAGCAAGCGCAGCAGGAGGAGCGCGCGCTGGCCCGAAGCGCGCGGGGGCTCGAGCCTATGGAGGAAGAACCGCTGGCCAGATCGGAGCCAGATCGGATGAGAAGGACCGGAAACTCGAACAGAGGTGGAGCTGGAGGGAGGGCGGGGGAGGGGAGAGGCGGGAGTGGGGGGGGCGGGGAGCGGACTCCGCGGAGAGGTTCCTCGAGCGGGCCGACTCAGCACCGGGTAAAGAAGACCCCTACTGGTTCCGAGCGCAACCACCTACACCTGTTTCAATCGGGGACGACGGAATCGGAGGTGGCGGCGGTGGCGGCGGCGGTAGCAGCAGCGAGAGGTGATTCCGCGAATCCTCCGCCCCTTCCTCCCCGCGAGAGGCAGGGGAGGTCGCCGGTGTCGGCCTCGTCCGCGGTGCCTTCGAGTACGTCAAATGGACGCAGTAGCACTAGTCACAATCACGACCGGAAAGAGAGGAGGGAACGGAGAGATAGTCGCTCCAGAGACGATCGCTTGCGAGGCGATGGGTCGCGTACGCCGCCACCGCCACCGCCTACAGGTTCGGGGCGGCGCAGCACCTACGACAGCGGCTACGCCGAGCGAGAGGGAAGGATCGACCGCGAAACAGGGCGACTGCCGACAAGGAAGCCTAGGGAGGTTGTGGGCCCCACGCGCGTGTCTCCCAAGCAACGAGGCACCACTGGCGGCGGCGACCCCGCCCCCAGCCTAGCCGGCGCTAGCTCCACCCCTTTTGCTCCGAAAATTTCGACCGTTTTTTCCTCAGCTCCGGCCGCGGCGGCGGCGGCGGTAGCTGAAGGTGGGGATTTCGTCCGTCGTCACTTGCACCTCAAAAAAGCGTTTCCTGGGATTGGGGGGGGCGGCAGTGGTAGCGGTAGCGGTGGTAGCGGCGAGACTAAGCGGGCGTCGGGGGGGACCTCCTCGAAGGACGAGGAGCGGCGGCGGCGGCAAGGGACGGACTCTGGAGACCGATCGAAGCGCGGCCACAACGGCCGCGTTGATCGCTCCAACGCTCGGTCCGCCAGCCCTGTGGACCACCACCATAATGCTTCCTCCCCGCGTGGGTCGGCGGCGGCGGAGTACCTCTCCGACTCGAGAGCGGGCACTCGAGGCCCGAGTAGAACTCGAGCCTCGAGGGCTGGTTCGGGAGCTCGAGACTCTCGACCTGGGTCGGGGGTGGACAACAGTGATCGAAACGCGAGGTCAGGCTCGGTAACTCGAGACGCAAGAGCGGGCTCGGGGGTGGACCACAGTGGTCGAGGCGGGAGGTCAGGCTCGGCAGCTCGAGGCTCTAGGGCCGGGTCGGGGGTGGACCACAGTGGTCGGAGTTCGAGGGCGGGTTCGACAGCTCGAGAAGCAAGAGCCGGGTCGGGGGTGGACTCACGGTCTCGAGGCGGCACGAGCGCGGCTCCTCCCCCCTTGCCGTTCACGAGTTCCGCCGACGTTGCGGTTTCGGCGCTGGAGGCGCAGACCGCGGCGGACGCTGTCTCGCCCGACGGTCACCTCGAGGCACGGCGGGAAAGGCGACGGTTCGGGGGGATCGAGCGGACACTTCCCGGGAGGTCCAAGAGCCCGACCGACTCGCGCTCCGTCTCGCCCGTAGACCGCCGGCCCAAAGGCCGCCCGGAAGACGGTGGGGGTAACGGTCGCAGAAGCGGGGATGCCCGCGGCAGGAGGGCCTCCTCCCCTGCTCCCTCCCCGCCTCCTGCGGCGGCTGCGGGGGGGGTGGACGGGAGTGCGAGTTCGACTTCGCGGCGGCACAGCGGAATCGGAAAGGTGCTAAGGGGTGGCGGCGACAAGCTTAAACAGCTGGCCACACTGAGGAAAGACAAGGGCGGCGGTACCGGCTCCAGCTCGACCTCCGCCTCCTCCGCTCTAACGGGAGATGGACTCGAAACGTCCCCGGTCGGTGGGACCGGGCGTTGGCACAGGCCTGGTCACCGGTTTTTCACGGCCCCCCGTGCGAATGCGGGGGGGGTAGACGATTTCAGCGCCGGCAAATTTCGATCCGCTCCGGCAGTAGCCGGTGCGACGAAATCGCCAAACCACCCGTGACTGAATGGGAAGGAAGGGGGTGGGGAAAGGAGGGGGGGGGGGTGATAGTGATCCCACCCGTGAGTAATCGTTAGGGGAGGGGGGGGTGAGGAGCGCGGCGAAATATAAGTGTTGGTGGGCAGGCGTATGCGGAAAGAGTGTGAGCGTGGGGGTGTGGGGTGTGATTGTGCAGTCCATAGCCATTTTTCGTTTTGTTTTGCTCTTGTGATTGTGATTGTGGGCTTCGGGCTTGCTCCTGTTCCTGTTCTTGTTCTTGTACCTGCTCCTGTTCTTGTTCTTATTTGGCCCCCCTCTCTTGCTGTACCATGTCTTGCCTTGCTTTTGCTTGGCATGGGTACCTTCTGTTTTGCACCACGAGCGTTGCGGAAGCGCGTAGTGGAGGAGGACGCCGTAGCGGCGAGGCTTGAAAATATCAAGCGGACTCACGGGGGGGGGGCTGGGAGTAGAAGGGAGGTGCGATGAGAAACCGCGCGTGGAGCGGGTGCTGTTGGCTTTTCCCAGAAATATGGTAGTATTGTGAGTAGTGGAATTATCCGCTCCGATGTAGAAGAGCCGCCCTCTATACGAGTACGAGAACGGGAGTCAAGTTTTGTTTTTTACGGGCTCTGAAATAAAACACGGGTTGGCTGGTACTTTTTATTAGTGCTTGGTCTCCTCCTGCTTATCTTACGGTTTAGTCTTTTTTGTTTTGTCGTTTTTTTCTCTGTCTTATTTTCGTTTTTGAACTCGCAAGCGTTGGCTTCAGTTCAGCTTTTTTTTTGTCGTTCTTTTGCTTTCTGTTTTGCTCTCTTGTTTTTATTTTCCTTCTCCTTTTGATCTCTCGGCGACTGCTGGACCATTTTTCGTCACCGGCGTCGGTTTTGTTTTATAAAGAGATCCCGTTGTATTTCGAAGAAAATAAAAGCTTTTTTTTTAAAAAAACGTGTTGGTATGATACCGATTCCACCTCTGAGCACGAGGTGGTGCTCTTGTACTCGGGTTTTTTTTTCGCTCCAGGCAGTTGTTTCGCCGTCGAAGTTGTAGAGGATCATGGAAAACCTTGGGCAAGTTCTTCAAGGTTGTAGTTATCTCTGTTTCCCTGATCAGTTGGCTGGTTGGCCAGTTGGGTGGTTGTTCGAATAGTTCGTTGCATTTCTCCGATCAGTTGATTGGTTGATTTGTTGGTTGGCCAGACGGTTTGGTTGGCCAGTTGGCTGGTGGTTCGGATAATTGGTTGCTGGGATGGTTGGTTGGCCGATCGGTCGATTCCAGCCGTGGTGTGGTGGTGGTGGTGGTGGTCGTCGTTAACCTACTTAGAACTACATCCCCGTTCTTGGGGACAAACTGCTTGGGATTAGTGTAGGTTAAGTTTTGCAATAGTATATGGGTTAAGCTGTTACTGTGGACTATGGCTGCAACGGCGGGGTTTGGTACGTATTGCACGGCGTGCATGCGTGGGGTTGTGAAGTGCCCGTTTCCCGCAAGTCCCGTGTAACTTTCTCGGAGCTGCCGTAACTTTTGGAGCCCCATAAGCTTCGATGGGTACTACTGTACGCCGAGCTTTCATTTCGTTTGTAGCGGATTTTGACTGATTCTGACGAGTTGTGACAGGTTGTAAATATCTATTTTGGCAGAAAAAATACAAAATGCATACTACTGCTGTATGTGAGGGCGGGAACAATAGCTTATTTAAGGTTGTTCGTGTCAGTACAGAGATTATCGGCCGGGGGAGGCGTGGAAAGAGAGGGGGAAGGGGAGGGGGGGGGTCTGGCCGCGGTGCTTTTTTTCGTTGATTCTTGAAATAAACAGACGGAAATTTGAGCGCTGCTACGAGTAGCTTCGATGTTTTTTGTAAAGGCTAGCTGTTAAGATCGACTGTAAAAGGAAGATCCTACCTGGTACCAGGTATTAGTTAATGACGGTTGGATATACCCGCCGGATCTTGCTGTCGCAATAAAGGCGGGTGTTGTAGTGCTACCAGAAGGCGTGTTTTTGTATTGCCTCCGAGCGAGTACGTCACTAGTAAAAAGTAAAAAGCACCGACTCCCACCGAAATGGGATGGCTATTGGTCCCTAGTTTTTGTTGTTGTCGTTAAGCTTGGCCGAGGCACTATCTTTGTCGTGAATTTTTTACTTCAGTGGCTAGGGGGGTCTCCCCCCCCCCCCCCCGCCCATCCCTCTGGTGGGCGTGCATAGACATGCATGCCTCGTGCTTACAAACTCCATCCGTAACCCGGATCGTTGTTGTTGTGGGCTAGTGTAGACGTGTATATTTACATACATGGTAAGTACACGATTTGTTTTGTGCAGTGGTCTGTGTATGCATGTTTCTTGCGTACAAGCTCCGCAAGTAGTGCATTGAGAGGGGCATTTTTAGGTATGAAAGGCTGGTAAAATACTGAGTGGTTGTGTCGAAAATTGTTCCGAAAGGTAACGGTTGTTGCTCTCTTAGCGCTGGATTAGGCAAGAGATGGCCTACCTGTAGCCTGCCGCGCGTCACCGACGCCCGAAAAAAGGGAAGTTAATTCATTGCGTTCACCCCATCCAGGATGATTCGCGCAGACTTGAAAAAAAAGCGGCTCAAATATGTCCGAAAACATTTTACAAAATGGCTTGTAAAACATATTCAAGATTCCACCTGGGCAACCTCTGTGCCGGAGAGCTTCGTGCGACGTGTGTGATTCGAGAACGTTTCGAAATCTTGCACATGTTACGGGTTTTGCCCACGAACGAACAACGTTCGTAGAGTAAAATGAGGTTGTACAACATGTGTGTTCGTCAAGATGCACCTCGCCAACCTCTATGCCGGAAAGCTGTATGCAATGTGTGTCCTTCTGGAACGTTTCACAATCTTGCGCACCCAATGAATGGGTGTTCCACACACTCCTACAAACGCCTACGTTGGACAACGTAGAGTCCCCGACATCATGTTGGAAGTCGCGTCTGACACCAAGACTGTGTTTTTTTTTTTAATCGTTTCTTTTATTTTTGTACTGTTAATACTGACCCCTCTGGGACTTCAGAGACGGGGAAAGTGTCGAAAAAAATACTTAAAAGTGACGATTCCAGCTTCGGCCACACCAAAATAACCCAGTGCAGAGGCTGTTGGGGTATATTTGTAATAATATGTTTGTAAGTAAAAGATGCCCTTTTTTTTTTGGCATGCTGTTTTTCGTCGGCCGAGTTTTTTTTTCGCATTTTCGGCTGCGGGGCAAGCAAGGGGTCGGTCGGTACATTATGGCGCGTGTCTGGATCCCGGCCGAGCTCCGTGGCGGTGCTCTGAGCATTCAAAAGTCGTTGAGCTACTGGCTCTTTTTTTCAAGGGGTTGCGTTCCGCCTCGCTGAACCGAGTAGGTGACATGGAAAATCTTGGCGTAACTACGAGAGCTGGTTCAAGCTGAACGTCCAAATTTTTCTGCTAGGCGTCCAAAATATTCTCCGTTACACATGCCGCTTGAAATATCTACTCGAACATCACATATTTGGTATCATACTGACCCCAATGAACAGCGGAAGGGGGTGACATGGCTAGATTTTCAATTAAGATCCTAGGGCTGGGGCTAGCGGCGAAAATGCATGTCCACCAATCATAGGCCTTGAAGAACGCCAGTAACAGTCAGGCGTTTTCAATGGCAGAACACAATATTTTTCGTTTTTGTCTTCTGAACGAGCCGGCGTAGAGTATCAGGTTCTCCAACGCATGTCTGTAGATTTTTTCTCGCGAAAATTCGAAGAATTGACAGAGTGGGATCAGTCTAACGCAAGATTTTAGCACCCACAGTCGATTTTATACCGAAACTAGGTGATTACGACGCAATGCCTGTATTTTTACACTTTTTCCGCAGATAAGTCCAAAAGTTAACGCCGTTTTGGGGATTTAGACCCTGAAACTTTGCACACGTCTTTTAATCTCCCCTTCCGAACCGTTGGCGAACGGGGTGTGTGTGTGTGTTGTTTTTTCCGCCGGAAATTTCGGGTCTAAGGAGGCCCAAATATCCCCCAATAAAACGAAACACAAAATATTTGCCGGAAAAAAAACAAAACAAAACACCCCGTTCGGTAAAGGTTTGGTAGGGGTTAGGGTTAACACATGTGAAAAATTCAGGGTCTAACTCCCCAAACCGGCGTGAACTTTGGACGCTGAAAAAAATTGGACGTTTAGCGTGAACCAGCCTGTTGTTGTGGTATTGCCCTGAGAGCCTGACTAAGGTTAGGGACCAGGAGCCAAGATATTGGATACCGAGATAAAAAGGGTTTCCACATGCCCTTGGGCACGTGCGTATAGGGAAACAAGGGGATAGGGGATGATACGAAAGGGTTTTGCCTCGCGCACAGCGATCAGTCGTCGTCGTCGTGTTACCTTCCGTGACCTGAGGGATATATTAATACAAGGATATACAACTGTACTATACCTCGTATCACAGTTAGTAACTACAAGCAGCCGCCTTCAGAGGGCTGGACCATTAAAAAAAAACGGTACCAGGCATGATTTATTATTATTATTATTTTTGCCCTCCGACAATACGATACAACATATCGTACAGCACACAATCATAAAAGCATACCAAGGACAACATACTGCAAAATAACCTGAGTCCGCCACCAACCGTGTACAGCAGCATATATATACCGGTAGCAAGAAACCTATCGCATCTGCAGACGGTGGTATTATATCGATTACCTGGTATTATTATGGTTCCCGTCCGACAATGTGCAGCATGATGGCTTCAATGTTGATCACTCATAAACATCCCCAGGCAGTAAAAGAAAACGAAGTGAAACCCATAAAACAGATTGTAACAATACAGCTGGCAGAACCTCGTCGAGAAAACCAACGAAAATATGCATGAAGACCACCAGGCATCATGCCTGTTCACGTACGGATGGACAGACAGAGCCATATTTTCGAGCCTCCTACCGTAACAAGACGCCTATCAACCCTTGCACTGCTGAAAAAATGACCCCACACTAATTCCAAGTAGTTTGTCCCGCAAAAAGTGGGTACAACAGAAACCCATCCGCCCCAAACGCGACCAATTGTCCCAGCGCAAAAGCACACAGCATCACCATCACCATCTCCACCATCAGCAGCGCAGACCAACTACTATAAAGCTACCAAGTATAAAGATATTTCGAGCGCGAGACCCTCGTGTTCCCTCCTCATCGCGTAGCCTGCCTTGCCTCTGCCTGTGCCTACCTATCCACCTGCTTGCCTGGCCTGTCTTATCCACCTGCTGCCTGCATGTTTCTACCTGCTGCCTGTCTAACGGCCTGATTGTCGGCCTGGTTGTCTTCCGTTACCTGCCTGAATATCTGACTGAATGTCGTGAAATATCATTATACCCTGTACGACTGAAAACCGCAGCTAGCGGTGGTAATAGTAAAACAAAAACGACCCCCCTCGCCACGGTAAAAAACAACAGCGGAAAACAATGGTTGTAATTTGTTTGGCGGCCATCGAACCTACGAGATTCTTAGCACGATTAGGTATATACGTTTGCACGTTAGCGACCACTCTGTCAGGGACAGTTAATCGTGGAAGTAAAAATAAAATGAAATAAAAAGCACCTGCCTTACTCTCTTCGCAACAAACTGCACCCGGCCAAAATTCGGTGAAAAACTACGTCAAATCAAAGTTCGATTCTCATTTCAGTAGTAAAACGGCGACCGCCCCCCCCCGTAAAAGTGTTGAAACTCAATGTCTGCAGCTGTGAAAGGGCTACCCCTCCCCCTAAAATTAGTTCAAAAATCATATTTGCGGTAGTAAAAAAACGGTAACCTCCTCTACCCCCCCACCCCCCTCTCCCCGCCGCCGCAGTAGCGGTAACCGTGCCCTCTTTTCCTTCGAAAAGGTAGAAACATAAGATAGAAGGCGCGGCGGCAGGTCTGTCTGACTGGTGGAGCTTCTACGGGCATTTAGAGCATAAGAACAAGTACATAACAGGTTTATTTATCTCGCCCTTCGCCAAGCCAAACATCAACCCGCCTCCCGTTGTCAACCAGCACCATCCCTTTCCCCCCCTCTCCCCGTCCACCCTTCGCAATAAAATTACGACCCCTGCCCCCCCGCCCTCCCCAATTTTGTTTTGTTAACATTATTTTTCACTTATTGCCCTTCATCCCCCCCCCCCCAATTGCCTTGTAATCGCTATTCTCCACTTACGACCCTTCGCCGCCCCCCCCTCTACGCCCACCATCCCCCCTTCCCAAAGCGAGAAACTCATCCGCAGAACACTGCCAAGATAACAAAATACCCGGCGAGGGCAGCGGTCTATTAATAGGTCATTGGAGGGTCTCCTAAAAGTGGGGGAGGCGATACAATGGCGGGTGCGCGGCGTCAATACCACCGCCGCGGCCACCCCCCCCGGCCACCTTTGCCTCCGCCGCCACTAAAGGAAACATCCTCCTTGCCCTCAACACCCGGCCTCCAAGCGTCTTCAACTGTGAGGTACGTACATACAAAACAACAACAGACAGCGAAGAAAGGGCGTCGATGTTAAGAATGCCGTCAAGATCAAAGCTGAAGGTTGACGGTCTGTTTGTAACCCGTCAAGGCAGGTTTATAATTAAAATACTAGTTTTAGTGTGGGAGTTCCTTGACGGTTGTCCGTCAAGGGACAAGAGTGCCGTCAACCGACATATTAGGTCCTTAATGTACTAGTTTTAGTGTGGGGGTGCCTTGACGGCTGTCCGTCAAGAGGAAAGAGTTCCGTCAACCGACATATTTGGTACGGAATATACTAGTTTTAGTGTGGGGGTGTCTTGACGGCTGTCTGTCAAGAGGAAAGAGTGCCGTCAACCGACGTATTTGGTACTTAATATACCCGTTTTAGTGTGGGGGGTGCCTTGACGGCTGCCTGAAAAAGGCAAGAGTGCCGTCAACCGACATCCTAAGTATACTAGTTTAAGTGTTGGATTTCCTTGACGGCTGTCCGTCACGGACAACCGTCAAGGGGAAAGGGTGCCATCAACCGACATCTTTTTAGAACTACACTCCCTTTTTAGGGGACAAAATACTTCCAATTAGTGTAGGATATATTTTTACAGTGATGAATGGGTCAGTATACCGTTTTACTTTGGAAGATTCCTTTCCGGTTGTCAGTCGAAGGGCAAGACTCCCGTCAACCTGCATATTTGGTAGTTCAATACTAGTTTTAGTGTTGGGAGTTCCTTGACGGCAGTCCGTCAAGGGCAAGGGTGCCATCAACCAACTATGTCAGGAGACGGGAAAGCAAGCGTCAAGCGGTCAGTCAAGGTTGCCTGTCAAGGCATTTCCATCCGTCTAGACAGATTGTCCCCTATCCCCCTGGTAGAAAAGGCCTCTATGATATTTGTGGGAACCCTCTATTTTACATGTTTTCAATGATACGGTTAGGCGTTTCCCAAACACGGGGATAAAAATTTCATGTCCCCGGGTTTTGCCGTCAAGGCTGTCTGTCAAGGTGTGTTCCTTGACAGCGTCTGTCAAGGGGCCAACGTGCGGTCTCCTGACATCTTTTGTCATCAACCGACATATTTGGTCAACATGGGGAGGTGAAAATAGGAATCAGGGTATACATATACTACAGCTGTCTGTAGCAGTCTTCGGTTTACGTATATATAGAGGACTGAAAAATGTGATGTATGCTGTCGGATAGCCAAACAACCTTAGCAGTCTTATCAAAACCAACGTTACGCACCCTCGAAAAGAGAGACGAGTACTATCAATAGTGAAAGTTCAACTGATGTTAGGTTGATGTATACCAGACGAACTGCACTTGTCGGAGGGCGAAAAAAAAAAAAAGTATTGAAAACAGCAGCATCGAAAAACATACCAATATTATGTGAAAATGTAAACATAACAAAGGTAACACTCGCAATAATACCCTTCAAAAATAGGAGTGAGTCTGGGGCGCTTATGGGTGGTTAGCTCATGCTGCACATGGCCGGATGGCAAAGATGACAGTAACACTAATTATAGCAAAAATAGTAACAATGAAATGAAATGCAAACAAAAAACAAATCCCGCTTGGCCTCACTCATCATGGGCCGCAGTTGCTCTCCATAGCCTTCAACGTCGCGCTCCCGCAGGGCGACCCAAATTGCGTCCTCGCGACCAGCCTCCGTCCAATAGCCAGCTTCCCCCCTCCCCAGTCAACGCCGCCGCCGCCGCCACTACCCCACCCACCTCCACCCCCACCGGCACCAGCACCAGTACCCCAACCATTCCGCCCACCACCGACACCAGCACCAGCACCGCCCCCACCCCGACCGGCACCAGCGCCAGCACCAGAACCAGCACCAGCAACCCGCCCACCACCATC
>JAYJMJ010000411.1:2204465-2216164 GCA_036873875.1 Laminaria ephemera | reverse complement strand
AGCAGTACTCCCTCACGCCAACCGCCTCCAGAAAGAGCACAAAACTAGAAAATCGACTCGACTGACGACAAGAAGGACGCCCACAGGAATCCAGTCGAAAAAAAGTTCAGTCGGAAAAGGCCCTTTTCGACTCACGGATCCGATTGTGTAAGAATTGGCCTAAGGGGCATCGCGCCTATTTTCAGTACAGGAAGTAGTACTCTGTATACCAAGCAGAGCAACACGACAACACCCAAGTAGTACCGCTATTACGGAGGACATAGTAATCAGAACCCACGATATACACAAAATATATATATTCCACTGCTTTTACTGACCATATTTGGTCCTGATTACTGGTACCCCGTAAGAAAAAAAAACAATTCATTGTACCAGGTTTAAGATAATTCTGCAGCTCCAAATCTGAAGTAAAATCTACGCCACATCATTAATTATTCGTTTTCACTTCGAGCATTGACACCAAAATCAACACCAAAGAGAAGAAAGAAAACAAGTAAAAACATTACAATTAATGTTAAGAATCACCTGTGACAAAAAGACAGAAGTGACAAACCAGTCACACAGCGCGCATGGGCTCATCGGCTGCTGCTGCTTTTTATATACCATTTCTCGTTTCCTATTATTAATTTCTCCAGATATAAAATGTTTCCTATTTTCCCCCCGCTTTTTGGGATCGTTCCATTTACACCCTACCAGGTAGCCTGCTGCAAGTACACAAGTTATAGCGCAGATGCTGCTGATGCTTCTGTCATCTTCAGAAGCGGGGGCAAGAGGTCACCCAAACACGCTGCTTCTTTTATCCCCTCCCCTCCGCTAACTAATGAATGGTGATCATTTAGAAAAATGTGCGGACAATTTACAATTTACCAAGAGGCCTGTGCTATGTATGCCCTGCACCTCGTACGTGGTATATTAGACACATGCTACTGAGAATGATCAGTAGGGGACGCGGGAGGGCGGGTGATTTGTTATTCTATCCTGTCCGGTTGTCGTTGATTGCTTCGTTCATGGTTATCATTTTCACTATCATTTTTACATGTTACGCACATGATATATTTGCACGTACTCGTTGATCTACACGCAGAAATGAAAACCGATACCTGGTACCTCGTGTATATCATACGAAGGACGATAGACTTCAGGTATCACACACACGCATGATCGGGGTAATACTTTTGTTTCGTTGTTACGAGTATTGTTGATGGTGTTTTCTCCCCCAAGAAACACAAAAAGTTAAAGTGGGACAACAAAAATGTCATTGTGTGTGTTATTAACATTATGATCTTTCTACCCATCTACATCCAGCACAACCAGTGACCGTGCCGATCCCTCCTAGAGAGACGATGAAAGTTTACGTTTTTGTGTTTCTTCGTACAAGATGTTTATATAAAAAACAAGATATTATAGTCACGCCGCTCGCCGCTGCTTCTTACTTCCCTTTACCATCCGGCAAAAACTATACCTGGTACTACTATTCTAATTCCAAGCAGGCTGTCTCCAAAAACGCCGGCGCACGAGGTAGTAACGGGGTTAGTCTAGAGTGTCAACAAACATAAAGAAATGTCACTCCTACCCTATATGGGGTACGGTATGATTCAACACTTCAGACATTACACCATTACACCCCCTGGGATGAATTTCCGAGACGGATTTCTCGAAAACTAGGGGGGCACATGCAACAAAATGGCGGCGCTGGAAAAATCTCATCAACATCTCATGAAAATTTAATCAAGATCTCATCAAGATCTTACCACAGACGCATCGCTCGGTGTTTGCGTCCTCCCTGTTGTCGAGAACACCACCTTACAACTTCGACCGAGAAGGTGTGTTGTCTTGCGCGTTACCTGGTACTGGTATACGGGTATATACCTGGTTACTGCTATCCCATATCAAAAAAGAAAAAACTGCTAAGTATCCCATAGCTCCACACACACCCCTATTTCACTATAACCCACCACGTTTCTGCTTCACGTAGGTATAACAACGGCGCCGTTAATATGAACAGGAAAAATTGGGGTAAATGGGAAAAATACGTCACTTTTCTTACGGTTTTGTGTAAGGGAGAGGAGGAAGGGACAAATCTATGTTTCGATCCATCGAATCGACCGACCGGTCGATTCCTCTGCACCAGCACCACATATTCCACAAGAAAGTTAAGACAATTCCAAGGGGTGTGTGGTTGGGGGATCATAGGGGAACGCCTAAAAATGTTGCCAGGTACAAGTTACAACTTAAAGAGGGGGGAGGGGGCACAATACCATTAACATTTGGCGTGAAAGCCCGACAAGAGGGGACGGAAATAAGAAACTCATCAGAAGTGTCAATTGGGACTGGGTCTCTTGTGTGTGTTTTTCATTAAACGGATCTTTCCACCCAATCTATGTCTCTATTTCGTCAGCAGCAGTGCTGCAGCTGCGTGTGTGTTGTTGGTCTAACATTAACTCATCGCCATAATCAAGTCCGTGGTCACAGGACAGGCTCCAGTCACTCTGGAGTAATTGGAAGAATACCCCAGGAAAAAAAATAAAATAAACCAAAAGTGGTACTCGTACGCGTATACCAGTATATCATAGCTGAAGCAAGGCCAAAAAATAGGTAAAAGTGAAATCGGAAGTCAGCGTACGTACGTATCAGGCCCATACTGGTACATACGTCTAAGTATCAGGCCCATACTGGTACATACGTCCCAAGACTCGCAAAACTGAACCCGACTACCTGGTACACCGCATGTCACAAAGGAAACCAAAAAAAGGAAACCAAATGATGTACAAATCCGAGAGAAAAAAATAAATAAAGGTAAGACAGAAACAAAAACGAGAGAAATAGATACCGAAGCAGGAAGACAATACGTACGCAAGAAGTTACGTAGACTCGCCAGTGTGTGTGTGTTATCACATTAAACTGATATCTGCACCCATCTACATCCAGCACAACCAGTGTCAGTGCCGATGCCTCCTAGAGAGACGAGCTCTGTGGTCAAGCTACAAGACTGAAATGCCTCGTACACATTGCAAATACAGCAAGGTGATTTGGCCACGCAATGCCAACCGCAATGAATACTAGAGGCGGAACATATGCAAACCAGCACACTAGGCTATTTGCAAGGAAGAAAGAAAAGAAGAATAAGATAGAAGAAAAAACAAAAAACGAAAAATGAAAAGAAACAGGGGAAAATGAACGCAGGGGGGAGGGAAGAGGTACCCAACAAAAAATAGCAACAACCAACGTCGGGGACTGCAACTATACTGGGTTCCGAACGCACCTACTGTAGGAGTAGGAGCATTGCCGCATGGTGTATCACCGGTTCACTAACTGCTGTTTCTGACAACTATTAATAGTATTGCCCAAGCCGGTCGCCCCGGTGGTCAAGCGGTTAACCTCGGAACACTACTAAGGTTGGAATCAGGGGTTCGAATGTCGGTATGGAGATTTATTTTTCTGAGACACCAACTGCCGAGAGCGCTTTATAGCGTGGGTAAGCACAATTCGACGCGAGTCGACAAGGGAAGGAAGTGCTGAACTCTTCTCGTGATAAAAATGAAGGCGCGTACCGTAGTGGGGAGGGGGGAGAAGGGCCTGCTAAGTGACCCCGGATCTGGGTTACGACTAGGGAGGGAGAAGGAGAAAGCGAAAGTGCGAAGATAATAAATGGGATCAGTAAAAAAAAAAAAAAAATACCGCCATCATCGCCCCCAACAAAAAGAAACGAACCCAAAAAATAAAGCAAAAACACAAAGTAGTTACAAAGCAGATGACACCACCCAGCTGCCGTCAGGGCAGCGCCCAAACTGAGTTCCGGATGCAACTACCATAGGGTTAGGAGAATTGCTGCCTGGTCTGTCCTCTACTTACGGCCTCTACGACGGCGGTGTGTATGTGTGTTCTTCACATTAAAACTGATCTTTCCACCCATGTACATCCAGCACAACCAGTGTCCGTGCCGTTGCCTCCTAGAGAGAAGAGTTCTGTGGTCACAAACTACAAGACAGAAACACACTTTGCAAATACAGCAAGGTGATTTCGCCATGCAATGCCAACCGCAACGAATACGAGGGCGGAACATATGCAAGCCAGCACACCAGAATATATTTGCAAGGAAGAAAGAAAAGAAGATAGGAGAAAAAACAAAAAGCAAAGAGAAAAACGGAAAGAAAGAGGGAAAAAAGAACGCAGTAAGAACAAAAACTGAGCGAGACAAGACGGCACGACAAATAAATGCGATGATCACTGCTGAATGTACGAAGCACCAGTGTTAAAATAGTTCGTAGCGGAATAGTACGAGTGGTAGCTCTGGGAACCAGGAGGAAAAAAGCAAGGAGAAACGGATTGCGGTTGGCGGTTGGTATCACATCACATCATAGGTTGTCGGTCGTTGAGTCATTTCTGTTGCTCTTTTCATGCTCAGATGCTCATGGACTCGTGGATCGTTCGGACGGGAGTCACATGGAGTCACATTCATTTTACAGCAGTTCACAATCAGCTCGAATACGGTCGGGACGAGGGATACGGTTGGGAGAAACAACAAAATCACGTCAGCAACATTTCTGATTTCTGACTGACTGCTGTTGTTGAACGTTTCATAATACACAACGTACGGCAGCCAGCAGGATGTGTACATACTGCTGCTGCTGCTGTGATTATACAACCATACTCGTAGAATATGTTTAGTCCATATCATACATATACGTAAATCAACACCTCGAACATCTATAAAATAGTACGGGAAAAATAAAAACTGGATGGATCTCGTACGTATAGGGGGTATCATAGGCATAAGAAATAAGTACGGATGAGACAGGACGTTCCAGGTTACTTCTGGTCATTAACGTACGTACACTGAATGAGTATTGTATAGGTACAACATGGCGTTCATTCACAGCAGTACGACTAAGTCACAAAACTTATGCAAGTACACTGCTTTACTTACGTACGATGTGTGTTCTTCACATTAACGATGTGTCCTTCACATTAAACGATACCAGGTACTAGATGGACCATCTCAACTCTGGTAAATATGTAAATATCTTTACCGTTATTGTAGCCGTATCGGGAATTATTCTTGCCCGGTGGTGCAGTGCAGTGTGGTACTATTAATACGACAGCGGTGCAGTGCGACAACGCCAACCATAGCTGCGGCCGGCTGTCTACTACCCCCGCTGTGATGCATCATTTCTCATTTCAATACTCCATCTATCATTAGCATGAATGGCCGCGCCCATCTCCTATCATGAAGATTACAGAGATATCATAGACTAGAGATGACTGATTAACCCACGTACCAGGTACTAACTCTGTACAGAATAGTTGGTCTTGTTCTCGATTCTGGAGGGCAATCAGCAACCAGCAACCTCTACAAGTCTACAAGTACTACCCATCAATCCACTCCGAGGCCCAACAGTTTCAGCACGCACCGCACCGCACGCCCGAGTACGTACGTACGGCTAGGTTTACATATTTGATACGGCGGTGTATGTAGTGGAAATACTACGAGTACAACCCGCGAGACCTCTCCCGCCCCCTCCTCCCTCCCCCTACCCCTTACAAGGGCACCGGTTAACAAGGACACCGGTATATAAGAACACCGGTATACATCAGGTATCACAACACAAGGATATACATTCAAAACTAACCGCACGCCCTAGTAACCAACCACAAACAGATAAGACACATCATTTAACATCCAAAAACAATAAGTACAGATCCAAGGATCGAAATAGATTCGTAACCAAATCGAAAATAAAAAACGTAGGGACAGAGATGCAGAGAGAGGACGTGAGGACTACCTGCACAACCACGCTGCTGTTACTGGCGCTGTTTCTGTTTACATTTTCTGCGTGCCGTGGGGGGGAAAAAGACATCCTCGCCCCCCGGAGGAGTTCGTTTTGTACTGCTTTTTGTATTGGCATTTTTTTGAACTGCTGGGTTTTCCTTTGTTGAATTGAAAGGTAGCATCGCCGTACACCGTCACGAATGATTGTGGTACAAACTATACCATGGGGCATGAGTCGCACCCTGCGTACGTTGTCACGGACGAGCAGTATGTACGAGCAGAATCCGTTTTGGAAGAGGCAAACGATATAAACAAGTCTGATATACGAGGTTGTATACGTACGAATATTTACAATCACGCGAAAGGCCTGCCGCCCCCCCCCATCCCCCGCCCCGCCTGTCTGTGCTCTCTGGCAAAAGGGGTGGGGGGGGGGAATAAGCGGAACTGCAAGCGAGAGAGGGCGCGCTTGAGGTGCAATTTTATCTTGTCTAGCGATCAAGACATCTAAAATCTAAGGAGGTGCACCTGCTGCTAATACCAGAGGTACAAAAACACACAACACCAAAAAAACAAAAGAAATAATAAGGTGCTGCTTGCGCGCTTGCTCCTTCCAGTTATTTGTCTAGATACTGGTACTCCCCACCGAGGCCATGATATATTTTGCGCGAGAACAATGATCGATGGATATACGCCCATCCCCCCCCCCCCAGCCCACCTCAACCACCCCTCCCCCCCTCGCGCCAAACACGATTTCCTTCAACGTGCGCTTAGCAAAAGGAAGGTTTGCTTGCTTGTGCAAACTTTAGCCGCACTCCGTTGAGAAGGGAACGTACATGCAAATGTACCAACAATGTTTTTTTTGTTTTTTTTTGCTCATCCCATCTATTAGTATTATCTTCGCACTTTTTCTTTCTCCTTCTCCCTCCCTATTATAATAATAGTCGTAACTCAGATCCGGGGTCTCTTAGCAGGCTAGATATGGATGGACCCACAGCCGTAGCTTCCCATATAATTCATGCTGGACTTTTCCGCCAAGTCTGTGTGTACAGCTGGGTAGGTATAAAATGGTGTTGTCATGCAAAGCAACAAATAATCAAGACTGCGTGCGAGATATCATCGTATCTCTGGTGCTTTGCATAACCTACGGTACGTAGAAGGAGAAAGGCAAGGAAGAAAGGAAGGAAGAAAGGAAGGATATAGGGGGTCTCCAAGAACATGGCCTTGTCTAGAGCAGGGACTTCAGGTCCCCCCTCTCCCTTGCCTGCCTGTCTGCGCATCGAACCTGGCTGCGTGGCTTACCCTTCGCTCTGCCTCTACACATGTGTCGCGTGTTTTCACCTTTCTATAAAATCTGCCGCCTGTGTGTGCCAGCCTATATACACGTCATTGTCGGCACTGATCAGCGGGAAAAAAACAGCAGCAGATGCTTTGCCTGTTGAGCGATATCCATCCCTCTACGTATCTGCTGCGAAGGGGTGAACAGCCTTCGATTAGGTGCAGTATCATAGTGATAGAACGTGTACTGCTGCTGTTTTGGGCGGCCCCCACTACAAAAGAAGCTTGATTTTTTTTTGCACACCGCCGTGGTACCTACCTCCCTATCATATGATATCTCGAATCGTTCTGGTGCGATATCTGATGTCCTGTATGATACCTGGTATGTACGTAGTTCACATCTCCCAAAAGGTGACTTTGACAAAAAAAAAAGCTTTAAATTTTGGTCAACCAGAGCAGCATGTCACCACACACCAAAACATAGTCAAACATAATGTGACCGGTGTCCTGTCACGACAAGATCGCCACAGGCACCGCGCGCTGCAGCTTATTCTATCCCCCCCCGTGGTAATCCAAAATGGCACGGGGGGGGGAGGGGGTGCAGCTGTGATAGTATCTAGCGACGATATGATCCTCTGTACTCGAGGGGGTATGTATGGAGTACGAACGGGGGAGGGAGGGAGGGGGCAGGAGGTTCATCCTATACATACATGGCGAGAGGTTTTGGATTTTTCTCGTCACGCACTCACTTGACTTGACTCTGGGGCTCCCAAAAAAACACACACAAAACAATAGAGAAAAAATGAGCCAAAGACACACAAAACAAACGATGAATCATCATGCCAAACACATACCCCCCATCCCATCGAGCCGAACCGATCTTTTTCTTTATAAAGTGGACATTTGTTGCAAGCCTCGCTTCTCGCCTTTTTCAAGTTCGCAAAAAAAAAAACTCATGCTGATCTCTCGACCTCCCCCTCTCACCATCCAAGTGACGAAACACCGCCGGCGCTCCACCACGAAGGGGGACACGCTATGGCAGCGGGCCCTCCCTCCCCCTGCGGCCCCTGCGGGCCTGAACTTGTCCTCCCCAGAGAGCATCTTCAGCAAGCTATCCAGCCTCTCTTCTCGAGGGCTATCCTGGCGGATTGCTGCTGCTGATGATGCTGCTGCGCCAAGCAGAGGTGCTTCGGGTCGAGATCTCCGCAGCTGCGCACGCTTGGACGGCGTCTGCCGCGCGCCGCATCGCGCCTGCGGGTCCTGCGCCAGTGCAACCCGGGTAGACACCGCGCAGGGTTTCGCGGGCGCAGGGCTTTCCTTGTCCCAGCTGTCCTCCATGCAGCAAAGATCAGATTCCACGGATGACGAGAGGTCTACCCGAGAAAAGGAGGTGCTGTGCTGGGAGGAGGCGGAGGATCGGTTATCTTGCGTGCGGTGCGCTATCGATGGTACTCGCCGGCACTGTACCCCCGCGGTGGCACCAGCAGCGGCGGCCAGATGGTGGGCCATACCCGGTTCGTTCTCTCTACCACACGCGGAGGGGGGGAGCTGGTGCCCTAGGGTGCGTGTTGTGTGTTGTGTGTGTGTGCTTTGCTCCCAGATTTGTGTTTTGATGCTGTGTGCGGCAGCTGTGTTGTTTGTTTCAGTGATATTGATCGCAGAGATTCTATAGTCATTTTTAAAGATTGATTACGTATTACGTATTGAGACTAATGTATGCGTGTACACAAACTTTTTGACACATGCATAAAAATATCCCCCCCAAAAAAGTTAAGATTTTCTGCCCGTGGGACACTATTATCAAGATAAAAACGAAAAACCACTTGAATACGAATGACGGAGGCGCTTTTCTTTGAACACAACAACCACTGACCATAATATAACCAACATAAAATACCATGGGCAAGATATCCTTCAAAAGTACCGAGCATGTACCTACGAATCTCATACTTTAATCAACTTAATTGTTTTTTATTTTTTTGCGCAAGAGACCAGAGAGAATATAGACCACAAGAGAGGCCTGAACAAAAAAAATCACATCACTGGCTCTTCCAAACAAAATTCCGACTCTTTACGTTTGATGAATTTCTGTTCTTTGACCGTTGCATCAAATTCAAATTTTGACTCTTAATCCCGCACCGCCTTTTATTTTCAAGATGGAGGAACAAATGAGGAACAAATCGGGGGCCGCATATAGAATGGTTGATTCAAGAGAAAGGAAATACCCAAGCTGGTGTTGCCCAAAACAACCCCCTCCAAAAACTTGAAAAAAGTCAAAAGCTTGAGAAGTAACCGCGGCACCCCCTTGCGTCACGATGTCACGTTACGATTTCGCCCGGAGACCATCGGCGGGGGCATGTCTGGTCCGCACAGCCTTTGCGGTCTTCCCCGCGGGCGAGGAGGATTACTGCTGGCCCCGAGGAAAGGCTTGCCAGAGGCGAAGTTTTGTAGTTTTGTTCTTTGTGCGCTCCCGATCGCAGCGAAGCGAGAGAGTCCGCAGCTCGCGGCGGAGTGATGCAGATGTGAAAGTAGTGTTGTTTGGTTTCGATTGTCGTTGTTGAGCTGCTTTTCGTGTTTGCATGGGCGACAGATATACAATATAGGTACCTGGTATAGCGGTCTGCCGAAGATTTTATTAATGGTGTACAATGAATGGTTTGCGGACAGGGGGGGGGGGGGGGACAGACGAGAGAGTGGTACGTAGCAGAGAGGGAAACTACTCTTGCTTCATGTATGTCCTTGTCTTCTTCTTTTCGAACTCTCTCTATACTATTCTCCTCTCTTTTCGCGTTGTAAAATGTCTCTCGGTCAAAAAGGGACGCACAAAAACGCATTTTTTTCAGTTTTCGTACGTCGTACACTTGGAATAAGTATGAAGAATGTATGAAAACGAATGTGTATACCAACCAGGTATAGACGTGAGAGATGATGTACACCGTTTACTGCGCTGTAGTTGTCTCGCTGTTTCAGGTCCGACGCGGACAAGGAGGACGCATTGTCTGTGTGTGTGTGTTCTTCACATCGTGGCCCCTCTGTTTACGTACGCAAAAATATACCAGGTACCAGGTAGGTAGTGAATTTCGCACATTAATTACTCCTAAAAAGTCGAGTTCCGACGAAGAAGAATGCGAAAAGAATAAACAAACAACGTGGTGCTTTTTTTTTGCCCTCTCCTTCTCGCTGTGGGGCTCTGAGCCCCGGGCCCTACTGAGAGCCTGCTGGTTGGTTGGGCGGTAGTGTACCAACCTACGTACACCGTAATACCGCCGTACCGTCGTACGCAATCTTAAGTTGTTGTCGTTGCAGTTTGGTGTGCGGTTGCTGTCCGCACGTATCCTCCGGCTGGATGGTGTTCCGGTAAACAAAAAATAAAAAATAATGCTACGACAGGCACGGACCTGGTGGACCAGGGTGAAGAATCCGGAACAGATATTATTGTTCGTGTGTATGAATGATTCGATTCATTGTGGCTGCTCGGTGGCCGCTGGCTCCGTTTAGCTCGCTAAAGGAAATAGGCTGGAAATTGCTCCTATACTGACTGATGAGTCTGGCCACTGCTGTTTGTCCCCCGTAATGACGACTGGGGGGGCTTCAATGATTGAATGATGAATAATGCAGTAAGAACGAGAGACGAGAGACGCAGGGACGCATGCATCTCTCTGTTTTGTCTGCTTTTTTTTTGCTGCTTGCTGCTGCTGCTGCACTGACTGTGCTATTAATAAAAAATAAATTACACATTTTTTATTATTTGTCCGCTTTTTTTTTAAACCTTAATCACTTGATTATAATAACGACCTGCTTCGCTCTCAGCGCTCCCACTTGGAGCACGCCTGCCTAACTCATCCCCTTCTCGGAGAACCCTTCCCATGCAGCTTTCTTTGCGTTTTTTGCTTTCTTCGCGTTCTTCGTTCGTTGTGTTCTTTTTTCTCGTTTGTTTCTCTTCGTTTTCCCTTACTTTTTTTGTCGTTATTTTGCGTCTTTCTCGATTTTCTCGCTCACAGCTTCGACTGATTTTTCGATTCGGAATCAAGTTTCGGAGAAAAGATGTTTGTTTTTTTTCGCATTTTTTTTTAGTTTTTTTTTCCCCCCGATTTTCGTCACTTTTGATTTTTTTTTTCGTTTTTATTACCGATGAATAATCTCGCTCGTTTTTTACTGTTTTTCGATTCTGATTAGTTCGTGTTTCGAAAAATTGTTTTTCGATTTTTTTTGCGATGCATTTTTTCCGATATATATTTTTCCGATATATTTCCGATATGTTTTCCGATATTTTTTCCATGCCCTCTCTCCCATCCGGTCAACGATTCAGTAACTCTCCACAAACCCCAGATCTACTGCATACAATCTTCCACATCATATATTTTATATTGTGGGCGTTTTAACAGGTTTCTGTGTTATACGAGTATAGTACAAAAAGTTCGTACGTATTACGCACGTGCACGTTTATTTTGCGCGTATGTATGCATCTATCTACTATCTGCTTCTTTCTGCTCAAACCACACAGCAAGCACACCCAGCTCCTTAGCTAGAATGTTTTTTTGTCGTCGACCATCTACTTATATACTACTATACTACTGCACGTAGTACGTGCCGATCATAGCGCGACCCACATCATGTCGTCGAGCATCTTCTACAGCTCGCCGTGACCCACATC
>JAYJMJ010000411.1:2109633-2128859 GCA_036873875.1 Laminaria ephemera | reverse complement strand
GGGGGGAGGAGGGGGGAGGGGGGGGAGGAAGCAGTATGAAAATACAAACGACCCTGGTAGGATATATCCACCACAGGGCGTCACGCATCATGCACCCGAAGAAATCACCGCACGTTTTGTACCCTTTTTCGCTCCGCCGCTGAGGAAAATTGGAATTCCGCCTGGAATATGCCGAGGCATTATTATTGACGGCAACCGAAGTGTACGTTAATGATTTGTGGCAGCCAACATAATTATCTATGACACTAAAAAAACGAGTGCTCTGTTTTTTTTATTTTTTATTTTATTTGATAGAGGTAGCACTTTTTCGCTGAAACGTTTTTTGAATGACGGGGCTCCTTAACGCAAAATCGTCGGAAGTTTCGTTCTTTTTTCCCCATAATTTTCGTTGTTTTACCCCAAAAGCCATGGGGGGATTTGTTTATCGGGAAGCGCTTTTTTATTTTTCCCCCAAATCAGTTTTTGGGAGATGTATAAGAGCTCCTCAAGTGAGGAAGGAGCCTCAGAAAAAAAAATGGCGCACCTCTACCGTAGCGTGCGTCATTTTTTTTTTTGTTTTAAATGGACGCATGCGGCGGTAGACGCGCACCATTTTTTTTCTGAGGCTCCTCACTTGAGGAGATCTCTATCGTACCTCTCTCACCCAAAAACTTGATTTTGAGTAAAAAGCTAAAAGTTCAACCCGATGACCAAACCCATGGGGCCTAGGTATAAAAAAGTATTTCATATATTGCAAAACAAGATTGGCGTTCCGACGAATTTGGGTTATAAGGAGCCCGCCGTCATTCAGAAACAATTTTTTTTGTCGAAAAGTGCTACCTCGATCGTAGCACGCGTCACTGTGTACCAAGGTACATATGCCAATTACCAGGGACGGACGCTGAACGTCGTACGAGCGAAAAAAAAAAACGCAGCTTTCATCCGTTCTAAAAATAAAACTTGTGATATTATTTATTTTATTTTCCCTCCGACAATGTAGCGTAGAGATGCCGTTCCGATATAAGTCGAATATCCTTCCGTAAACCAGTAGTGTCTCTCATGAGACTCTCTGCACCAGCCATTCCAAACAAAATTTTGACGGACGCTACGGTAGAGGTGCACCATTTTTTTTTTCTGAGGCTCCTCACTTGAGGACCTCTACCATACCTCACCCAAAAACGGATTTTTAAGTAAAGCTCGCGCTGCCGTTGCCACGGGAACAGAAGGATACGCCAGCTAACACTGGATTGCGAATGCACTTGAGTTAAATCGACACACGACACGTGTGAAAATACATGGAAGTGTGGTGAGCTTAAGCTTTATTTTTCCCCATCCGCCGGAGGATAAAAAAAATAAATTAAAAAAAAAACATTGTCGCGCTAATTTCTGCACACAGGCCAAAGCTGCAGGGGATAATGCATAGCTGCCCAGGAACATAGCGTCATGCAATCGGAAAGCAGGAGGAGCACAGACGAGAGCAGAGATGGCCAAGATAACCGAAGGATTGGCAACATGACATCGGAAGGTATGTTTTTTTTTCGAGGGCATGCATTGGAGGCCAACACCAGGAAACGGTCACGTTCGAAAATCGCTATTAATACGAGGCACGAAAGGGTACATGGGCACCCTTGATAGCCACAAAGCTCGAGCTGTGTCTGATTAAGGGCCCGGCGTACCGTCCCGCATACCTGCGTCCGTCTACTGCGTGCTGTTTTTTCGGTGCATTCAACACGGCCATGTGCGCGATATTCCTTGACCAAAACTGAAAAGTCGTTATGGCGCGGCCAGTTCATTGTTACTGTATAACCTGTTTTTGCAAGAAAAATAGGCTTAGCAGACCCCAATTTTCTCAGCTAAAGAAGTCAAAACAAACCAGACAGTCTTTGTATGTAATCTATACAGTAGTAGATTTGGTGGTATTAGGGAGATGGCGCGTTCCGGGTGTGAAAACGGACATGTGTGGCAGGAACTCTGGATGTGGCTCGCGATGTATGGTCTGCGATGACGATCAGAAAACGAGCCGAGACCACGGTAGTAAGCCACCCAACGAGCGTCAGAACAGGGCCCCATGCCCGAAAAATGAAAAATCGAAGACGGTCGCGTATGGGATGTGTGAAAGGAGACCTTCGCTGAAATCTATGATCGAAAGCGAGTGGGGGCGGTGCAATCGCTCTTTTGTGGTTGGGCAGTGCGTGTGGCGCTGTCTCAGGCAAGATTCATAAATACATACCCTTTGCTGGCGCACTGATTGCGAAACAGGTGCAATGGCCAATGCCTAGAATCAAACAACGCGAATAATATATTACTGACATCCTGGTGCAGCTGATTGGGGTGTTCGATTAACTATGGTTTGAGGAACGCATCGACTTGTTTTGCGAGTAAATCCCTGCGAGTCTACCTCCAAAGTTTGAAACCTTCCCAAAATAGTTGAATTTTCGATTTCGTCAAAACGGTTGTTTCACGAATTTCATAGAACATGGTACCTGGTCTCGATTTTTACGAACCTTAGAAAAAACATGCATTACTAAGCAATCCTTCTGTCAAGTAGATTGCGGTATTTGGCCCCTATGTCGTAGCGCGCACCACCATTTATCGCTGGCCGTCCACGCTAGGTTGCGCGAGGGTATGGGCGGCAAAAATGTAGCGCAGGAACGGGCGGCTGAACGAGTGAGCGTGCTGCTGCAGCGGGATGGGTGAGGAAGCTGAATACTAACTACTGTGATGAGGTGATACGATCTCGCGGACAAATTTCAAGTTGGCCTGGACTAAATGCTATCTCCCTGCCTTTCCCTTGGACATTGCGCATTTCGACAGGCGAAGGCGAGGGGCGAGGAAGTAGGCCGAGCTCGGACCGAAGAGCGAAGAACGCAGGAGAGAGGGCGTGGCCGTTGCGAGAGCTCGAGAATGTGCCTTTCGAGATCCAACTATCCAAGGTTTGTAAGATGCAACTCTTTTTCTCGCCGCTATTGTACGCACACCCTTCACGGCAACATAACGTACACCGCAGAATATTTCACTCGCCGCAAAAACAGTAGATCGTACCGTATTGCGACGGGTAAATAGTTGGGATCGTCGCCCACCGTTTAGGCGCGAGCTGGCAGCCAGTTACTGCTTGGAACAGACCGAACCGGACATATCGGGACTGGGGACGAGCACAACTGGGAAGCGTTCGTCGCCTTGTGTGCGTGTGCTTGAGATGCAACCGCACACGCGTTCTTCGCTTGCTCTGCGGAGATTGACGGCCCCATGAGTGCTAGGCTATTGTACGGTAGTTTGACACCACGGCAGTTCACATTCCTGTGAATTTCTTTGTCATGGTTCAGGGTGTCCAAGGAGGGCCTCGTTGTAAAATACTTGGTAGTGGTAGGAATTAAACACGAGCGCAGGATAGCCGAAGGCCACGGAAGAAATACGTGTACCAGCTAACGCAAGGCATACCTTATTGAAAGAGCGATCGAGGGACACCAAATATGGTGGGAAGTCGATCGGCTCTGCTGATCTGTACGTATGGCACTACGTCGATATTCCTCGTGGTGTCCAGAACCTCATAAGAGAGAACACCTCCCCCCTGAATGGCCGTTCACCTTTCACAGGAACAAGGCAAAGAGAGCCTTCTGTGCCGACCACCAACGGTCGTGCTTGGATTGTGGAATATCGGCAATGCAGAAGATCGGAAAGCTTCTTCAGCGATTCGGACAGGGTACTTCGCATCTTAAATGACTCGTGGTCCTCGGACAAACCAATAAGCAGTGTGTGAGGAGGAGACGGAGTTGGTGGTGGAAACAGACAGGTGCGCAGTATTTCCTGAAGTGGAATCCCCACGTCTTAATGAATCGTAGGCACCCGGCACGGGCATACTGCTGTAGTATGGAGTGTGAGCCCCGGGTGTAGCAAGTGATTAAAAAGGGGCCATTGGCGGAAAGCTGCATGATTTATTTATTGTTTTGTCACCGACCGTATTTAGGAAGTTTACTGTACTGATAGGCACGCCACGTCCGAAGAGCGGCCTGACCCGTGCATTGAAAAACACGTTCGATGGCATTATTCAGAACATTTTCGATGATAGACTCGTTGCAGCCAAGCCTGTGGACGGCTACAAGGCCGCTGGTCAACTCACGTATTCGCGTGTAAGCTCGTCCTCACTGCGCTGAATTTGTGCTGCGCCAGTTCGCTGACCGAGCAGGTTGGCACTGAACCCCTCTGCTACAGCCTGCTTCATACTACAGTAGTGTATTGCTCGCCTCAAAACGTGAACCGTCATTTTGGCAGAATTGAGTAGTCTACGATAGATGTATACCACAGAATTATCCTCTGGGTCCGATGCTTGCCTACAGGTATTTCAGCCACCCCACCGTGTGTGTATCTGTGTGATCCGTACAGTATACGGCGTTACCAAACCGCTTCGTCTTGGCCCTCCAAGAGTATGGGTACCGGGTACCAATGTAGAAGCAGAGCGCTTCTTCCAAAGATAAGAATCGGATATTTCCAGGTTCCACCACTGGTTTATTCCGCATCGTGTGCACCGTTTCGATGTTCGCTAGCGCAGCGCATCGGCACAGAACTCGCCTAGTTCGACGCCCGGGAGGATGGACGGAGCATGAAAGACGTCTAAACAGCTTTGCGCCTGTACGTCGCTGAGGGCATTCTGTCACAGGTGGCCGGAACCCCCCCATTCTCCAATGTGCGCGCAAAATTATCCTTGTGGAGGCGTTGTGCAATGTAGAATACCCACAAGGTGCCTACAACCTAGATATCTTGACGATTGTAGTGTTGAGATCGAGTACATCTTGAAAGTGATGCGCAGTCCATCGCTAGTCACGTGGGTCGTGTTAAGGGCGGGCGGACTTTAGGTTGTGGTTGTCGTTCCAGAAGCTGATGATGCTGCTGCGGCACGGCTTCCGTTGCGGGTGTTTCCTCGCTCTGTTACGGTAGTCTGTATCGTTTCGTGGTCCGGTTGATGACGCCTTTTTCTTGGTTAGAGCAACCATGGCCAGTATAGCCCTTTCCCCTGGGCAGTGGCAGGATCAGTGTCTCCTTCGACGCCTCACAGTGGGCATCGTCGCATCTACCTGTAAATATGTGAGGTCTGCAGGGCAGAGCTGTGGTATGACACAAGCCGACCCGACTGCTGCTGCTGCTGCTGCTTCCGCTGCTGGTTTTTCGAGGAATTCTTAGATCCTGACTTTTGTTGGCCGATCGCGTTCCTCGAACACAGCCGACCGCGCGCGTACGTAGCGCACTCGACCAACAGGTTGCAGGGGAGGCTCGGTGTGGCTGGCATTAGCTGTGGCTCGCGTGCGGTGTGAATATACGAGTACGTACCTCCTGGTAATAACGTAATAACCTACCCTGTAATTGATAAAAATCCCCAAATCAGGGGATGACATACGAGCGCACTGCCGTTCTGCTGTTTGCATGATAGTCCGAGATATGTGTCAGGTTTAGTGTGGGAGAACGTGGTGGAAATCGTGGCCCGCTCGTATCGGCACATGGCATTCCTGGTTCAATTTTTTCCCGACTTCTTACGATATGCTACTTTTGGACAACACCATGAGACCTCGCGGAGGGTGCACAGTCTGCATTGAGCTGCACCTTGTCGCGGCTCATATCACACAGAGCACAAAGGAAGAGGCCGTTTGGGAACCACCGCCGCGTGGACAGAGCAATCTCCTGCGATGATCAAAAGTTGTCAACATTTTCATGCTGATGTTTCATATCATACCAGGTAACACTGTGGTCACTGTGGTCGGAAATATAGCGGGCCCTCATACATCAATACTACCAAACGCTCCTTACGTTTACGTCCACAGTGATATTTTTGTATTTTTGCTGCACATGGCTTGATTGTCTAGAAAATAGAGACTTTCTTGCTGTTGTCTTCGAACTAGAGACTCTAATTGTTTTTTGCAGACGCGGAATGGGATTCCTCGCTGAGCTCACCGAGCAGAACCACGAGAATTTCTGGGCAGCAGCGGGTGACGTGTGTGAAGCCACCGCCGCGTGCGTGTGGTGGTGGCTTTCTCGAGCCGGGATTTATCACGCGCGGTAAAAAACTGCGGTCAAATAACCGCGGTCAAGAAAATATATCCGACGGAGGAATAGCCGAAAGAGAAACTAAACCCTCAAGGGATTTAGAAAATTAAAAATTGCGTTTTCCCTTCGTTCTCGAGACGCGGAATCCTCTTTGTAAATTATTTATTTGTCGTCTCACGCCGTGAAAAGAGGGAAATCCCACATGCTTTGAATACGACACCACACGGACCTCCTGGGCGCTCTCAAGTGGGAGAGGCGGCAAACAAGAACGTTTTCACGTGAAAAAAGAACAATGATAATTTAGTCGAGACACCCGTATTTAGTACTCAGTATTTTATTAGCAACTCAAGCACCAAGGGGTGTCTCCCCTGCCCCCCCTCCCCCGTACCCAGTGCGACATGTATGCAGTGCCCAGTTGTTACGACGGCGCTTCGATGTGGGTTTTATCGACAACGTACACATGAGCATCTCCTCTTCTTGTAAGTGCGTGCCCCAATGGCTACAAATACTACTCCGTACTATACAGGCCACCAATCTGCCAACGCCTGTCTTGTCGGTGGGAAGTATTGAGTCGTTACTATTTGTACAAAACTCTCATTTGCCAGCTACTTCAGGTTGGGCAACGATCTGGCCCGAAATCCGAGCAAATAGGCGTCAACAGATAAAAACCACCTTCTACAGGTGTTAAACCACACACGAGTAATGTAGATCACCGCCAAACTTCGGTGCAAACAGCCAGCCAATGGTAGGCAAATGTTCACGGTGCTTTGCGTAGCATGACGCCCATTCTTGCCCACCTCGTGACAACGTGATTGTCGTCATATATATACTCGCACTTCCTAGCGGTGACCGCACTCAGCTTACCCTATTCCACATGTCGCGAGTTCGGCACGGATGGATACAAAAACAAACCCAACACAAAATTACATACATGCCCCTCGCCTATCCCCACTCCTTATCCTAAACCCAGGCTCCACTGCAATACTGTGGATAATTTCAGGTGAAGGTTTGGCCCATCTTCATTGCGAAGAAACCAGCAGAAAGCATGCTCCCGTCTGCACAAACAAAATATGAGTATCATAATACTGTGTTGCTGCAACACGTTCTTTACGTCGACGGCTAGCCAATGTCAAATAACGGCAAGAATCAGCAACGTGCGGCTGACCGGCTATCTACTGTACTTCAGTAGAATAATATGGTATCACTAAAATATGTATACGAGCGAATGCGAGTTTCTAACTTACACGGCGCCAAAAAACAGGGACCCCTTTCGAGATCGCTGAAGCCGAATTGTACATCCGCCGTCGCCGACCGAAAACCAACGCGCACAAATTGACGACAGATACAAAAATATCGTGCTGCGCGAGTCCCTAGCGACAGCTATGTACTACCTTATTTACTCCGCTTATATGGCTACATACTAGCTCTATGCAACCCATAGCACCCCCGACGGAGGAGGCGGCGTGCGAAGGCGGCCTAGGGCTACTTGTACTTTCAAACATCGATTCTAAAGTCAACGCCTCTCGCCCCAACACACAGTATTGCTAGTACTTCCGTTCTCGCATTGTACGCTATCATATAGTCATTGAACGTTGCGAAGGAGGTAAGGGCTTTTGTTTCCTGATGGTCAAGGAGTCTCAAAGGCGTTACCGCTGACGGACAGTAGCTGGATAGTGGGGTCGGTTGCCGACAGGGAAGAGTAGAAGTATCAATATATATTAGCCGCGCTCCTCGAGCGTCCACGAAGCCATCATCAAAATATAGAAGACAAGTAGGGCAAGTAGAAGAGATAGAAAGCATAAAGGAGAAAGTAAAGGTGAAATCCACCGGGGAAAACATCCGGCGGGAAAAGCCTTCGACCCGGGGATATTCCGCGTGAATCTCCCACAACAATATAACCAATCTACCATAGGAACTCCCTACTATCATCAACCATTGTCATATCCGTACGACGCACCAAAGCACAATCAATAGCTTTACCTATGGCTTCTCTCCGACGCCGCAGAAAGAACAAAATCGGCCGAGGGTACACTGGTACGGTCTTGATATCAGCGTTGGCGATCTCTGTCCGCAGCAAGCAAGGGGCGGGCGGGCAGTCACGAGGCGACGAAGCAGATAATGAATCAGCGGGACGCATCCGAATTTTTACAACTTGTCGTATTGATGCATAGTGCTCAAGTGGAGATATTTTTTAAAACGTGGAACGAATGAGTAAAAACGCAAGGCCGAAGTATCACGCAGCTTGCAGAGTTGATTATCGACCATTCAAATGGTAGAACTCACAGCTGACGTATTTGAAACAGTTTTATAAAAACAATTTACACCAGTGATACCTTCCCCTCATCACGATCGCGGGATTGCATCGTGGTGACAGCTGTGTGTATGTGTTTTTTTTATGTGCTCCAGCCAGACGTTGCTTACAAGGAAACTCCGTCGACAAGAAGGTACCACACTAGACATCACCTTACACACTACCGCTGCTCGTTAGAAAGTAAGCGTATTCGTCACTACCAGGTATGATGATAGCACCATATTTTAGGTGCTGGCTAAAATCGCGCAAAACCAAGTATCTACCGCGTAGAATAGTTGGTATCCAGTTTTATTTTGATAAGATAGTGTAGCTGTCACTACAGTAGGAGCTCGCGCAACAGGATATTTGCAACTGTTGTCAACTTGTGTGCGTTGGTGGGTGGTGGTCAGCATTGTTGATGTTGCTTCGTCGCATAAATTTAGTCGGTGGTCATTATCGCAAGACAGACTTCAATAATTCTGGAGTGGAAGAAAACACTCATCAGGAATCAGGAAAAAAAAACAAAACCACTAAAACAAAAACACCCAAAAAAACAAAAAGGAAACACACATCAAAACACTGACAAGGGGCCCCGTCATTCAGAAAACAAAAATGCCGAAAACTGCTACCGCTATCGTACTATTAGTAGCATGTACCAGGTATCAGAATGGTAGAAGCAGAGCGCACCTTCCACTCATGGAGGAATTTCGGAATATTCACGAACCCCCGACGCGTGTGCTGCGAGAGGGGGTATAGCCCTTTCTGGCAAACCAATTTTTTGACTGATGGGGCAACTCAACTGAGGGACTGCCCGATACCGTTGGCATGTCATTTATTTGTGGTGTACACCTAGGCCATGAGGTTGTTCATCGGGTTGTATCTCCGTTTTTTGGGTCGTGCCATAGAGTCCCTCAAGTGAGGAGCCTCAGAACAGTTAAGGTGTCCTCCACCCTTTCTCTGTCCCGTATCGTATTGTGTTTGGCTTTTCGATGTTCTCTTGCGCAGCACATTGGCACGTGGGTCGTCGAGCTCGATAACCGGGAGGTTGGACCGAGCACAAAAGACACCTACGGTATTCAGCACGCACGCCTGTACTAAACGTCGCTGAAGCGCTGTTTTTGACGATTCAAGTGCTTGACGGTTGATTCGGTGAGACCGAGCGCGGCCAGTTTTCCAATGCCTCGGCTTGTCATGTGGTATTCTTAGGGGCGGGGGTCTTAAACCACTGCTCGTGTTTCCAGCTGCTGATAGGATTGGAGCTACAGCTGGGCTTGGGCTGGGGCTTGGGCTGGGCCTAGGGCGATACAGCTAGGGCTGGGGCTGAGACTGGGCCGCGGCTAGGGCCGGGGCTGGGGCTTGGACTGGAGCTGGGGCTTGGAATGGAGCTGGGGCTTGGGTCGCGACTGGGTCTGAGGCTGGGGCTTTAGGTGGGGCAAAGGCTAGGGCTAGGGCTGGAGCTGAGGCTTGCGTCGGGACATGGACTGGAGGTGGGGCTCGGACTCGGACTGGAGCTGGGACTTGGGTAACCACTGGGGCTGAGACTGGGGCTTGGTTCGGGGTTGAGGCCAGGCCTGGGACTTAGACTGGGGTAGCCACTGGGGCTGGAACTGGAGCTTGGTGTGGAGCTGGGGCTTGGATTGGGGCTTTGACTAGATCTGGGGCTTGGGTCGGGGCTGGGGCCGAGTCTGGCACTGGGTGTTTAGTTTGGAGCTGTTGCTTGAGTCAGGGCTGGGGCGGACGCTGCGGCTGGGACCTGGATTGCAGCTGGGGGCGGTGCTGGGGCTGGGGCTCGGACTAGAGCTGGGGCTGGGGTCGGGACTGGGGCTGGAGCTCAGGCTTGGGTTACAGCTGGGGCTGAGGCTGGCGGGGCGGTTGGGTCGGGGCTGGGGCCAGGACTTGGCTTAGGCTGGACCTGGTCTGGGGCTCGGACTGGAGCTGGGGCTTGTATCAGGGCTAGGGCTGGAGCCAGGACTTGGATCGTGACTTATGCTGGGGTTTGGGTTGGGGCTGGGGCCAGGGCTGGCGCTTTGGCCGGATCTGGGGCCGGTTCTGGAGCTGGGGCTTGTGTCGCTGCTGGGGCTGGAGCTAACACTTGGGTCGCGGCAGGGGCGGAGGCTGGGGCTGGGGTCGGGATTGGGGCCAGGCTGGGGCTTGGGCTGGGGCTAATGCTCAGACTGGGGCTTGGACTGTAGCTGGGGCTGAGATATTTGACCATTGGAATCTAAAAAGAGATATCCCAGGACAGGAATGCCTTCTCCGCTGCTAAAGTTTGAAGAATCTTGTTCAAACAACCTGGTGTCTATTCGATACCATCCACCAACTAAAGAAAATTAAACCCCGAACATGTGAACACGTGTGCCAAGTTTTCGTTGCGGCCTCAAGGTGAGGTGATTGGACGAGATCATTCATACGAAACCAATATCGCTAGGGTGTAATAGAGCCCCCAGAAAAAAAAAGGTGGAAGCGGGCAGGGTACTGGAGCTCGAGGCAGGAATAGTGGCGGACGTGGGGTTGGGGGATGGGGGGTGGGCAAGAAAGGGAGATCATGAAAGGGAACCGGATCGCAGCTCCGCTACATCGGTGTGTGAGTAGGCCCCAGGAATGGGGAAGAGGTTTCAGATACATCGTAAGGGGACATCGGGGGGTTGTATCTTACGGGAAACGGGCGGGGCTGGAGGTACCCGCTGCCGGAAGGAGCTGCGCAGTTGTGCACTTGCGTCGACCGGTCGAGCTGATAGGTTCATCACCGCTCCTTCCTTTTCGTGCGCTTTCCATTTTGCGTGGGCCGCAACGATGTCTCGCTTGACGTTTAATAACGTGTTCTGTCTCCTGTTCAGCGCGAGTCGATGGAACTTGTACCTACTTGACAGTGATCGTGCTGGACAAATGGCATCGTACCCAACATAACTCCCCGCAATTTTTGCTTTTTTGTGTGGACTCTCTGGACCAAACCACGCAGCAGGGAACACACGTTCTGCAGTCCCGCTCTCAACGGTGTTTTTTTTTATCTGCTGTCGACCAGAATTGCGCATCATTCCTCGATATGTGTTGGTGTCGGATTGCTGCTTGTAGGATGTATCGCTGCGCTTACGCAATGAAATGGTTTTATTCCCAACTGGTAGGTGTTACACTACCTAGGATCTGTACGAGTATAACGGAAAATCAAATGGTTCCGATGAACACGCAATACTGCATGCAAGCGGTTTTGGCAGTAAAAAAGGCAAAACTGCACTCACGTGGTTTGGGTAGTTAAAAAAAGAAATACAGTACGCAAGTGATTTTCGTAGTCGAAAACGCTGTACGTCAGGGGTTTTGGCACGGATTCGTGTCGACACTATGAGAGTAAGATAGACAGTCTAAAGGGGTTGATGAAAACGGAAAGTGAGCGGCAGCAATAATCATCGCGCTACAGTATCATCACGCAATCCGAAACCAGCGAGAAGCGGGCCTTGTGCTATTCACTGCATACAGCCAACTCCGACGTCCAGGATAGCCTAGACGGGCGCTACGATAGAGGTACCACTTTTTCGCAGAAACGCTTTCTGAATGACGGGGCTCCTTAACCCAAAAATCGTCGGAATTTCGTTATTTTTATTTTTTGCGATAACTTTTGTTTTATACCTAGTAGGCCATGGGATTGTTCATGGGGGGGGTACGAGCATTTTTTTTTTTCCCAAAAATCTTTTTTGGGGGGGGGCGAGAGGTACAGTGCTCCTCAAGCGAGGAGCCTCAGAAAAAAAATACGTTCACCTCTACCGTAGTACTATTAGTACTATTAGTAGTATTATTACAGAGGACCATAGTAATGAGGACCCACGACATACACAAAAATCCTATATATTCCATCGTTTTTACTAACCATTTTTGGTCCTGATTACTACGTTCCTCCGTAAATAGAGCAACCAGCCCTCCCGACGTAGAACTCGCATAAAACGCCGGGGGTGTCGCAATCTTTGGTCTTACGTGTATTTTTCGATGGAGAGGCATATGCTAAGATAAGAGTAAATCGCAATTTTTTGGCCATTTTTTTTTTTTTGGGGGGGCTGGAGGGGCTCTTGAACTGAGAAACACATCGATGGAAAACCATTTTGGCGTTTCGATGTGTTTCGGAATGTGCCTAGGACGCATGCTACTAATAGTACGGTAGAGGTGTGCAGAGCTATTTTTTTCTGAGGCCCCTCACTTGAGGAGCTAGCTCTGTACGTACTTCTACTCTCCCCCCCCCAAAAAAAAAGATTTATTGGGGAAAAAACAAAAGCGCTACCCCATGAACAATCCCATGGCCTAGGTATAAAAACGAAAGTTAAAGCAAAAAAAAAATAACGAAATTCCGACGATTTTGGGTTAAGAAGCCCCGTCATTCAGAAACCGTTTCTGCGAAAAAGTGCTACGTCTATCGTAGCACCCGTCCTAGGCCATGGCCATGGGATTGTCCATCATGGGGTTGCACTTTTCTTTTTTCTGAGAGTCAGTTTTAGGGTGAAGTATATATAGAGCTCCTCGAATGAGGAGCATCAGAAAAATGAGGTACACCCCTCTGGTAGCATGCGTTGTGCAGGCAGATCACCTCGAGTAAAAATTGCAGCCTTCCCGTCACACATACTGGTAAGAGCACAGGCGAACCTTGGACTTGGCATCTCCAATGGCGCGCACTGCTGTGCGCATCCGTTGTCGATTGCTGCCCCAAACACATTTCAACCGGCTGGGGGGGGAAGCACGCGGGCTAACCTCAGGAAGAGGAGCTCGATGAGTATTCCTTTTCGTCAGCCTCACGAAAGCGAGCACTAAAACATATCTGACTCGAAGTCCACGACAACATGGGCAAATAGAGAAACGAAATCGTGGCTTTAGCTGGCCCTGTTAGAACACACGCGGTTGCAGATCATTGTCCAACTTTTCGGAAAGACAACAGAGAACCATTGGTTGGTGCTGTTTCCGTCTCTTTGCGTAGCATTTAAATCAGCGTTTGCCTGCTTCGGTAGGTAGTGATTGCCGCCCCCCCACCTCGCGCTTCCTCGCGGAGGTCACAATAGGCTTTCCATTTGCCACATGCAGCAAGCTCGGCACGGGTAGATGAAACTGAAAAAGCAGACCCGAAAACACCTCGAACATGTACCCCCACTCATCTCTTGTCCGTACTCCTCGTCCTAGAATCTACCGTCAAAACAATAGTACGTGAAGGTTCGACCCTCCCCGTCCTAGAATCCTTCACCGCTGAAATGATAGTACGTGGAGGTATTGACCCATCCTACTGAAGACAGCGATTAAAAGCCTTCTCCGGTCTACGCAAAGGTGCTGCAACGTACATAAACACCGGATGGAAGGTTCGCACACTTGTGCAGTCGGCCAGCAGCAGTGTCGATCCCTGTGTGTACCTGCCAACGGACAGGAAGCGTTCAGGCGGCGAAGGGGGAAGAGGAAAAGCGTAGTACAAGTTGATGCTTAAGAGGTTGTCATGTTACATCTTATTCAAGTTAGGAGATTTGGAAACAGCGTTGGCGATAACTTCCTCTCAACACTGTCGTGAGAATGCATGGTGGTGGTGGTGGTAGTGCTGAAACCACCAAAATAATTTCAGCATTATTACCATACGTTCTAGAATAATCCAGAGTACCACGTTATAACGTTAAACATCACAATTGACTGGTCAATTTGCGCCAGAATGTTGTGGTTGGCTAAAACACATTTAAGCTGAGGCTCTGTACTACATCTTAGTGCCGTCTACTGTTTTGTTAAGATACAGTGATGGAATAACAACATTTTACAGTATACGAATACGGTAGTAAAAAAAAAATGGAGTAATCGTGTAGATGTAACTGTTAGTGGGTGGCGAGTTTCTTCTCATTATCGTTGTAGTAGAAGGGGGCTATCTGATTTATCGATAGGCATGCGGTCTGTTTCTTCTTCGACACGAACACACACGAAACAGGCAAGACTTGAAAACCCGCTAGTGGGAGTGATGTTACCGGATATCGGGGGCGAATGTCATCTATCACGGCATGCTTACCGCAGCCCTCCCCCCTGCAATTGTCTCGCCGAATGCGATATTGCTGTAGGTGACAATCGTCTGCCGAACAACAACCTCTCGCAAAATGGAATCTCACCAGGTGACCGGGGCGTTTGTATGTCCATGCCGAGTTACACCATCTGCACCAGACTCATGATGAAGCTCTCGCACGCCGGAAAATACATGTTGACGGCTTCACCGAACACCTCCGCATCGGCTTCCTTGATGAAGACTGCACCAGCCGGCACACAACAGCCGCACCCCTCCTCCCCCTCCTGCGTGCCTCCTGTCGCGCCCCGACTCCACGACGCGCGTTTCCTCATCCGCAGCACGTCGATAATCTTGGAGAAACACGTCGGGTCACAGTCGATCATCCGCCCACCATGTTCGTCTATATCTTTGTCGGTAGCTGGCCACCTGTCCTCGTTGAACATGGCGGCGAGGGCGGAGCTTGGGCAAGCCTGCAGTGTGGAGCGCAGCGTGGTCATCCTCGTCCCGTGTACGTTGAGGTCAACAACGGTATCCTGGTTGCCCCGCGCCACGCTCGGACCGTACACTGTTTGGAGGGCGCCAATAGCAGCGGTTACCCTTGCCATGGCCCCTTCCATCTCCTTTACGGCGCGATCGAGGACCACCCGCTCCTCCATGAGCGAACTTGCGATTGTCTCGCCGAAAGACCGGATGTCTTGGGATTCAAATTCGTTCAGAGCATCTCCCCCAGGTTTGGTGGTGCCGAGCGCGGCTGCCTTCGGCGAAGCTTCTTGTAAACTCGAGCAGCGATATACCTCGATATCGACAACCCTTTTTCCGTTCAATGCCAAGAATGGGGAACCCATGGCGATATCAAACGTTTCCCGCCGCGTCTCTATAGTGCAACCCTCCGGGTTTTCGCTGAATTTCGTGATCAAGTCTCCGACGCCGAAGCAGGGACCAGCATTTGTATTCAGGAGTATGCGCGGCCCTTTGTATGTGCCATCCACAGCTTCGTACTTGATGGGCTTGCACAGATCCTTTCGGGAGGAAGTGCCGTCCTTGAGCATGAAGATAAACGAAAACTTCTCGGCTTCGGGAGACCATTCCGGGGACGTAGCGGCGGGTTCATCCCAAGCCTGGTTACAATAGCCCCCGATAATGCTGTCGTCGTCGTCGCTTCCTGGGCTCGAGCTCACCCGAATTAGAGAGACGGTGTTGGGGCTGTGCTTGGTGCATCTGCCTTTGAAGAACTTTCCACCGAAACCGTCCCGTGTCGCGCGGTAGATGAGGGTCATTTCATCGGTCGAGCCCCCAACCCACTCCCGAATCATGGCACTGAACGGAGCAATTTCGAACGGCTCCAGCATGGTGCTGCCTCCGTTAATCTTGACGTGTTTAGAATGGGCCGGTACGTATCCCGGCAGCCCCACCACGCATGCGGTGTATGTAAGGCACGGTGCCTCGTCAATGGCCACCGCTGAGTGCTCCGCACTTTCCGGCATTTCCTCCGCGGTTGCTTTTTTAACCGAATGATCTTTCTGGCCCTTCGCCCTGAGCATCGTCTGGACAATGATGTGTTTGATGCACGCAGGAGACTCGTCGAGCACGATGCGGCCGTCGGAATCTCGGGGAATCCGGCCCTCGCCCCAAACTCCCTCGAGCAAGGAGCCCAGGATTGAGTCCGCGAACCCCTCCGTCTCTGCGAGGAGGTGCCAAAACAGGGTAACGTTCGAGCCGCCGACATTGAGTTTGACCATGCTCTCCTCGTCGGTTCGAGGTCTGAGCTCGAACTCTGCCATGCGCTCGTTGATTCCAGCCCATCCTTGTTCGAGCTCTTCCCACGTCTCGTTCAGTTCCGCCCTCCTGTGCTGTAGGAGCCGCCCCACCTGCCGGGCGTGATCGTCCGCCGTCTTCGGGAAGGCATCCCTTACCTTCAGGAAGCGGCGATGCATGTATGACTCTTCGTCGCGAGTTACGGGAATAGTCGCCGTCTTGCTGCCGTGTGTCTTCGATAGCTATAAAGCTCGAGCAGCAACCCGAACCGTGATGGAACTCGCGCGAGAGGAGGCAAGAGCAGCACTGAGCACTGAGCGCCAAGCACTAGACGCTAAGCACTGAGCACTGAGCACTGAGCAATGGTCACTGAGCACTGGGCACTGGGCGCTCGGCAATGGGTGAGCACTGGCAGGGGCAAAAGACAAGATACCTGAACACCAGATCGCAACTTGTAATTGAGAACGGCGGCGAAATCCGTTTCACACGAAACGAAACTCTGGTTCTCTGGTTCTTGGTTCTTGAAAGTTAATGAATACCACTCTGGACGGAAATGTAAGGACCGTTAGTATTCATATTAAAGTAACTAACGGTCATTAAATTTTCGTTCAGAGTGGTGATACATTTTTCCCATCGTAACGCCTCCAGAACCAATCGAAACCCCAGTCTGGGCGACTCTCTGGACTCTCCCTATGTGCAGGGTGCAGGAGAGGGCTGGACACAAGCTGTACAGGTGGCGGCAGTTCGTTGGTCTTATTGGTCGAGGCTGGCCTTTCTGCCGCCCAGGTGTTTTTTACAAAACGCCACCAAAACACGCGGCGGAGCCGCGTGACTGTCCCTGCCGACCTCGAGCCCTCCAAAGGGTTGGGGTTAGGGTTAGGGTTACGCCAGGGGTCGGGTTGGTCTGGGCCAACGTGCAAGGTTGAAAATGACCTGTTGTTGTCGCGACCTTGCACACAGCTTGTTTGTGTACAGGCCGCTCCTGCACATAGAGCGGGCCACAACAGAGATAGAGAATCGAGAGTTGGTTCGTATTTGAAACTGAAGGACGATCCAACCCAAGGAGAAGCTTGCGGCTTGTTGTTCACACCTGTCTTTCCCAGGGCTGCAGCGCTGCGGACTGCTGTTTGTTCTGTTGCCTCATGCGCGCGTCTTTGCTGCTGACGACACAGATAATGCACAACAACCTCGCAACCTGGATGGATGAAAAAGGTGTCCTGACTTCCAATAGATAGAGCAGCTAGCTCTGTTTGAATTTGATTGTTTTGGATATACCCATGGATAGGTGCTTGGTTGGGTGGAGAGGTTGGACGCATACATCCTTGTGGGACACAGCAACACAGAATCGCAGTATACGTAGTGATGCGGGACGTGTGGCAGCACAGCGGCGGTGATTCGTGCCCTGCTGCGCCTGTGCTGGTATACATAATACACGAACGACCACACACTATGATGATGTAGTCATCCGTTTGGTGTCCGAAGTAGTGAACGCTTGGCTATGGCCGCGAGAGGCAGGAATGAGATAGCGAGAATTATTAATAGCGAAAAATCTGACGCTTGCGGCTGAGGCGTCCCAACTTACAACAACCCCCCTCCGCCCGTCCCCTCACCGGTGATAAGACTACGTATATATAATGCTGTGTCCCATAGAAGTCAGATTTTGTCCCCCTCTAAGAAGTTTATAGTTTCCGTGCACAGCTTGATTAAGACCGACGTCTTCGTATCACACTGCTGTTGACCGCCCAGGTGCTAACTACAGTAGTACTATGGGGAGTCACCGACCTGCATCCTTCATGAGGACATACACAACCCGTAACACGCGCGATCGGAGTATAACACACAGCTTGCAAAGATTGGTTTCGACGAAATCCTAGATCTCACAGCTGTTGTTGTGTATTTTTAATTTTTTATAAAAAAGAAGGCACGGGCTGCTGCGTATTAGGTGGATCACCAGCAGCAGTGCCGCCCAATACGTTGCTTGGATCAACGGGGGGGGGGGGGGCATAATTCAACCTCAACAGAGATAGTATACGGTACTGCAGCGCCAATAGCATTGGCCTTCGTTTCCCTAGGTCTTCTATTTTTAGATCGAATGCTGGTATAATAATACATGGCTGGGGATGATATTATCAGGCTACTACTACCCATTTTAGCAACAAGAAGAAGAATGAACGATGTGTGTTGCAAGTTGCAAGCGAGAGCGAAAAAAAATACAGAGAGTGATCTGGCGATGCATGGCCGTTACGGTGGAGTACTGTACACTGTATATCCTCGCAGGGGGGGGGACCATACTGTCGAACAAGCTATATCCAATGAAAGGATTTTGAACATTCGAGGGTCGGCACACATACCTATACCAGTACGTTCACTATTCCATTATGTGCGTTCGTTTTTTTCTCGAAGTTTGTTGGGTGCTACAATATATAGGTAGCACTTTAGGACAAAATTGTTTCTGAGTGACGAGGCTCCTTAATTAACCCAAAATCGCCGGAACGTCATTCTTGTTTTTTTGCAATCTGAATATTTGTTTTACCTTCGTAGGCCATGCATGGGTTTGTTCGTCGGGTTGCACTTTCGGTTTCCTCTAAATAAGTTTTTGTGAGGTGTGAAGCTCTCGTCAAGTGAGGCAGCTCAGAAAAAAAATGGTGCACCTTTATTTACCGTACCGTAGCATGTGTCTAAAGCGCTCCTTCCTCAAGTGCGGAACCTCCTTCTCCATGTCACAATCGTCTATTGTTCTCATCTCCTCCTCTAATACATCCCGTTCCTCCTTGCACATTTCACATTCTCCCACTATGTGAGTTCTACTCTCTTTTGCTCTACCACAAGTGCACATTTGTGCACCTTCGTCCTCCTCCTCCCGGCTACTGGTGGTATATATACCTCTTCCTTCTTTCTAGCAGGTCCAGATCCCCTACGAGAAATCACAGTTTCAGCGATTTCGCGTAGTAGTCCATTGGGCCATGTAAATACGCTTTCGTTCCTATCCCTTCTCTTAACGCCCCGTATAACTCTAAGTGTTCTTCTTATTTTACCTTATTTCTCAGCGCTAGCCTTTCCCTTATTTCCATCCGTTATTTTGCTTCTGTCTTGCACCCCCCAAACTTCTCTATGGACAATATATCTTCTGGGTTTCCTCCTATATCCTGCCATACTTTCTCGACTGCGCTA
>JAYJMJ010000411.1:1979947-1992164 GCA_036873875.1 Laminaria ephemera | reverse complement strand
GCATGATACCTAGTACTGTATGTACCAAAGAAAGCACAGCACGGCACAGCACGGCACAGCACCGCACCGCACGGCACAACACGGCACAGCACGGCACCGCACGGCACCGCACGGCACCGCACGGCGCTGCGCTGCTGAGCTGAGCCAAGTTGAGCTCATCAGCTGGGACCTGGTATATGATGATGGTTCAAATAAAATGATACCTACAGTCAGTATACGTATAATAATAATAGTAGTACTTCGTAGTACATTTATGAAAGACAAAACACAGCATGATGGCAGCACCGCACAGCATCGCACAGCACCGCACAGCACCGCACAACACCGCACAGCACCGCACAGCAGCACCGCACAGCAGGGCAGGGCAGGGCAGGGCATCGCACGGCACCGCACGGCGCTGCGCTGCTGAGCTGAGCTGAGCTTTTGGTGTGACCTTGTGTGCGAAAAAACGAGAAAAAAAATGAAAAAATAGAGCGTCAAGAGCAAAATCAATGAAGAAAGCAAAGAAATTCAGGAAGGGTCCCCAAAAAATAATTTGTTCGTCGGCAATTAAGAGCTCAGGATAGCTGAGAGGTGGGAGAGTATGCCGAGGGCAACTTTCGGATGGCCAACTATTTAGTAAGTAAGTTTATATTGACGGTTGTTGCGCTGTATAAAAATGTGTGACAGACAGTGTGTAGCGCAGGCTAAGCGCGGCCTCCTCACGCTTCGCACTCGGCCTTGCCTCATCATGACAAACGAGCAGCAGCAGCAGCAGTAACCAGCAGCAGCAGCAGCAGTTTTCGTTACAGTCTGATACGTGATACATACGTGATACGTAAACACAATTGCACCAAGCACTATTAATACTAGCAACTGCAAACGCAATTGCAGTACACAGGACACCGTGAACGTGAATGAATGACCTAAAAGAAACAGCTGCTGCTGCTGCAATGAAAAACCACGCTGAGCTGAGATTCAGGCAGAGAGTGAAAGGAAAAAACGAAGAAACTCGGAAGCCGTTACATACACCCTGGTACATGGTATATGTATACTGGAGGAGTTAGTGTACTCTGTAGGATGAACTCGTGCTTTTCCGTTTTCCTCCAGCAGTGTAGTACGAAACGCAGCCCGTGGGCCAGCGTTCATTGCTGTTCCCACACATAGGTATAGGCGCTCACATATATGATGTAGTAGGTGGTGTGTCCCTGGGTGCTTGCTGCTGCTGCCGCTGTTGTTGTTGTTGTAGTATAATACTCGTATCAATAGTACGTGTAAAATCTCAGGTATATACATACAGTAGTAATAGCCGTGAAAACAACGAACGAAACGCTCTGTGTGCACTTCGCCGTGGCATGTGGCATGTGGGTGGAGTCGGGGGGAGGGAGACTATTATCTACTGTAGAAGGAGACTGGAGATATGGACAAGACGAAAGATCGCCGGAATGCCCAAAAATATAAAGAAAGTGACGAACGACGAACGAAAATTCACTTTTTGGTTTTCGTTTTGGGTTCCTTTTAATCGATACGTGATCAAGTTCTAAATTTATTTTATTTTTCATTTTGGAGATTTCCAGCGATTTGTCATGGGAAAAAAAAACAATTCCGCAACGGGCATCAAAATGCAAATGAAAAACGTAAAGGCGAGAAAACTGCTCGTAAAAACAATAGGTGACACAAAAACACAAGTGTTAGAAATCTGAGTATCGACCATTCAACCGGACGAACTCACAACTGACGTATTTGAAATATTTGTTGTCAAAACACCACACAAAACCCACTCTACTTTGGTACCCACCCACACACCAACCTACACAGCAGAACATCGCACCAGTACCGGCAGTTGATCGAGAGAGACGCAATGGGGTGCACGTCGTCTTCGGAGCAGGTGCCCGCGGGCGAACTAGAGGCGCCAGTGGAGGTCGATGCCGCTGACATCGTGATTAAAGACGCCAAACCGGAGGTGTGTGTGATGATGTGATACACACACCAACAACGTTATTTTTGTGAGAGAGAACATAAAAAAGCTCTTTGTTTTATAGGAGAAAACAACAAGCTGGGATGATGCTTCACCAGAAGCATTGCCTTGCCGAGTGCGAGTGCTGCTGCTGCTGCTGCTGGAGTAACGCAGGCGCGCTGCAAGCGCATCCCGCGAGCGAAGAGCATGCGCTCGTGCGAGAGCAGCGGCAAAGAACGGCATCCCACCTTCGGGTATCACGAATCAGAGTTGCTGTTGGCCAATACTTCTGTCTGAAGTCTTCCGCGTTTTGAAAAATGTATGTGGGTTTTGCGTTCTGCGCTTGCAAGCAGCGAACAACAAAATGCAGTCTGCCCTCCTCTCTGCCCCTGCGTCGAGCACAGCTGCCTAGATAGAGCACCACGATCAGCGCTAGGCCGAGCTGCGATTTTCTGCTCGCTCGGGCAGGCAGCCCGTGTCTAGTGGTTGACGCCCTGCCCAGTCCACGCGGAACGAATATATATTCGTACATACCGATCGTAGGTTGGTGTATAATCGGACACCTACCAGATAACTCTGGTCGCCCCCCAAAACATGTACCAATATGTTGTTTTTAGTATAGAAAATACCGACCCCGACGGTGGTTCAATTCATTCCAACAGCATGAACACAACAAGTTATTTTTGGTAGAAGTGCCCGCAGGCCTCAGGGCGCAGAGCCCATCGTAGTAGCCAGGAAGCAAAAAGGAAGCGTACGTACACCAGGTACCAGGTATATTTCTGCACAATCCTAAAAGGAGGCGCGGCACGCTTGCACGTGTGTTGCATGCTAGAGGTTCAAGTGCCGTGAGTCTATCCCCCCCCCTTGTGTATACCATCGGGCGGAAGGAGAGAGAGACTTGGAGCTACCTCCGCCGTTGAGCAGAAAGAAAAAATGCTTCGTATGATACCACTTAGGGCGGAAATATAAGGACCGTTATAAATTCATATTTATAGTACAATACTCCTTATATTTCCGTCCATATCGGTAGGTTTTCACGATTTACGATGCTACGCCGAAGTTTTGTGGTTTTGTGTTTTGTTTGGTACGCCGTCCACCGCCATTCGCCGGGTACCGAACAATAATTGCCCTTGTATCTGGTATAATAATAGTCTGTTTACACAACCCGTAACTCGCGCGATCGGAGTATCACACACAGCTTGCAAAGATGAGTTTCGACGAAATCCTAGATCTCACAGCTGTAGTGTATTTTTAATTTTTTTGTAAAAATAGTCTGTTTAGTCTAGTACCGTACTACTACTGTTTGTACCAGGGACCTGGTACATTTTCGCTCCCGTGCTGCTTACAGCGAAAGATCAGTTTTAATGTGAAGAACACACACACACACACACACACAGCGGCAATTCATGCATACCTAGCCTGTGCTGCTGGTTCTGATGTTTTGATCACAACAGCAGTGCGCGAGGACAGAGTACTTCTTCTTGAGACCAGGTAGGGATTTGCTCGACATAAGGACGAAATAAGAACAACACTTTACCATTTTACATCCTGTCTCACATCAGAATTTGAACCTCTGGCCCAAAATCTCACAGCTGGGGTGTATTTTTAATCTTTAATATATAAAAATCGTGTCTTACCCCTTTTGCTACTACAAAAATGTGTCCAAGTCTGAAGTCTAAAGTACAGCAGTAGTGTAACTTCAAGTATTATACGCGTAACTTGTCCCCGAAACGTGGATGTCGGCAGTGTCGCGTGTCGCGTACCGGTATATATACGAGATACCTGGTACCTGGTAAAGCGCACTGACTGGAGCGCATCAGGTATATACTCGTACCAGTGTGTGAAAGGCCACACGCACACACGCAACGCAGGCGATACACAGGATAAAAAATATAATACGAGTAAAAACGTAACTACGAGTACTACGGTGTATGCATACCAGGTACATACCTAAACACAATTAAAACTACGACCCAACTCGCAAACACTCGCACAAGAGTTTACAGGCGGCGCGATAACCGATAACAGAACAACTTGTTCGTGCTTCGAAATATAATATTTTGGCGCGTCCAACCTCTTTTTTTGTGAACGGCCGCGCGCTCCTTGTGATGCGCGATGCGCCGCCCGCAACAGCCTAGTCATAACTTCAACTTGCTATGATAGACTAAAAAAAGACGCCACGTACCAGTTCGTATTCACGTACCAGGTATCACATTATTAACTCTTTTCAGACTTGAGCGCGGAAAAGTGTCGAAACAAAGTGACGATTACACACAGTAGTAGAGGCATGCGGATAGTGACTCTTCCTAAAGGTAGCTATATACGTACGCACTCTGGTTGGCCAAGGGTAATCTTGGAAGCGGCTCAACCAACCTAGGGTCTCTCCACACCACAGCATCCAATCCGACCGAATCAACCTAGAGTCTTTCAAAGCACAGCATCCAAGTCTGCCGAGTCAACCTACGTAGAGCCTTCACAGGCCACAGCATCCAAGCACAGGTCATTCATTCCATAGCGTTCGGGTTCGGGTTAGCTGTTAGGGTTTGGGTTCGGGTCTGGTGGTCGACTTTAGGCGCCACGGCCAAAACCCCCGTAAAGATTACAGCATCCATCATCAATCACACGAAGCAGCGCAGGCCGCAGGGGTATATAACAATGTTTCCGATGTGCAACGTAAGTAGACGCACTACACGCGCGCAGCGCTATGGTGCTTGTACTACTGCACACTCTCCCGAGAAGGTTCATATTACCGCACTTGCACGCCGCACTTGGCGCGTTTTGGGTCGCTATAACTGGGTTCCCAAGGGCTTTACCTTGTTGGGGCCCACGTACAGCGATAAAACAATGTTGAATGAGAAGTGCGACTTATCATATTTACGGAGGAACACAGTAATCAGGACCAAATATGGTACGTAAAAACAGTGGTTTACATGGGTTTTTGTATATCGTGGGTCCTGATTACTGGTCCTCCGTAAGTAGTGTGAGTGCGCAACATGCACTTGGCAATACAATAGTTCATGCCACTTTGCGTGTCGTGCATATCGTTGCATTGGAGTTCGACGTTAAAAGCACCACCCCCTAATAATCTGGACGCTCGCGTCGCTTCGTCGTGGCTCATCCTGTAAAACATCAGGTTTATTGGTCATGCGGTCTTATCATCGTGTGAGCGCGCAACGTATCCTACGATAGTTAATGCTATTTGCGCGACGTGCAACTCCTTGCATTGGAGTTCGACATAAAAAGCATCGCCCCCTAGCCTAGCCGCCCGCGTCGCATCGTGTGGTTGATCCTGTAATCGTCAGTTTTATTTATCATTTTTTCTTTTTTTCCTCTTAAGTCCGGAAAGGGTTAATATAAGCAGCTGTCTGGTTTTGTCCCCCATGGGGTTATATATATAGTTTCCGTGCGCAGGACGATGGTCCTGTTGACCCTGGTATTAGCAGGGGAGTCACCGACCTGTATCCTTTACGAGGGCTGTATCCTTTACGAGGGTATTGTATACCACACCCCGTAACACGCGCGATGGAAGTATCACAGTATCACACGCAGCTTGCAAAGATGAGTGTCGATGAAATTTTCGATCTCACAGCTGAAGTGTATTTTTCATTTTTTTCTACAGACTTAATACCCAGCATACAATCACAAACAAACAAGAAACAACAACGAAGATGTGTTCGTGGCGACAGAACTTGTCCTCATCTAGGAAAAAGTCTCGGCAATTGTGTCATCGTGTAGTGTACACTGCTGCTATGCTGGATGTCGTGCTGGGACCTAAGGAAAGACGACGAAAAACACGGAAACTTTAGGGCTGCTCTAGAACTGCACCCACGTTTTGGCGAGGAAGTACTTGGAATTAGAGTTGACATTGTGGGTGTGGCCCTTTCAACTTTGAACTGTATGGTGTGAGGTGTGAGGTATGGAGTGTGTGGGCGCAGCGTTGGTAGAGTGCGAGTAGCATCTAAGCATCTTCAAATTTCATATAATGTGATCATCCCCTGCGGTGCCGGAGATCTCCTTGCATGATGATAGTGCTTGCATGATGCATGATAGTCAGGGTACGTCCCGTGAAACCCAACCCAGCAGCCCGCTGGGCTTCTTCTGATGGCCGATGCTGTACTCACGTCACCTTCTCCCCCTACTGCTTCTGTAGGTTTCCCTTTTCCTTTCCCCCCCCTCAAGTCCCAATTCCAACACACGAACAAGACACCAGGCTGAACCAGGTTTTCGAGAACACAGATACAGTAGATGGTCCCTTACGTCCGGGCGGAGAGGTCCCTCATATGCCGACGCCCCTTTTATCAGATTAGGCACATCTATCTGGCATCTGGCACTTTTGGAGCAAATGTCCCTTATAGAGTGTTGCGTCCATTGTAATGGACCTGGTCTCTTGAAGTGGGAAAACACGGTGCGCAGGAAATTAAGGTCCCTTATATACCGTTTTCCCTTATCGCGGGGTCCATTTTAAAGGGGCTACCTACTGTACCTATAGAGTTATACCCGGTACTACCGCAGATATAGCTTATCAAGTGTACCCCGTGTGCCTGGTATTGTCATACTCCGGAGTACATGACACGACTTTTTTTTTTTTTTCCTCTATTATTATATTATCTTCGCACTTTTTCTTTCTCCTTCTCCCTCCCTAGTCGTAACTCAGATCCGGGGTCACGTACATGGTGCTGGTATTTTGACGATCTTAATTTAATGACAGGAAAGCAAATACTGAAAAAAGAACAATTTATGTCTTACATTCATTATTACAGGTGCTGAAGCAGTATGATACAGGTATTGGCTATACTATAAACACCGGTGTATACACCCTGTAGTGTGCGAGGGAGAGGACAGGAGCTGTTTGACCTCCACATCATGTCATATAATCTTGCATCCTATTAGAGCCTAAACAAAAGTAAGGTCAACGGATATGTTTCGGGCAACGGTAAAATATAGGTACACCTGGTCAATTTGAAGCCAAAAACAGGTACACCCTGGGTCCAAGTATGAGCACTTCGATCGGCCAGAGACGCATCGTACCTGTTTCTGTTCGATAACCTTCCAGGTGCGTATGGATCTGTCTACTCTTCTACTATGGGGTGGGTGTTCTAGGTCCTGGTTTCGTTTGTTCCTTTTTTTGCCGATTGTGTCACCTCTTTAATGCTCGATTTTTGCCGATTATGCAACCTAAAAGGAAATTTATGTGCAATAATGCTCTATTATGGTTTGATGGTATATGGTACCAGGTACCGAACAGCGGCATTTTCTTCTCCTTTGTGCTTCCCACTACGCCGAAATTTGTTCAATAACATGCTCGTGATATATGAGTCGCGCAGTGTCGTCCTACAACTACTGAATTTGCGTTGTGATGTATGCTGCCGTTGACAACAAGGCAGAGCATGCATGCAATCTGTTCGTTGTGTAACGTGTCTATAGCCACTTTTTTTTTTACAGTTTTCGGAGGCATTCTCCAAAGCGGACACTCTAACAGCCGGTAACGACTTTTATCCTTCTGGAGTATGCTCCTAAACGGAGGGCTACGCCAGCGTTAGCTCTGATTAAGCTACAGTACCTACCCTGGTATAGCATTACAGTATGCTCATATGCTATTACTAGTCGGGGTCAACGGTACAAATTATGTTAGATATAGAAATTATGAAACCATACGGTTGGCTGTTACTTTTTCGTTTTCTGATTGTTTTACTTTGACCCTCCCCCCCCCCCAACTTGAATGAACTCTAACCCTAATACCGACCGCTACCTCGACTCGTCATGTGCGCACATAGTGCGCGATTGTTTGGGGCGAAATCGGTGGCTTTGGGGCCGAAATCGCACGGAATGTGTCGAGTAAGTTTGGTTGATGTTTTCTTCACCGCTGCTACAACAGTAGTTTGTTTTATACGTATATCCAAACTGTATACCTGGTACCTTTTTTTGGCCTCAACTGGCCCAGGTGTACCTTTTTACGGACATTGCCCTTATTTTGTTTTTAGTATTTCATTTTTACAATGTTACAATGGGCTAGTAGTTTGTGGCTAGTTTGTCAAACGTGGCATTCTCGGGCCTGCCAGACAGAGAGTCCAGTTGAAATTCGTTTGTTTTCGCTTTTTCACGGTGATGCTCGTTAGGTAGACCGTAGGGTTCTACGTACGTACGAGCTACGAGTATTGTGCTGCTGCTGTTGTTGTGGGCTATGACGTCATATTATAGCACACTGATAACAACACGTAGCAAGTTGAACATAACCAGGGCTTTGCACGGTTCCGAACCGCATCACGGTTCGGTTCTTGCTCCCTGCACATTCTTACGGATCGGATCGGATCGGGTCAGATCTCGCAATTTCAAAATCCTACGGTTCGGTTTGATCCGGGCCCCGCAACTCAAAAATCGTGCAATTCGGCTCGGTTCTGACCGAACCGAACCAAACAAAACCGAACCGAACCGAACCGAACCGAACCGAACCGAACCGAACCGAACCGAACCGAACCGAACCGAACCGAACCGAATTGAAATGATGAGATCCGAACCTGACCGAACCGAACCGTAACGAGTAACTAACTGTAAACAACCATGTACATAAAGGAAAGCAAGCATGCTATAACACGAGTATACACACATGGACGACACTCATTCGTTCGTGCTGTTTTTTTTTCAACCATGACTACAGTAGTAGTAGTGGTAGTAGTAGTAGTAGTAGTAGTAGTAGTAGTATTGAGTGATATACAAAACGGCGTAAACGTATTTACGCGTAACCAATCTGGGGTCGCTGTCACTGTTTTTTTTGCCGTAATTGCGTTTGCCCCCGTGCCCCTTACATAGAAACGCATGTTAGGGGGGTGGAAACCCATTCAATACGAAAATGCACCAAACAGCAGCACACGGCACGCAGCACACCAGTGCACAGCAGCAGCACAACACACAATGACGACGACGAAGACAGCTCAGACGAGTTTATGTAGAGGGCGCGACGTTGACAGCTGCGTGTGCATTTCGAAAAACTGTTGCTGCGTGATATCTGGTATGTAGGACGTAGAGCGACAGAGCTGCAACGGTTGGTAGACACACGCAGGAAGAGGAGACTAGAGCGTCAGAAGTGGGAAGGGATCTTTGGTTGTGATGTGTGATGCCAAACGGGCCAAGCGGAGTTCCAGCGAAACCGAAAAATGCATACCATATATACCGGGGATACGTCTCTTTCATCCCCGGGGGGGTACTTGCGAAAATCCCCTGATCGTTGACGTGATTACGCGTAAGTTTTTCAAAAGGCTGTTTTCCCGTAATTGCGCGTAATACTTTTGACGGCTTTGCCGTTTTGTACATCACTGGTATTTTTCGCGATACAGGTTGACTGCTCGCAGTCCATCTACCCTCTAATAAACGGGTGGCGGATACACTTGTTAATAGGGTAATTGCGATTACCAAGTTCTGAGGGATTAAAAAAAAAAATGAAACCGTAAAACATCAAAAGACCTGATTGGGTGTTGCTCAATTTTTGGGTGAAATTTGTTGTCTAGTTGTGTTGGAGTTATCCCGACCAACCCAGCCGAAGAAATATTTTGAGGGCTATGGATAAAAAGGGCCATCATTGGCCGTTTTTAACTATTTTTTCGTGGGTTGGGTTGGCCTTGGGTTATAACGTTCGTCGGTTTGAATACTATTATTATATGTAAACACCCTACTATTACCCTGCTGGCGGTTGCGCTGGGTTTCGAATGTCGGCTGGCGTTTTTGTTTTCTGTTGTATTAATAGTTCATATTGGACTTTTCTAGGTATTCTTCCGTCGCTGAAAGTGCGTGAGCCAGAGAAGGCAAAACATGGTGAAAACCGACGAGCGGTGGGAATGCTGCACTCAAAATCGCGATAAAAATGAGGGCAAGCACCGGAGGGAAAGAAGCGACGACCCCTTTTGACTATTGACCACGGTTTATCCAGAAGGCCGCTGAGGATACAGCCTTCCACGATTTGAGCTAGAAAGTTAAAGGGAGGACAAAAAAGGTACTTTTAATACGATAGTCTAATGCTCGTGGCATTGGTTAGCTGTTATTGTATCATACAACAAAGTTCGTTGAAAATAGACGATCAGTTGGAATGCTTAACCGTATGTGCGATTAATATACGTGTGATTACCGTGGGGGAGAAGGTAGCGCACCTGTAACCACGGCTTGCTCAGAAGGCCGCTGAGGGTAAAACCCTCGCAGAGTTGAGCCGGAAAGTAGCAGTGATAATAAGGAAATAAAAGTGAAACCTCCTTTTGCCTTATATACCTGGTATGGCAAGATAGAGGATCGCTCCTTCGAAGTTTTTTTTTTTACGAAGGATCCGTTCGTGTTTAAAACCCTCCCAGAGTTGAGGCGGAAAGTAGCAGTGATAATAAGGAAATAAAATTGAAGTCTCCTTTTACCTTACCAGGTACCAGGTATGTATGATGTTGTCGGGCCTGCCTGCCTGCTAGAGGATCGCTGCTTCGAAGATGTTTTTTTTTACGAAGGATCCGTTCGTGGTTTTACATTTTTCAGCTTCGTGTTTCTAACAGATACAGTACCCACGGCGGGGTGATATGATACGGGTGGCATAATGACACGCTCACATCTGAAATACGATAGCCACTACGGCCGCATATACATATACCAGTACCTGGTAATACAGGGGCGCTCGAAACCGCAGACAGACTTGGCTTGCTTTCTTGTTCTATTTTTTGCATTTTTGCTGCCATCCGACGATGTGCAGCGTGTGAGATTCAACGTCGATCACTCATTTTTGTTTTGTTTTGCTTTGTTTTTTTTATCTCACTTTTTACTTTCCAGCTTTTGGACGAGCCGTGGTCACACTCATACACATTCCCAGGAAGAAGAAAACCAAGGGAACCCCAATTGTTGCGAGTAGTATATTCTTTGACATCGGACAATGTGCGGCGTGAGTGTCAAGTCACAAAACATGGCGATTAAAACAGAAAGCGAAGACCACTACAACAACGTTAAAAGTTTGGTAAATAATGTTTTTTGTTGTTCATAAGCAGCGCGAATGCCTCACCCAAAACCTGCTATTGGTACAAGCAGTAGCGGCTGCAGTTGCAGCTACATACAGACTCACTTACTCTAATGTCGGCACCTCCGGAGGTCGCCCTCGGCATTCAGCCATCCTTAGCTCTTAATTGCCGACGGGAATATATTTTTTTCCGGACCGGTCTTTGGACTGTTTTTTTTTTCCTCTTTTTTTCCTTTTTTTTAAAAGTTTTTTTTAGTTGTTGAATCTGCTTCTTCTGCGCACTCCACGAAGTGAAGGCACAAACCAAGCTCCGATAGCCACAGTATCTACGTACAGCAAGCACAGCAGAACAGCCTGCAATCGCCCCTGCACAGAGAAGCAAAGTACATACCAGTACGTACAGCAGTACGTTCGTGTCGACCAGACAGCAGAGTGCGACAACGCAAGCAAGCAGACAAGAGCGTTGCCGAGAGCCATCATGTACGAGTATTTTTTTGTTTCCTTTTTTCTGTTTCCCTCCTTGTTGTTCTTTGAATCACGCGCATAAAGCTATGTACCAGGTACGTACCAACAACTAATTTGGGTTTTTTCCAAGTACCGCTGACACTCAGCCTTGTGACGGATCGCCGTCTAGACGTATTATACTGCTTTTAGTCTGGAATATCTTCAGGTGTGACTAACGTGACCAAAAACACAGCCGTCTCTTTGCGCCCACTTCAACCACATATCATACATGTTCCACGCTGCTGCTGTGTGTGTATTTTAATAAACTGTTTTTTCCACCCATCGACATCCAGCACACACCCCCAAGTGTCCGTGCCGATTTGTCATCCTAGAAGAGACAAAAGCTCTGTAGTCACAAAACTTCGAGACAGACATATACATCGCAAGTACTACAGCAAGATATCAGGTACATACCAGGTACGGTATACTCATGCATGTGGCGTTCGGGTTGTTTTACTGGAGCATGGCGGCGGGGCTCTTGGCATTTTCAAGTCTCCAGTTTGCACCTACAATCAATCATGGACCTCTGTCCGTTGTTCTATTTTTCCTTCATGAGCGAAGCGCCTTTACCTAGTACATGCTACTGCTGTTACTACGCTTGGGTGCAATGATCCCCATCATGCTTGCTCTGTGCTCGTAAATGCGAGAATGCCACAGGGATCCCATGCCATCAAAATATTACACTGGTTTATTACCTGTAGCAATCTTATTATTATTATTATTTGACATCCGACAATGTGCAGTATGAGCTTCAAAGTTGATCACTCATAACCTTCTCGAAAGAAGAAAACCCCGGAAACAAA
>JAYJMJ010000411.1:1838931-1849344 GCA_036873875.1 Laminaria ephemera | reverse complement strand
GATACATTTCACCAACAATGTTTCCCCAATACAGGGTTAGACCCATATTCTGCTTATAACAACCAAGCCTTATATACGGCTGATCTTTAGTTCCATCATGTTGAGTTGGAAATCCGTAAATATACTGTTTGAGTTCATCAGTAACTGGGTCGACTTCTTCTCTGTATTCCCAAATTCCATCTTTTGTAGGCTTTGATATATTTTCTGTAGGTTCAGATATAATGTTTGCTGGCTCTCTTTCAACTTCGACAGAGAGCGATTTATCCCGATTAACCAAAGCCCAAATCAACAAAGACACTAAACTTAGCCCCAGTATCACACTGCCTATATTATTTTTAACAATTCCAGTCTTTTGGGGTGACTCTATCGAATTGGTTGGTGGTTTTTCTTTGACATGTCCGGAATTGCTAGGCAGGTTTTTAGATCTGAGTTTTGCAATTAGTCGGTCATATTCTTCTTCTGAGATTTCACCCTTTGCCAATCTTTCTTCTGCAATTTCCCTTGCCTTAGACACAAACAAATCTCTCAAAGTAAAAAATATGAAGCCCGATTCTTCACTTTTTCAGGCTTATTGTCTAGTCCCTGATCTATCCAGTAGGCACTACGCAGATATTCTGTCTAATTTTACTCTCTGAGCATGGGGCCTGAAACTACGCTCTTACGTCATTTCTAGTTCTTGTATTCGCTTGAATATTAGTCAGAGTAGGCAGCTCCCTGCGATCTTACCGAACGCAGGGTACGCATATCGTTTTGTGTCAGCGTCCCAAACCATAGCTCGCTCAGGTATACAGTATGTTATAGGAATTAGTGCAGCCGGCTCTACCAACAGCCTCAAATTTAATGCCGTCATCAAACAGTGGTGGGTTGTTGGAATAGTGTCGTCCAGCTTTCGCTAACTGAAACTTGGTATCAATAAGAAAGAAATTAAAAATACCAAACATATAGCTCTGGCGGATAGATCTGAAATGGCGTTGTCCATTATTTTCATTGCTTTTTTGTCGCTAACGTAATGAAGATCGGGGCTAATACCAGAATTAGCTAAAGTAAAGTGATGAAATCGCATTTGTAAGCATATAAAAATAATTCGAGCTGCTGTAATGGTTCATAACGTCAACCATCGCTAGTCTAAATTATTCTTCTGACGGAGAGAAGAGAACCAACCGTTCCCTGCGTTCACCTTTCATGGGCGTTTACACAAGAATGGTTTACAGTTTCACAAATCAAGTTCCAATTTTTACAGGAACGGCACTTCAACAACTCACTTTATTTCTTTTTAAAATTAAATTGATTGCAACCCCCCCCCCCCCCCCCCGAAATTCCGACGATTTTGGGTTAAGGAGCCCCGTCATTCAGAAACCGTCTCAAGGCAAAAAGTGATTTGCTACCTCTATCGTAGTGCGCGTCTTGATACACAACAAATAAATGCAAGCCTAAAAACCCTAAACCGGTCAAAAGACTTGTGCTACGAAAAGGGGTGGCACGTTTTGTGCAAAAAAATGTGTCAAAAGACTGACCGGGCTCCTAACAGAGGAACTCTACCCTATGTTTCCTATGTAGGCGCACCTTTTTTTTTCTGAGGCTCCTCGCTTGAGGAGCTAGCTCTACAGCTCACTAAAAAAAAAACAGATTTTTGTTAGAAAAATTAAAAAGTGATCCCCGACGAATAATTCCATGGTCTAGGTATATACTTCGTATATATACAACGAAACAAATTTCCCCCCAAAAACAATGAAATTCCGACGATTTTGGGGTTAAGGAGCCCCCCGTCATTCAGAAAAAAGTTTCAGCCAAAATAGTGCGACTTCTTTCTTGGCGCCCGTCCCTATATCGTTGGGAACAACGTTTGTGTTTTTACAAACTATTCGTCGTGAATCTAGGCCATGGGATCGTGCATCGGGTTTTTTATAGACCTTTCCTTTTTTCGCTTAAGACACATGCTACTAATAGTGCGATTAGAGGTTGCACCATTGTGTTTCTCGGGCTCCCTCACTTGAGGAGCTCCAAACCTCACCCAAAAAAATGATTTTTTGAGAAAAAAACTGAAAGTGCACAACCCGATGAACAAACTCTATGGCCTAGGTATACAAAAGAAATCATATCGCAAAAACAAGAATGGCATTCCGACGATTTTTGGGGTTAAGGAGCCCCGTCATTCAGAAACAAAAAAGCCGAAAAGTGCTATTATACCTCTATGGTACTATTAGTAGCATGTATTGTAATATTGGGTCACCTCTCTCTATCGTAGCATGTATTGTATGATACTGACACATGCTACTAAATAGTACCATACAGGTGACCCATTTCGTTTCTGAGTCTCATCCTCACTTGAGGAGCTCTAAACCTCACCCAAAAAATCTGATTTTGAGAAGAATGGAAGTGCAACCTGATGGAACAAACCTATGGCCTATTAGGTACACAAAAAAAAATCATACAGTATTGCAAAACAAAAGAATGACCTTCCGACGATTTTGGGTTAAGGAGCCCCGTCATTTCAGAAAACAAAAACAGCCGGAAAAGTGCTACCTACTCTATCGTAGCGCGCGTGTTAAAAAAAAAATCAGTTTTTCGGTGAGGCGCAGAGGAGGTCCTCAAGCGAATAGCCTCAGAAAAAAACAGGTGGAGAAGCAAGTGCACCCGCTACCACCGCGTAGCATGGGTCCAAACAGGATCTTCTTGGCCGCGACGCCGCGTCGGGAGTTTTTCGTTCACCGCAGCAGAAGGGGCCCTGGGAAACGGCAACAACGCAACAACAGCAGTACTTCGAAGAGTCGTGATGTCACCACCTACACGACGATAGAAAAAAGAAATTGAGCCTGGTGCCATCGATCACACAGGGGGGTTACCGAGATCTATAACCTTCACGAGGTCATAAACCCAGTAGCACTCGCGATCGAAGTATCACAAGTAAACGTGCAAAGATGAGTTTCGACGAAACTCTCGATCTCACAGCTGAAGTGTCTATTATTGTCTTTTCAACCTTTACAACAAAAAAAAACTCGAAAAATCCTGTTTTGATTAAATATTTATTCGTCCGCACTAGACTATATATTTAGCCCACAGCTCTTTTCTTACTTTCAACCACTCTGATCCGGGGTCACAGGTGCAAAGCTCCCCTCCCCCCTGACCTACTACACACCCCGGACAGGTTAGATGCGGGCGAGATGCCACGCGTTTGCATGTTCAACCGGAAACAAGAGTCACCGCCTAAATACCGCGGTCATTCATACCAAATTTTAACCGGGAGCTGAGGATACGACGCACAAAAAAACAGCCGCCAAAAAAAAAAGGGGCGACTTTTCGTTACCGAAGGCCGGAGGGGCAAAACATTCAGTACAGTACCACACAACAATCACTACCTCCACACGCCCGGAACACACGGGTCGCAAACACTGGTAAACATAAAAATAACGTATGTATGGAAATTTCAAATAAGCAGCTCCTTAGCATGTACCATCAACGGTCTACTTTTTGTTTACTTTTGTTTTTGCCCCCCGAGAGAAGCCCCTCCCGTAACTACCAGAAAAACTTAAACACCCATTCCAAGAGAGTATATAAGTACCGCTCTTCTTTATACAACTTCTACGTGGTACACCGCGACCCCGTCCCATCAAAAATGCCTTACGAGGAAAAACCATGGATAATCCGTCCCATCAAAAGTGCACTACCGGAAAAACCATGGATAATCCGTCCCATCAAAAGTGCACTACCGGAAAAACCATGGATAACCCGTCCCATCAAAAAGTGCATTACTGGAAAAATCATGGATAAACGGAAACGAACGGACGGGAAGCGAGGAAAACACAGGTCAGGCATGGGGTCAACTATTACCACTACACCGCCGCAGGGCTACCGCCACCGCCGGCGCCAACACCACCACCGCTCCGCATCATGCCTACCGCTCCAAGCGTCTCTCTGGCGGCCAGAACGGTCACACGTCAGCCGTACTCGGCGCGAGCATCCCTCCACTACAACACCACCACCGCCCCGCATCATGCGCATCACTCCAAGCGTCTCTCAGGCGGCCAGAACGGTCACACGTCAGCCGTACCCGGAGCACATATTCCCCCACCACAGCGGCAAACCCACCTTAATCGAAAAAGACGAAAAAAGAAAAATACGATACCTTATCGGTTCATTTATTTGGCCGTGCAACGCGATTCATTGGCCTCGCCAGGGGCTCTCAACGGGTCGAATTTCCGCCCGCCTCTATCCAACGGTCCACCCGCAACACCAGAACTCCGTAGAACCGGCCAAAAACATCCTACAACTACAATGGAAAACCCGCGCCAACCAAAAAAAAAGAACGACATACTCGTGTCCATTGTCTGCCAACCATATACTCGATATTTCGGGATCCCAACGGCAACGTTTCCGCCTGCCTCTGTCCAACGGTCCACCCGCAACACCAGAGCTTCGCAGAACCGGCCAAAAGCATCCCACAACAACACAGGAAACCCCACCTCAAAGCAGAAGCAAAAAATAACCACAAATTTCTGATCATTTTGGCCCCGCCCAACAATATTTTGGGCTCCCAACGGTAACCTTTCCGTTCCCAAAGGTATCAATTCCGGTCCCAACGGCAGCATTTCCGATCCCAACCGCGACATTTCCGCTCCGAAAGGTAACATTTCCACTCCCAGCGGTAATATTTCCGCTCCGAACGGCAACATTTCCGCTCCCAACGGTAATATTTCCGCTCCGAACGGTAACATTTCCGCCTGTCTCTGTCCAACGGTCCACCCGCAACACCAGAGCTCCACAGGAACAAACAGACCCTACAAACAAAACGCACTCAAATAACGAACACGCAGTTCTACAAGCGTAGCACCGGGTTGGGCGAGAAGGGGGCCACGTTCCTACGTACCAGGTATCATAAACTCCAGCAAAATTCGAACACGCAAAAATCCGGTATTTTTTCGCTACACAAGCGGCGTACAATCTTCTCGAGCGTACACCGCCCCCAGCACCGTCCCGCCCACGTTAACAAAAACAACTATTACAGGCAACACGAGTAAAACAAATGAAAAAAAACTACGAACAAAACAGACGGTGCAATATGTACTCAGTAGGCGAAATGTCGAATCCAGCGACCCTTTTTATACCGCGATTCATCCATTTTGACTCGGACACGGGCAGCGCCGAAAAAGGCGCCGGCATCGAAAACTTGGCAAAAAGAACGCCACATCGCTTGCTCTTTCGACGCTTGATTCGCCAAAAGCCTATGAAAAGGTGGTTAGATTCGCCAAGACCTTAGGAGAAGACGATTTGATTCGCAGGGACCCTAGGCCAAGAGGGCCCGACTCGTTGAGACCTTAGGCCAAGATTGATTGAATCGTCAAGATCTTAGGCCAAGATGGCTCTATTCGCCAAGATCCTAGGCCATGATGGTTTGATCCGTTAAGATCGTAGCCCAAGATGGATTGATTCGTCAAGATCTTAGACCAAGATGGTTTGATTCGCCCACATCCTAGGCTAAGATGCTTTGATTCACCAAGATCCTTCATACGCCAACATGGTTTGATCCGCCTAGACCCTACTATAGTAGGTCAGGACGGTTTGATTCACCCAGACCTTTAACCCTTCTAACACTGTGTGCCCATCATGGGGACAAAACACTTGGGATTAGACTAGGAACAAATTAGGAGGTGAAAAAACACTGAGCTAAAATGAAGCGTTTCACATCAAGGTGCACACCTTAGTCGAGCGTCGGTTCACACCGAGGTGCCCACCCCAAACGAGCGTGGAAGGGACACGCCCGACCAAGCAGGCACCAGCACCCCCCCCCCCCCCCCTCCCCTAATAGCACCAAAATAACACACTGCTGTCGATTATTCCACAAAAAATTCCCGCTCCCGCCCACGTTGCGCGCATTCAGCGGCCGCCGAGACGACGCTACGGCCCACATTGCCGCCCGTCCGTCTGCTTGCAGAAGCTAACTTGGGTCGGGGTTGGTGGTGGTAGGGGGGTAGGGAGGGGAGGGGAGGGGGGGGGAGGGTAGGTTTGCTCACAGAAGAGGCATGCCCCCGGCAACGGCGCGGATGGCCGACATGGGCGCAGGGCCAAGGGCCGCCACCGTACATGTGTTGGCGCTTACGCTGCCCACCCACGCCGCGTGCTTCTCCCGGACCATCGTGATGGGCAACCCAGACGCGGCTCCAATCTGCGCGTCGTTCGGACGGACGGGGGGTCGAGGCCGAAACGAGTTGGGTTGGGTCGGGACGGGTCGGGTCGGCACGGATCGGGTCAGGTCGGGAAGGGGTCGAGAGGAAAAAAATGTGGAGAGAGGAAGGGGGGGGATAGAGGGGGGGGGGTGATACTCGTATCATGCATGGTCGTAGTCTGTAGGACCATAGACCCTCGCATCTCTACAATGCCGGGATGGAGCACGTCGGGTTTTCACCGACCAGGCAGACATTGGGGCAAAGCACGGGGGGTCTTACGTCACGCGTCGTCTTCTTTGTGAGAATATTGCATGCAAACGGCCGTGAACGGTAGGAAACACAGCTGACGCTCGGCTAATGGTCGTGAAAAACGCTATTCACACCGCCGGATGGGCACACGACGAGCCTAACCTTCCAAGAAAAAAAAGGCGTCATGCCACCGTACGAGAGGGTGTACGTTTTTTTACAACAAATCGTCCACACGTCGGATAGATAATCAATCTTCACTTCATGATCTAGATCTTTCAGGGAAGATCTGTATGGTCTAGCTCGTGTTACCGGGTGGGAGCCGTACGATCTGCATGATCTAGCAAATGTTTCCAGGGTTGGGATCTGTACTCTCAATATACAGATAGATCCCTCACAACATCTCATAACGGCAGACACATGATCTACTGCAGATGATCTAGATGACCTAGATCGTGATCTGTCAGAGGTGTGAAATCTTCTGCCTGACGGGACTCCTTTTGTATTTTTTTATCATCACTTTTGCTTTACAGCTCCACTCGTAGGAAGTTTTACCCTCAACGCCCTTCTGGCTGAGCCGTGGTCACAGGTGTCGTCCCTTCTCCCCCTCGGTACACGCCTTCGTTTTTTTCGCGCAGAGGGTTCAGTCTCTGAAACAGAGGAATCGCCCAATATATACATGCCACCCGATTTGTATTTTGCTATTTCATTCATTACAAGCGCTACGTATCAGTAGCCTCGTAGCCGATGGGATTTGTTGATCGAGCTGCGCGCACGTTTCTACTCAAAGGTAGGTTTTGGGTTGTGTACAGAGCTCCTCATGTTATTGGAACCTCAGAAATATCTCCATCTACTCTGGCATAGCAGCTAAGGCACAATACCCTACCGGAAAGTGGCCATTGCCTTACGAGCCAAGGCATGCCATGACGGGATAGCAACTAACCTGGTGGGCAAGGGGCCCCGCGGCGGCGTAAACACTCGCCGGGGCATGACACGTCACTCCACGATGGGGGGTACTCATCAAGCCCCGCCCGTTTAACACCGCGAGAGAGATCCGTCACTATCAGATGTGTAGCGTCATTATCAGTTGTGTGGCGTCATTATCAGACGTGTGGCGTCATTATCAGACGTGTGGCGTCATTATCAGACGTGTGGCGTCATTATCAGACGTGTGGCGTCATTACCAGATGTGTCACGTTGCACCGCGCCGTGCCGCGCCGTTGCCAATCACGGCGAAGCACAAACTACAAAAAAAAACGCCTACCGTACAGACAAACAGTGCATAATAAAGATAGTATGGTTGTCACGGGGAACTAGCGCAACAGGGTATTTGTAACTGTCGCCAACTTGTGTGTGCGTTGGTGATCAGCGGACGCCTCAGGCAACTCGACAGAGGTCCCTATTTCTTGGCGCCTTCAACACTGCGTAGAAACTCGCATTCGCTCAAAACAATATCTCACCGCAAGAACAGCGTCGAGGGTCCCCGCGTCCATCGCGCCCAGCACAACCATCGACTCGCCCTCCGACCTCCACACCGCCAGCGTATCCGCACGGCCGCTCCCCTCCGCCTTCCGCGCCGCCGCCAGCGCCGCGCGGGAGCATTGTGACGCCACCGCCCCGCGCCCAAGACCGAGGTCTTGTCGGACCAGCAGCGCCAATCGGAGGTTGGGTCCGCTGGGCAGCGTCGCCCCCCACCCTGCGATAACCTCGCATCGCCTTCGCCGGGTACCGAGCCCCGCGCCGGCGCCGGTGCCACCGGCGCGCACGGGGGAGGGGGAGTGCGCGCGAAGGTTCCCCGTGGTTTGGCGGCAGTACTCCCCGTCCTCGGTACTCTCGCTCGCCGTGCTGGGCACCCTCTTGTGGCGCCGAAGCTTTCCGAGAAGTCCGCCGTTTTTCCCTCTGGCGGCGTCGTTGCTGCCGCCGGCGGTTGCCGTACCAGCGCCAGCGACCGCAGAGGAAGAGGCTGCCAGCGAGGGATCGCCGATTCCGGCTCCGCTCAACAATCTCGACGGCGGCGTGGGCGGCGTCATTCCAAACCCTCCCCCGGACTTCAGCGCCCTCCCGCCGCCGGACGGGGAGACAGCCCCTACCCATTTCGGAGAAACGCCGCCCATTCCCGCCGGTGAAACCCCTCCCTTCCCGCGCGCATTGCCCCCACGTGCCGCGGCACTGCCACCACCACCACCACCACCAGTTCCCTTACCCCTGCCGAAACTCTCGCCGCTGCCGCTGCCACCACCGCCGCCACTGCTGCCGAAGTCTCGCAGGCACAGCGCGCCGGGGTCGGAGGGGGCGCCCCGCGGCAGCAGGGGGGCGATGTCCAGGAGAAGCTGCATGTTAACCTCGATCTGGTCGCTCCCCGTGGTGGCCATCGCCGCGTCCACATCGAGCTCGTCGAACCCGCGCTCGACCAGCCTCCAGCGGGTGTTTTCCGCCGCGGTCTCCTTCACCTCCCCATAATTGTCCTGTTCGTAACCCGAGTCCTCTTCTTCCGCGCCACCACCACCGCGGCTTCCGCCGTGACTTTCACCACGGCTGCCACTACGGGTGCCCGACGCCCCCACGCCCCCCGCGGACGCCGGCGCCGGCGGCGACGGTGACTCCCCCGGAGACCCGGCAGAGTCCCATATTGACGACATTTGCGGGCTCGCAATGCCGACTTCGACCATCGGGGCGAAGGATACCCGGGGCACCGGGGGGTCAGTTTCGGACGCGGACGATTCCCGTTTCTTCGGGCTCAGAAGCACCGATGGTGAGCGCGGCGACGAGATCAACGCTGCCAGTGGGCTTTCGGCGCCCGGTTCCTTTGCCGCGGCCGGGGCGGCAGCGGTAGCGGCGGTGGTGGCGGCGGTGGCAACGGCGGCGGAGGTGGCGTCAGCCGCTAGTGCCACGCCGCCGCCGTTAGAGGGAGAGACGCTCGTCGTCGTAGCGCTGTCCTCCAACCCGGCAACGGACACCGCGATCGCCGAGAGGCAGTCTACCAAAAAAGCGAGCTGTTGTTCTTTGGGAATCGCATTGAAAGGAGGCACGTGGAGGAACACGCAGTGTCGGTCTCCCGCGGCTCGGCCTTCGCCTTCGCGGCCGTCCCCGCTGCCGCCGTCACCGTTTTTGCCGCTAACACCACCAGCACTGCCGTTGCTGCCGCTGCCGTTGCTGCTGCTGCAGGCGCCTCGGCCCTCCTCCTCCCGCCTTTCCTCGACAGACTTCACGGCGTCTTCCTCAGCCGCGGTCACCGCCGCCGCCCCCTTCGCTTCCGCCTTCGCCGCTCCAGCCCCCTTAGCCATCGCCTCCTCACACAGACCGAGCGAAGTGTAATAAACATAGTTGCACACGAACCGTCCGGCGTCCGCGGACTCCAAGACGTGCTCCCGCCCCCACCCCTTGCCCCGCAGCCGCTCCAGGACCCTCTCCACGGGCAGCGTGGTCACTCGACAGTGACTCGTGTCTGGGTTCCCCGCGTCGACGGGGGCGAACGTCGGACAGTAACCCCGCTCGTCCGGCGCGCCGAACGTGGCCTCGTTGAAACCCTGGGTCTCCACCGCGAACTTGGACGCGCCTCCGTTCACTCCGCAGTGGACGAACACAGAAACGGTATCATCTCGACCTCTGGTTTCGGCCCCGGTCCCGGCTCCGGCTCCGGCTCCGGCCCCGGCCCTGGCCCCGGCGTCGCCTTTGGTTTCGGATTTGGCGTCGCTTTTGCCTTTGGCTTCGCCTTTTGCTCCATTTTCGGCAGCTCCCCCGTCCCCGACCCCGTTCTCGCCCTCCTTCCCACCACCTCCGCTCCCGCCTCCACCGTTGCTCTCATTCCCGCTCCCGCCCCCATCCCCGTTTACGCTAGTGCGGTCGCCGTCTCGGCCCGCGTTAGCGTGGACCTCGCGTAGCTGCCGCCCTCCCTCCTCCGCCGAGACGTCCAGTATAACACACGAGCGGACCTCGAACCCCTCCCCGTACGCCGGGAGACCGACGACATCACCCACAACACCATCATCACCAACGCCACCACCAC
>JAYJMJ010000411.1:1774574-1785049 GCA_036873875.1 Laminaria ephemera | reverse complement strand
TTGTCTCTCAGGATTGCTATAGCTAGGGCGTGTGGTCTCTCCGCTAGGGTCTTGTCGGGGTGCCTCAAACTGCCCTTGAGAGTGTTTGTGGGCAATAAATGCGTCCCCGAAGAGTGTGAACGCCTGTATGCAACTCCCAAAGCCCGGGATGGACGATCGGCCAAAAAGTCGATTTTTTCCTCATGTTACCCCCCAACCCCTTTTTTATTCTGTCAGCCCATAGCGCAAAACATTTTCCCAGAAAGAAAACGCCTCCGTCATTTATTTTGGAAACCCCTCCATCCTGGGGACTCAAGCAACATATCCCCTGGGGGGGGGAGATCCGTGGCGGTCTCTTCGGAATTAGCTCCGTCCTTGTACACAGCCTACCAAAACATGCCCCACCGTTCATTCAATCGCGAACGAAGAAATCGGAGGATATACTGAGATCAAGGAATTAATCGATATAGGTATATGAACCTATCTCAGCAAGCGATGAACACGAATTGATGAACAAAATTGACCGAGGGACAACAAGGCTGGTGGGGATTCAACTCTCCCCACCAATATGCTCAGAAAAAGCCGAAATACTGTGTGGTGTCAGCAACATGATTTGCAAGAACCCCCCCCCTCCCTGCTGACAACCTTTCAGAACAACAAGACGAACCGGGTGTTCTGCTGCCGGCCATCAGCGGTCGTGCTTGGAATGTGGAATATCGAAAACAGAGAGCAAAGTGCTTCGTCAGTTACTTGAATAGGTGGGTGGTATTCGTAGGGGCGAGGGTCTTTGTCTGCTCGCTATTCCAGCTGCTGATAACACTGGACCTGGGGCCGGGGTTTGGGCTGGGACTGGGGCGGGTGCTGAGTCTAAACCTAAGGTTGGGGCTGGGGCTTGGGCTGGGGCTTGGATCAGCGGGGGTTGGATCAGAGCTGGGACTAGGGCTGAAGCTGGAGGTGACATGGGACTTGCGTTGGAGCCGAGTCTGTAATAGGGACTTGGACTGGAGCTGGAGCTTGGGTCGGGGCTGGGGCTGAGGCTGGAGCCGGGGCTGAGGCTTATACTGGGACCGGGGCCCGGATCTAGTGCAGTGATGCGGGGTGACTGTCCGAACCGGCCCTGCGGTGAGAGTCTGCATGTATGGGCAGCGGCTGAACCGTCTGCACGTTGGAAATTGGGAGGAGACGTCCCTAGACGGGAACGCCTGCCTCCTTCGCATTTGCGAAACTGTCGACAATCATCTTGAAACAACCTGGTGTCTTTTCGATACCACGCATCCACGAAAGAGAGTCAAACCCCAATAATGTTTTACATGTGTGCCAGTTTGTCTTGGCCTCACGATGCGGCGATTAGACGAGGGAAATCTTGTGGAACCGATGTAATAAGGGTGTAAAAGAGGCACCAGCGAAAGGGGACACAAGCCGGGAGGGTATACTTGAGCTCAAGGCAATGATGGTGGACGCAGGGCGGGGGGGCGGGGTGAGAAAGAGGGAGATTTCATGAAGTGGAAACGGATCGCAGCTCCACTTTTTCGTTGCGCGAGATAGATCGCAGGAAGGGGGAAGGGATTTCAGGTAGATGGCAGGGGGGCAAGAGGGGATAGCATCGGACTGGAGACGGGGGGGGGTGGAGGTTCCCATCGCCGAAGGGGCTGTAAGGTTGTACACTTTGCTTCGACCGGTTGAGCTGATTGGCCCGTCACCGCGTATTGCCTTTTCGTCGTTTTGTGTTCTTAATGGGCTGCGGGACTGTCTCGAATCACCAATTGAAACGTTTCTGATTGTACTGAACCAATGGAGCCGGCGAGACCCAACCACCGACAATTTTGTTATGTTTTTCTCACCAGTAGGCCCTCTGGACTCTGGACCAAACCATGCAGGGGGAAGAAGTCACCTCCTGCGTCCCATTTCGACGGTGTTTGTTTTGTGGTTAACCAAAACAATCGTGCGTTATCTTCAAAATGTGGTGTCGGTGTGTGACTACGGCATTTGATTCTATGTTTTGAGCACGCCTACAGCTTGTAGGATGTATCGCTGCGTTTGACGAAATTGCATCATTCCAACAACCCATACCATAGACACACATGATCGAGGCTAAACGAGACAGATGAAAACCCGATCCTCTCGAGCAAAAAAAACGAACTCATTCTACTCGTGTCACGTCATGTAGACTCCGGTTCAAATGTTTCGTCGTGATACCTCCGCGCGGAGAGTACACGAGAACCTGACACTTGGCGCCGGCCGACATTATACCGCTGTGATCATACGTTTTCGTTTGCTTCAAGAAAACCCACTTGAACTGGCTGGGGGGGAGGGGGGGGTGAGTCAACCCGGGAAGAGGAGCAGTCTGGTCACAAATGTTTCCTTCAGCTCCAGGGAAGTGAAATCGTCTTGATCGAAAAGCTCAAAAACATCGAGATTTCACCCTATTCAAGAACAAGAAGAAAATATACGGGTATGATTTTGATTAACGGATGACGCGGGTACGATAGCGGCGAAAACACTGGGGCTTTGCGATGCATTAATTGTGACCTCCACGCGCGCCTGCTGCTACAACGTACTGATATGCCATTTGATGTTTACCGTTTGTGCTTGCGATACGGAATCCTCATGGTGGTTGGTACGTCGTCTCGCATCGTGTGAACAGGGAAATCGCGCAGGAGTGTTGCATGCGGCTCGGCTCAACACGGGCTTCCGGAGCGCCTTCAAATGGGAAAGACGGCGAAAAGGAACGTTAGCACGTGAAAACAAAATTAAGCAACACGAATCATTTACTCTAAATTTATAAGGCAGCATGCACTCGTACCAGTACATGTCTAGGGTTGTAAGCATCCCATAATGCTTCTCTTGGCACCCCCCCCACCCGTTTTCAGGGCGACATGCATGCAGAGCCGAGTCCTTAAGGCGGCAAGATCTAGGATAGTTTGTATCTACGGCGCATATACGAGCATCTCCTCTCTTTGCAAGCAAGCGCATGCCCGAAGTATTATGTACACCAGGACATTATTCTCTCAACACCTGTCTTTCGATGGTGCGAGGAATGTTATCGTCGCTACGTGGCTACTCGTTCGAAAATATCAGATGTCCGCTAAATGCCGGTCGCGCAAAGATCCGACCGGAGCTCCACGCAAACATAAGTAAACAGATAAAAACGATACTACATTAAACAGTTACTGTATCATAGTAGACTGACTAGAATACGGGCGGGTTGCAAAATCACCGTCTGGACTTCGGCGAAAACAGCCGGCCAATGGTCGGTACTGTTCACGCTCCTTTGCGCAGCATGGCACCCCTCGCCTGCCCACCTCTGGGGGCGCGATTGTCGCCCTCTACCCCCTATAGTCGTGGCCTCACTCGACTTACCCCTTACCACATGTCGCAAGTTCGGCACGGATGGGTGCTAAATCAGACCCGACAAATAATCCCACACGCGCGCCCCCCATCTATCCCCACCTATCCCCACCCGTTATCCTGCACGTCTGCTCCACCGCTACAAATCAGAAACGATTACTCGTAGGTGACGCTTTAATCCATCCTAACTACTGAAGAATGAGGTGGAAAGCCTGCTCCGGTTTATGCAAAGCCGCGTGTTGCGTCGCTGCAGTACAATCTTCACGTCGGCGGCAAGTCAAATTACAAACATTCAGCATCAGTCACGTGCGTCCGGTCGGCTATTGAATATACTACATACAAAAAAATGGTATAAAACTGCTTTACTGGTGCCCGCTTGCTGTATTTGGACCATTTCACCCCCAGAGAGGAGGCGGCAAGCGAAGAGGGATTTTGTACTATTAATAGCCGTCGAAAAAAATAACCCCCCCCCCCCCTATTATCACTCGTTACTCTACACACTATTACTAGTACATCAGAATAGACAACATCGGAGCTATGAAGGCGGTAACTTAGCTCTCGTTCATCCTGTGCGCGAGACTGGACGTTTTCGCTTCCTTGTACTGTACTATTCGCTACCAGATACCATGTATACATTTGCTGGACATTGTGAAAATGCCAAGGTCTGCACCTGAGACCTCGCTCAGACACTGCAACCCCCGACAACAAAATAGCAGCGGCTGAGGGTACTCGCGTGCGGTCTTGATAGAAGCGTTAGTGATCGCTGTTCGTAGCAAACAAGGGGGGGGGGAGCAGGCAAGCGGCAGGCAGGTAGCGACGAGGGGACGACAGGGAGAAAAGAACAGCGGTACTCATTATTTCCAGGTGGCCATGATACATCGTATACAAAGGGAGAGTTTCGACAGTGGGAAAAATGTAAGGGTTTCTCCGTCCATGGCGTTTTAGTTTCACGAGATCTGGACGGTGGTGGAGGACTGCTGGTTATTGATAGTATAGCAAAAACCGTACCACCCGGTGCCGGTACATAGCTGCTGTAAGAAAAAAAACTCATACCACTAGGTACCGGTACACAGATGAATACAGATAAAACAACTCAAGCCAGCTATTTTGGTCGAGTTCACGCGGTTCCATATATACGTATATTAAAAACACCAGCTATTTACTTTTCTCCCCTTCTGCCACGCCACCTAGCCAAAACTAATGTGTACCTTGCCTGGTCAGGCCCGGGGAAGAAAAAAAAACAAATATGGGAGTGCGTGCCATATGTTTTTGTACTTAAAACAGCGTCAAGGTGACACGTCGTTATCAGAGACAGAATCCAATAGCTCGAGTCACGCAATTGATGTAACCGTGCGGCTTCCCAGATCTCGTGTGTAGAGGCAGCCTTAGAAAAAATCGTCGCTATTGGATACTTGGCACCATCATGTATTCAGTCGCAGATCTTGACGCACACGGCCATAGGTGTCACCGATGGATGTGTGTGCTATCAATAGGTATCATATGCGCAACAACCTCCCTTCTGCGCCTAGGGATGATGAGGTCGCGTTCTTAAGCCAGTGATTGGTCTGCGTGCGGAACACGCGACCCATCTCTCGTGCCTCGTCGCCGACCTCTATTCTGACGAGGACATCTACACATCATTTGCCACCGTAGTGGACCGTGAGTACCTTACTCCCTCTCCGTGACGGTTTGCGCCTTGAAATGATCCCGCGGGATTAAGTCCGCGACAATATCCCAACCCTTTTCGATCATTTCCCACGATTTTGGCCAAATTTCCAGTGGTACGAACAGTAGTAGTGCTTCCTGTCGGCGTGCAACCCCGCTGCGGAAAAAAAACAAAAAATCTCTCGTGTTCTTGTGCTTCTACAAAACAAAACTTTCTTACACTGAGGCATACCACACTTCGAATCTCCCTCCTATGAACAGAATTATACAATATTGTTAACACGCATACGAGTAAGCTCTGAGGCCGTTTTTTAACCGAGACATTCTCGTTCTGAGCTTTTAAACAGACGTAAATTTACGTTCGGGTTAGTTTTCGCCTCGGAAAGTCGAGCCGGTTCTTCTCGGAATGAGCCCGAATACTCTCGCAGAGATACTCAGGGCAGTTTCGCGTTCCTCTAGGATAGCAGTCGCACGATTTTCCGACTATTATAACTAGACCATATTTCTATTTTTTGCCCGAAAAACAAAGACGACCGAATGTGATCAGTGTTTTCCTTTCAGCAAGAATCCTTCAAAATTGACTGTAAGCAGTTGAACATCTTGCAACTACGACACCCGAGAAGCGGGTAAATGACCTGGGTACTTCTCGCAGAGTACTCGGCCTCATTCCGAGAAGAGCGGGCCGATCTCCTCACGTTCCAGGGCAAAATCTAATTCGAAAGTAACAAAACAAGTCAGTTCAAAACGCTCAGAATGAAAGTCTCGCATAGAAAACGGCCTAGCAGAAAATTCAGAACAAAAGAGAACAAAACTGAGTGTAAATTTCTCCCTATCCTCATCACGGTCGCGATACTGCGTGCTAGTGGTGTGGAGCACGTTTGACAAACTCTGCTGGTGTAATATTAGCTGAGGACATTCCGTTAACTGGAGCACCACTGTATTTACCACCGCCGTTCCTTCGTTTCGTTCGTTTAGTTTTGGCGCCAGCATTTAGATGTGGAGTTGTATCATAGGCCGAAAGACAGCACAAGTAATAAACAGTCCTCGTGCTGACCCTCAATAATGTTTTGCTACATCTTCTATCTGGAGGTATTTCTGTTGCGGGCTGGCAGCCGAAAATAACGTTTAGTTATACAGCATTATAGTTGATTGTTATATCTGCGGCTGATGTTTTATTTATGATGCGAGTTTCTAGTTTTGACGCCAAAAAATAGGGACCCCTTTTAAGATGGCTGAAGCCCGAAGCTCCCGCCGTCACGGGTGTCCCAAGATATTGTATGGCGTTATACAAAAATCAAATTGGGCTTTCGTGTCCCCCAGTTTTCTTTTTTTTTAAGACTGCACAACAGCCTCCCACCCACACGCACTGAGCTGCTGCTTCTGCTGGCTGCCGCTGGCTGTGCTGCCTGCTGCTGCCTGCTGATGCCTCTGCTGGCCGCTGCTGGCTGCTGCTGGCTTTGCTGTCTGTTGCTGCCCGCTGCTGTTGTCTGCCTGCTGCTATTAATAGGTGCTGCTGAGTGTTGTACAACGGCCGTCCACCACCCACCAACGCAGACGAGTTGACGACAGTTACAAATATACTGCTGCGCGAGTTCCTAGCGACAGCTATACTATCTTATTTACCGTACGAGTATAGTAACATGTACGGAGTATATAGGAGAAACTTGGGCTCTATCGATCCTCGTATATATAACCCTGTTGTTACTGGTTGGTTCAGGATTACTATCAATAAAATAACACTATTAATAGTATGGAAAACAATAGGTGTTGACGTAAAGTCAGAAAATTAGTGGATGTCGAGTGTTTAAATAAGTACCCCCCCTGTCCGTACTAGAAGCGGAATTCCAGCAGGGTCTCTATCAATATCTAGACCGACCACAGCAGTAGTAGGGTGTTTGGTATGCCAGATGTGTTTGGGTAGGAGAAACCGATGAATGTCACAATCCAAGGTCAACCCAACCCACGAAAAAGAAGTTTAGAAAAAAAAAAAAAAGTGGGAACTTTTTCTAAACTTCTTTTTCGTGGGTTGGGGTTGGGTTGGCCTTGGGTTGTGGCGTTCGTCGGCTTCAGCACTACTCTTAACAATTTTTCCTTCCCAACCAAATTTGGTATCCCGCAAACACCCTGTACTATTAATAGTCATCATCGCTGAAGTTGGCGCATCGACAGGGATAAGGTAGTCTGCTTCTTCGGAACGGACGAACGGACACACGAGGCAGACTACGCCAACTACCCTTGACACGCGCTAAAACAGGGGTGGCACATTTGCCCCAAAAACATTCCTGACTGGCGGGGCTAACTATACCGTACCCAATACAATCGGAACTCCACCTCTGTTGTAAAAACATACTTCGCTCTACATACCTATTACGGAGGATCATTGTAATCAGGACCCACGATATACACAAAAAACTGTATATTCCACTGTTTGCACTAACCATATTTGGTCCTGATTACTATGTTCCCGCGTAATAGGCAACGGGATTATTCATCTGGTTGCGCCTTCATATTTTCTCGAGGTCAGTTTTTGGGGCGAGGTTTATACGTAGAGCTATTGAAATCAAGTGAGGATCCCGAGAAAATTTAGGTGCACGCCTATCGTGGCACGAGGGCCTTCCGCTAGTACTAGTACTAACAGGGTCGAATGCCGCCTATCCCAAAAACGTCACTAAAGCCGTCCCCCCTACCGGCCTGTCTGCTGCACAACGCGTCCCTAACACGCCCAATCGCCGAACAACTGTCTCTCCCGAACCCAACTCACCAAGCTGCCGGGGTAGTATGCACGCTGCATAGGCCCAGGATGAAGCTCTCGCACCCTGGGAAGTACATGTTAACCGCATTGCGGAAGGCCTTCAGATCGGCTTTCACGAGTAAGATTGCACCCGCGCACATGCCGCTGGCCCCCTCCTGCTTCTCGGGTGATGCGCCTGGACTCCACGAAGCGCGTTTCCTCATCCGTAGCACGTCGAGGATCTTCGAGAAACAAATCGCGTTACAGTCGATCAACCGCCTCCCGTGTTTGTCTTTGTCTTTCTTTGTCGGTGGCTGGCCATCTGTCTTCGTTGAACATGGCGGCGAGGGCGGAGCGTGGGCAAGCCTGCAGTGTGGAGCGCAGCGTAGTCATCCTCGCGCCACGGACGTTGAGCTCCACGACGGCATCTTGTTCGCCGGCCGCCACGCTTGGACCGTACACGGTTTGGAGGGCGCCTACAGCAGCGGATACCTTTGCACCTGCCGCTTCAACCTCCTTTACGGCACAATCGAGGACCACCCGCTCCTCCATGAGCGTGTTTGCGATTGCTTCGCCAAACGACCGGGTGTCGTGGGGCTTTCTTAGTGGTGAAGACATCGCCATCCGATCCAGTGGTGCTGGGCGCGATGATCGTGGATGGAGCTGGCGTCGCGTAGCGATATACCTCGATATCAACGACCTTTCTTCCGTTCAGCGCCAAGAATAGGGGTCTGTAGCGGGTCGGAAAACGAGCCTCGCTGTCTTTAGTCTGGATGGTGCAACTCCCCGATATCTGATCGAAGGTCGTAACCAAGTTGTCTCCGCCGAAGTAGGGGCCATCACTCCGAGGCACCACGAAGATCTCGTTCTGGTACGACTGGTGCGGGTGCCACGTGACGGGCCTGAAGAGATCCTTTCGGGTGGCAACACCGTCCTTGAGCATGAAAATAAACCCCCCTCCGGCAGTGGTTGGCGAGCCAATACCTTTGGTCCAAGGCACAACAGAGTAGACCCCAATAACGCTGTCGTCATCTTCGCTTCTTTGGGTCGGACTCACCCGAATGAGGGAGACCGTAAAGGGGCTGGCGTTGTTGCATCTGGCTTTGAACACTTTCCTACCGAAACCGTCCCGCGTCGCGCGGTAGATGAGCGCCGCTTCAATCGGCGAGCTCCCAATCCAATTCCGGAGCATGGCACTAAACGGAGCAACTTCAAACGACTCCAAGGTAGTGCTGCCTCCATTCATGTTCACGTACTTCGGATGTTCCGGCATATACAAGTATCTCTCCAGTCCTAGGTGCTTTGCTCGAGGGAGTCTGGGACAAGGATTGTGTTCCCCGAGATGCCGATGACCGCATCGTGATTGACGAGTCCCCTGAATGCATCAAACACATCATTCACACGATGCTTACTGGCAGTGAGACTTCAGTACCGGAAAGTGCGGCGCGCTCGGCGGTGGCTGTCGACGAGGTAGCGTGTCTCAGCCTCCCTCAGCCTCCGCGAGGAGGTGCCAGCGCACGTTGACGTTCGTGCCGCCGATATTCAGTGTGGGCACGCTCTCCTCGTTGGTTCGAGGCCTGAGCCCAACATCTGCCATGCGCTCGTTGTGTGTTTTCCACCCCCCTTCAAGCTCTACCCACTCCGCGTCCATGGCTGCCCTTCTGTGCTGTAAAAGTCGTACCGCCTGCTGAGCGTGCTCGTCCGCCGACTTCGGGAAGGCATCCCTCTCGTTCATGAACCGCCGATCCATGATGTTTGTTCGAGATGGTGTTGTGTTTTGAATTTGAAATATGAATCGCTGAAATACGAGCCACAACAGCAACCTGTGTTGGAGTTCGCGGCCTAACCCAGAGAATGCTATCCCAACCTCAACCCCAAGCCTCTCGTATCCGATCCCCGAGCCGATCACGCTCGGTTTCCTCTCTCGAGAGGGTTACATGAGCAGCCGGCGTGAACTTGCACGTACGTGCCAGGCTATTCGGTTTGCACCCCCACGAGCCGGCACAACAAATGATCATACTAAACCGTAACGCCTCCAGAACCTATCGAAACCCTTACATTGAGATTTCTCACAGCACATGTCCCTTACCCCAGCCGACACAGAGAATGCTGTCCTCGACCCTCGACAAGATCACACGGTGTTGCTTGACTACGTCTGACGTCCATCGGTTTTGAGACTTGCACGTCTAGCAAGCCCCTTATCGCCTTCGGGCTATACCTCCACGAGCTTCTCTTAAACTGAAAGAACTTCTCTCTTTTCGTGTTTGCATTTTAGCCACGTGCATTTTTGCAGCAGATTGTGTGAACTGGGTGTGTATTTGCGGTCTGCCTCAAAATGCGGACGCGTCGTTTCCGAAGCGACCAGCGACCCCAAGAAGAACAAGAACAAGAACACGGTTTGGCGCGTCGAGAGCTACATGGAGTCGGGAAACGACCACCTTCGACCCGCGAACCTTCCCCTTCACCCACCAGAGCTATCGCGGTGAGGGCGAAACAAAAGTCTACGTACGTACGTACGTACTATTAATCTAATTAATACCAGGTAATGGTTTTTGTTTCGAGCAGGGTCGTTTGTTGCGCGCACTATTAATAAAACATTTGAGTTCTTGAGCTGGCTCTATACGAGTACAGTACATGTGCATGTACAGTATTTTTATAAAAAAATTAAAAAATACACAACAGCTGAGATCTAGGATTTCGTCGAAACTCATCTTTGCAAGCTGTGTGTGATACTCCGATCGCGCGTGTTACG
>JAYJMJ010000411.1:1733596-1748008 GCA_036873875.1 Laminaria ephemera | reverse complement strand
GTTTCAGTTGCGAGTCTTGAAATGTATGTACCAGTATGGGCCTGATACGTACGAACGCTGACTTCCGATTTCACTTTATTTATATTTCTGGCCGATGTACGACTTGCTTCAGCTATGACATATACGCGTACCACTTTTGGTGTATTTTTTTTTTTTCCTGGGGTATTCTTCCACTCCAGAGCGACTGGAGCATGTCCTGTGACCACGGACTTGATTATGAGAGTTAATGTGAGAACAACAACAACAACAACAACTATTAATACTGCGGTGTGTTGGTTTCGGAGTCGCTTTCCTGCTCTTCGTCTGTCCATGTCGCTCTGTCGTCTATTGCAGTATTCCAGCCCCACGTACTCTTACCGTAGCGTTGCCCCACTTGCTACAATAGTTTATTTTGGGGTTGAGAAATCGAAGCAATTCAGTCGTGTTCATGGCGAACACAGCGCACCCGGGATAAAGGAAAATGAACGCCGGTCGGCCCGTTCCAAAGGCACCTGCTTCAACTATTTGCCGCTGTTGCTGCCGTGGATCGTGTATTCATGACACCTACAGTAGTGCTGCTGCTGGAACAAACTGTGCCAGTAGTCACCTTACGATTCGTATTTTTTGTGTATCATACTTTTTTGCAGATTCTGACTGTCGGACGGGACACGAGAAACGGAGGTTCGGTCACGCGAGGGTGGAAAGGAGCCCATATTTTTTTGGTGCCGTCGTGTCTATGAAGCTCGCTCCTTTGCCCCTCGTGAACATTCCGAACGAATAGAAGCTTCTAACTAGCACAGCGGAAAAAACTAGAGACCGCTTTGAAAATGCTTGGGCCGTTCCCCGCAGCCATCATGGGTGTCAACAGTTAGGTTTTTGCATTTCCCACATAAAAAGGGAGCTTTCGTGTTCCGTGGCGGAGCTGGGCTAGACGTGTATAGGTATATATATATGTCCCTGTACCTCACGGCTATTCGCAATGCCCCATTCCATACTGCTGTATTTGCAACCCGTTGCTTGATTGCTGTGACATACCTCGTATGTAAGAGGCCGTACATTACAGTGGGTAGCCCCTTTTGAAGGGAATTTAGTGCGTCGGAGAGGAGAGGTCCTCTAAGCCGCAGGGGGTCATATCCACCCCCCATTCCCGGGTTTTCGGCTCACTCTAATCTACAGACTTTTTTTCGATTTAGTCAATTACGCCGCATGTTTAACACGAGCATTTCGACCTTGAGCTGGTTCGTGCCTTAGCGAGATCAGGTGTGATTTTCTAGTGTTGACTCTATAGCAGCTCGTGATTCTGTTCAGATTGGCCGTCCGCACGTTTTCGACTGAGGTCTACACCTCCACGTTTGTGTGCTACTGTGGTCGAAATTGGTCTAAATATCGGAAGACACGCAATGAGACTAAAAACAACCTCCAACTGAACGTCTGCACTTCACTTGCGGACAGCTATAGCTTCTCACAAGCAACAGTAGCTGGTCAAATTGGGGTACGCTCTTACTGATGTGTGTGAGGGCGTCGGGTGCACCAGACAGCAGTCGTAGGCAACCAGAAACGACTCACGAGGTGATTTCATGAACCAAAGTTGTCGGCGAACATCACCAAAAACGTTCAAATCGGCAGTTTGCTTCATTGGGCGCAAGTACTTACAACCATGGCAACAGCACTTCGTTAGAAACGGCTTTTACCAAACGACAGCTGGCGTATTCGCGGATAATTTGAAACCCTAATAAAACGTACCCGAAAAAGCGCGGACAGGAAAAATGCGTTCCCGTTTGGGGTATTCAAGAATATGGCTAAAACAGGGCAAAGAAGGGCAAAACCCATCTGGATTCTGGTTATGAATCAGTTTTGACACGCGAAAGTTGCGGATCTCTATTGTAAACCTCTTAATTCCATTTTAAAGTCGTGTGCATTTTTAGGCGGTATGCCTACTTGCGCCTGCTTGACAAAGTGTTTCTTAGGGATCCCCCGCGGCCTTAACTTCTATAATCAGTTATCGTATTGCACTAATGTCGCACTTTGGCAGCACACAAGGTGCTTTCTAGCGATATATGTGGCGTTTTGCAAGCTGGAGACAGCGAACTGACTATTTTTAAGGAACCCGGGGTCCCTCGTTGAGTGTTGCGTCCACTGTAAATGACAAAGTCCCTTGAAGTGGGCAATGACGGTGCGCATGATTTTGAAGTCAATTCTGCACCGTCACCCTATATCGTGACGTCCCTGTTAAGACGCTATCTACTCCGCCGGTATACTAGAATAAAGGCCGTATTTACAGCATGCAGTACCCAGTACACGGCAGTACACAGTTTAGTACTTCAGAAGTACATCCGTACATCAAAGTACGCTTGGCTCACAGTTCCTGGTATGTACGTCCTAGGAACTCTTAGTTTCTGTCAAACATCGGCATACCTGGATACACCAGAATATTTGATTAGTTACGGCATTGAAATCCGCTAGCTACCGATTCCATGCAGCAACAAAATTTTTTTTCATGAACCCCGGTTTTCCCGCTGTTTGTTCACCATGGCCATATTTCCAAGGACAACAGCGACGATCCACCATTTTTTTCATGTATGTGTGATAACGATAACAGGTTTTGAGCGATTATCCAAATCGCATGCGGATTGCAGAAAACAAATACGGTTTCGGAATGTTTGTACTGGCACATAGTGTAAAACACCTCTAATGTATATGCTTTCGACTTTCCTCCCATATTGGTTTTCTGCTTCGTGAGTTGACCGCATCATTATTCTAAGAAGACACTCACTGTTTGCAACTGCGTCAACATTCATTGTGCATCCAACAGGTGTGCGTTGGCCTGCCACAGGGCGTCCAGCTGTGCTCCCCATTCCTCTTTGTTGCATCAGGATTTTCGTTATTTATCCCCATGGCGAGAATGGGACGTTGCTTCTACGAGCAGTGTAAAACATCTGCAAGGTTTAACGTCGAGGGCAGCAAGACACCAGGATACTTCGGGGAACACGCTCATGACGGCATGGTAGACGTCCGTAGTAAGCGTTGCATACGTTGTTCCTGTGCAAGGCAGCCGAACTTTAACATACAGGGCAGCATGACGGCCGTGTACTGCAAGCAACATGCCGAGGACGGTATGGTGAACGTCAACAGCAAGCGTTGCACACACGACTCATGCCCGAAGTTCCCGTCCTTTAATGTGGAAGGCATCAAGACAGCGGCGTACTGCCAACAGCATGCAGAGCTCGGCATGGTGAACGTCCGCACTGGGCGTGCTTTAAGTGTGTCCCGCACAGTAAAACTTGCACGAGATGGTTCAACCAACGTTTTGGAGGCTGCATGCAACATGCCTGAGAGCAATAGTGTGGACAGCTCGGTGATAAATGGTCGGAAGCGATCGAGGTTCGAACTCGACGGGAATCAGCTTCCGCCCTTCCTCGACCACGGCCTCGTCAACTTGTGTGTTGGTCCAGCTGTTGGGATGGACTCCACGATAGAAGGTCCTCACATCTCATCTTCGCTGGCACTAAAGAGGTCTATCAAAAACACCATCGCCGGAACCGACATCAAGCAGACCATTCCGGCTTCGACGCCGTCTGTGGGCGCTTTAGGGAGATCCCTTGTATCTTGTGAACCTATCAAGCCAGAGTTTGATGTTTCCGTCTTATTCTAGACCGTCGAAATCGTGTTATCCGTTCTACTGCTCCTATGATCACCGTCGTCGCTTCAACCTTTTCGCTAAAAAAGGGTTCCGACGCCACGACGTTTATCGTTTGTCGTTGATATTTATGATGGGGTTGTCTGAAAATAGAATTAGGCGCTGATGTGATACCTGCTATATTGGGCCGTGGGCTGGCTGACAAACGCTAGCACCTACGCACCTGCTGGCCGTATTCGGCTGACGATGAAAACAACAACAACGAGGCTGGGTTTATTGAGACATAGTGGAGACTTGTTCTGGCGCGGGTGAGCTCGTCAGCATGTTTTGGCACAGGGTACAAATATTGTTGCAAAAGAGGCCCGGACTGGGTGGTATCATTTGGAGTAAACGAAATCAAACATAGGATAGCAGGTGTGCAATGTCTATATCTCCACGCTTGCCGTGCAACAGGTGGGCGGATTAGTAGCCTCACGTGGCTGTCTCGCTTTTAGGAAACCCTCAGTCTCGGTCCCTCACGAAAGCCAATCACATTGCGCTTACAGTAGGCAGGGCGATCAAAACTATTGCGTCGATAGTCGCCTCTCCGCTTGACTCCTACCATTTGTGCCTTACTTCTCGTCGAGTAATCTCGAGCTCAGCTTCTATGAACCGCTAACGACGTGTTGTGGAATATATTAGGTTCTTAGACGTCGCGACGGTCCGTGATAGTAGGCCTAATCAACGTACGGATCGCGCGATACATTCCGAATTCCCCTACTACTGTGGTGACAACCGAGATCTTCTGGAATGGAAAACGTTTTCCAGGTATCGTACTGTACCTTGACCGAGGCACTCATGTGCTTTGCTAAGTGATACCTGCTATATCGGGCCGTGGGCTGGTTGACAAACGACAGCACCTAAGAACCTCCCGGCCGTATTCGGCTAACGATGAAAACAACAACAACGAGGTTGACTTTTTTGTTACATATTGGAGACTTGTTCTGGCGCGGGTGAGCTCGTCAGCGTGCTTTGGCGCAGACTACAAATATTGTTGCAATAGAGGCCCGGATTGGGTGGTATAATTTGGAGTAAACGAAATCAAACATAGGATAGCAGGTATGCAATGTCTATAGCTTCACGCTTGCCCTGCAACAGGTGGGCGGAATATTAGCCTCACGTGGCAGTCTCGCTTTTGGGAAACTCTCAGTCTCTGTCCCTCTCGAAAGCCAATCACATTGCGATTGCAGCGGGCAGGGCGATCAAAACTCTTGCCTCGACAGTCGCCTCGCCGCCATGCTCCTACCATTTGTGCCCAATTTCTCGTCGAGTAATCCCGAGCTCAGCTTCTATGAACCGCTAACGAGGTGTTGTGGAATAGATTAGGTTCTTAGACGTCGCGACGGTCCGTGATAGAAGGCCTATTCAACGTGCGGATCGCGCGATACATCACGATTTCCCCTACTATTGTGGTGACCATCGAGATCTTCTGGAATATAACACGTTTTTCCAGGTATCGTACTGTACCTTGACCGAGGCATCCATGTGCTTTGTGTCAGGTGGTTTGCACCGTGTGTTCATGCCACAATCAATACTCGCTCTATTGCCGGCTTTCACTGGCCGGGAGGGACGAGGACTCACTACCTTACTCAGTAATGTACCGGTATCGTAGCAATAGCAATTGCGACACAGAAGACGCTGTTTGTCACCGGAAAACGTGTCAGGGCCCTACAGCACGCGGCGGAAATGTTTTATTCTGCCCCACGACGAACACGATATTATCATTAAACAAACCCATGTAATTGCAGCGTAGCTGGATTGGACTTGGTTCCTCTTGAACTACATTAGGCACTCCCGTAACCAGCACACCAGAGAAGCAACCCGCCTTTGTCAGACACTACCTACGGTACAAATACAGTCCCCGTACCAGCTTCGTGTTATGTACCACGGTAGACGCCTGCTACGGTAGCGTTGATGCACTTAACGTTTCTGAGGCTCCACTCTCGAGGAGATATAAGCCTCACCCAAAACCTGACACAGAATAAAGGAAGGTGCAACATTCACAAGGCCTAGGCAAGCAACGACTATTGCTGGGAACCACAAAGGATATCTTATTACGACGATTGGCAGTTTCTGCCTGTCAGATTTGCTTTCGCTTAAAACGTGTCTCCCCTGTGGTAGTAGACGTCAGATGCCACGCACTTGTTGTGGGCAAACAGTCATCGGCATGGCCAGGCACTACTCTACCTGGTATCAGGTATGGGCAGGCAATACATTTGGTTGATTCAGTGTTGACCCAGACGTTTCAAGCCAAGGTTCCAACACGTCCATCATGAATACCCCCCGACGATGACTCAGCTCTGATGACCTGGCCACGTCTACTGATGGATCAGTGAAGAGGCACAACAGCGTCGACAGTGACCACGGCAGTAGATGCATAATACGGTAGGGGCGCTCGTAATGTTCCTGAGGCTTCTTGATTGAGGAAGTCCATACCAAACTCAAACACTGAGTCTGATAAGAAAAGACGGTTAATCGGTTGCGCAATGCAATGGCCTAGGTGTAGAACGAGTAGAACCTAAAAATCCATTTGCTTCCCACCATATTTGGTATTTTTCAGTTGAGAAGCAGCGTCAACCATAGATGATACCTGGTATGACGTGAACTTGTTACCCGCATCGTAGCACGTGTCTTCAGCAGTAGTTCCGATAGCACGGAAACTACTGGTCTAATACATGACTTCCAGCTTCGTTTCAGGCTTGACGGGTGCCCCAGATTGATACTCACCCGGCGAAGGGGCTATGGCCGGCGGTAAAACCCGACGTGTCTTCTTGGCGGGCGTTCCGGCAGTGCTATCTTGTAGTTGCCCCGATAAAGCACCAGAAGATGAGGTGTTCGGAACTTCCTCCACAGTTGCGTGGTTGAGTTGCCTCGGTAGGGCGCCAGCATTCAAGGTATGGGGAACTTCCTCTACGGTGGCGTCGTTGTGATGCCTCCATAGAGCGTCAGAAGATGAAGTGTAGGGAACTTTCATTTTGGCATTAGACCCAACAGTTTGAGAAAACCCTTCCTCCGGGAGGGGACTGTGATCGCGATTGTGATGCGGCTGCTTCTCGTCGAGATTCGAATACGATTGTTTGAGACAATTCATCACCGAAACGTTCACGCCATCGGCCTTATGCCCGGTAAATGGGGTAGCCGCAACGTTTACCACAAAACCTCGTTCCGGCCCTGCTGTACTTGAGTCCTTCAGAGAGCTCTTGTGACAGGCAGCGACCATGCCGTTTTCGATATGTTGCGGGCAGTACGCCTTTGTTTTGAAGCCCGCAGCATAAAAGAAAGCGGACTTCGTGCAGGAGTCTCGTGAGCAACGCTTCCTGCGTACACCCACCATGCCGTCTTTCGCATGCTGCTTGCAGTACACAGGCACCTTGCTGCCCTCGACATTAAAGAATGGTTGGCTCATGCAGGAATCATGCGAACAGAATTTGCGGACGACATCCACCATGCCGGCGCTAGCATGTTGCTTGCAGTACACCGGTGTCTTGCTGCCCGCGACATCAAAGTTCGGTTTCTTTATGCAGGAGCCATGTGAGCAACGCTTAGTGGTGACGTCTACCATGCCGTCTTCAGCGTGTTGCTTGCAGAACACCGGCCTCTTGCTGCCTTCGATAGTGTAGGAGGCTCGAATCCAGCAGACGTCATGGGCGCAACGTTTGGCGACGACGTTGACCATGCCTTCGACAGCGTGTTGCTTGCAGTAAACCGGTGTCTTGCTTCCCGCGACACTAAAGTTCGGTTTCTTTTTGCAGGAGCCATGTGAGCAATGCTTAGTGGTGACGTTCACCATGCCGTCTTCAGAGTGTTGCTTGCAGTAAACCGGTGTCTTGCTGCCCGCGACACTAAAGTTCGGTCGCTTTTCGCAGGAGTCATTTGAGCAACGCTTAGTGGTGACGTTTACCATGCCGTCCTCAGCGTGTTGCTTGCAGAACACCGGCCTCTTGCTGCCTTCGACCCTGTAGCTAGCTTTAAATCGGCAGATGTCATGGGCGCAACGTTTGACGGCGACGTTGACCATGCCTTCGCTAGCGTGTTGCTTGCAGTACACCGGCCTCTTGCTGCCTTCGACATCAAAACTCGCATGCTTCTCACAGGAGTCATGCGAGCAACTGTTGTTCACAACATCCACCATTCCTGACTCAGAGTGTTTTTTGCACCACACCGCCGTCTTCCTGCCTTTGACATTGAAGCTCGGAAACACCATGCAAGAGGTATAGGAGCAGCGCTTGTTGATGACGTTCACCATCCCCTCCGCGGCATGTTGTTTACAGTACGCCGCCGTCTTCTTGCCGTCGACATTATAGGTCGCTCGTGTGCGGCAGGATTCATGAAGGCAACGCTTACTGGTTACGTTCACCATGCCGTCCTTAGCATGTTGCTTGCAGTACACCGGCTGTTTGCTGCCCTCGACATTAAAACTCGGAGCCTTCATGCAGGCGTTATGGGAGCAGCGTCTGCTAACGACGTTCACCATTCCTTTCTCGGCATGTTGTTTGCAGAAAACCCCAATCTTGCTGCCGTCGACATTAAAGTTGGCAGACGTTTGGCACTGTTGGTAGCGGCAATACTTCATTTTCGCCACAGGGCTAGGTGGCGCCTAATCACAAGTAGCTCAGGCGAGAAAGCGAGCACTGGTAGAATTCTCTGGGACAGCGTACGCACACCTGCCTTTCGTCAAAACCCGGCATCGACAAAGAAGTTGGGGTTAGTGTGAGGCCGCTGCTTTCGTCCGCTTTTGTGTCCGCTTTTGTGAGGATTCTTGAACCAAATTCTAGGTTAATTTTCCAGTGGTTACTAGTCTTTCCGACGCCGCATTTCTGGACCAGTTCGAGCAGGATTCCAGCTAGTTAAGTTGGATGCTTCTTCAGCTCGAACGTAGCTGACTCTCGCACCACACAATGGTCAAGATGCGCCGTCGAGACAAGGCAGGGCCGACGTTGTAAAGTAAAAACAATAACCCTTGTCCGCATACAGGAAATATTCAGTGTCGTCCTCGATGCTACGGCCGGGGTAAACATGCGGCGGGACAAGCACGGTATGAAGATGAATCTGTAATTCTGTCAAGGCACCGCCATTGCCGGTACATCACCGTAGAGTACTTTGGTTTCCAACAGTCCTAATCGTCCCTCGCCACCGAAACCCGTCTAGATAGACTGTCACTGTCGAGATTCGTCCCGCCCATCAATACTCTATACAAAGATAAGTTCCCCAGTAGAGAGCACCTCAGGATCACGACATTATCTGGTGGTTTCTACACGTGTGATATACTGTGTTAATGTACCCTCCCTGGTCAGGGTTTGTTAGCTGTCGATGTATATGTTCCCACATCGTTCCCTGTTCCCTTCCGGGCGAAACACGACAGACCCTATAGCAAGGCGCGCGAGTTTAACCAGTATAAAGTGTGGTTCTATGGCGGGAACATAATGTGACATTGTGGTTCGGCTACATTGTGGTACCCGACATTCGATTGACGGCCGTACCCGCTGAGGCGCAGAGGATATGTATCGTGTAAATTTATTATGTGCCGCGATTGCGTTTACGACTGGCTGTAGTTGTCGACGAGTTACATCTCGGTTTCTTGCTGATCATTATCTGGACGGGCACGCTTCGAAAGCGCTACATATGATATTTGTCAAACAAATGTTCACCCCCTGAAGACGAGTATTGATGGGTTGTTCTGCCCGCGGTATTGTACAGTATGGGCGATGTCGATGCAGACTTGAAATGTCTCTTCCATGCTTCTGATTCCACGCCGAACAAGAAACAACCCAGAACAAACGACAGATGTAGTATAGCCGTAGCCACGGAATGCATATCTAGTACGTACAGGAGGAGCGTTCGTCTACTACGTACAGGAGTAGCGTTCGTCTAGTACGTACAGCAGTAGCGTTCGTCGATAAACGTAAACTAGTACCAGAGGTACAAAATATCAAATCACAAACGGTGTGCACGTACGATATGTTAGGTAAACGGAGAGGATATTTTTTCTTCCGTTAAGCACCCAATCCACTCCCCTCCCTGATGCTTTCGTTGCTCGTAGATGTATGATATCGAAGCCGAACAAGCGCACTGCAGAACAAGTACACCAGTACAAGCACTGCAGAACAAGTACAACAGTACAAGCACAACGGTATTCGTATTTCACGCATGGCGTACTGCAGCGCGGGAGTAAGTGTATGCGGCCCATTAGGCGGGACATACTACCATTCGATAGTAGGCCACACACCCAGTTCTTTAGGCAATACGTACTTCGATGTACTGGTGTACCCTGAGATAATATTGATAGTACTGGCGGCGTATACAACGCATTACTCGAAATATGACCTTTTGACCCTCTGACTAATTTCCTACCTTAGTTTCAATTCGACGAAGAGGGTGCAAACACGAAACAATACCTATAGATGGGCCCATGGCAACAATATCTCACCGCACCCCCGCTCGTTTGGAAAGCATTGTCTGGGAACTTAATCTTTGGGGGCAGGGGGGAGTTCATTTGATATATTATAGAGGACCTAGTATATGCACGCCCGTACTATGCTGGCAGTACACTCATGGCTACTAACAAAAGTATTGTTAAAGCATTCCCTTGTGGTTGTGGTGTGTATACCAACACTTATAGACGCGTCTTCACGGTTGTCGCCTCATCTAAGCCCTACACGTTACATATATCGTACAACTAGGGATTTGGGATGCCCCTCCGCCCCAATGGGGAAGGGGCCATACTTTGGAACTAAGAGATCAACGGGTTATCATCCAGTACATGCCATATACGTAGTTGGCGATAGTCCTATCATAGCTATATGGGGACGTGTGCTGCGATAGAGGTAGCACTTTTTGACATTTGTGTGTGTGAATGACCGGGCTCTATGTGAATGACCGGGCTCCTTTACCCAAAATCATCAGAATGTCGTTCTTGTTTCGCCATACGAATGTTTTGTGTGCCTAGGACATGGGTTTGTTCATCGGGTTGCACTTTCCGTTTACTAAAAAAAACAGGTTTTGGGTGAGGTATAGAGATCCTCAAGTGAGCAGCCGTAGAAAAGCAATGGTGCACCTCTACCGTAGCGTGTGTCTGGGGGAATATTGTATGAGTCCCGAAAGTGAAGCGTTCATACCGTCATTGATCTGTGAATCTTGTGGGCCGATGGAGGATGGATGTAGTCCTAAATATATAAGCTGTCTCGCTGTCGCAAATAACTCGAGCTGTAAGATACTTGTACGGGTCGTCAACTTGCCTGCGTTGGTGGGTGACGGACGATCGTGTTACTTAACTCAGCACCAGTCAGCAGCAACCTGCAGCAGCAGCCATCAGCATAAGCCACCATTAGGCAGCGGAAGGTAGCAAAGTCAGAAGCACCCACTAGCAACAAACAGAAACAGTAGCAAAAGCAGAAACAGCTGCAACAGCTCGAGCGTGTGTGTGGGTGGCTGTTGTGAAGTCTTGAAAACTGGGGGATACGAAAGACCCAATTTGATTTTGGCCAAACGCCGTACAATATTTCCGGACAACGGTTGGTTGTACACGCCGACAACGCAAGGTTACAGCAAGGCATGACCGACCATCCCCATCATGGTATTTCGTACGTCTGCACAAGGGCATTGACATATGACGACAACTCCAAGCACATGTCGTCGTCTCTGTTGCTCGCGATGCACAAGATTGCTGTCCAGCAAGGTGCGTTACACCACACTAAATCAAAAGGTAAACCATCGAAACGTCTGGCCTCAGTATTTTGTTGTGTCTACTCTAGAGTAAGACGATTAAGGCACTGCTTCGCCGATCTCAAAGGCCCCACCTATTGGTCCTCTGACATCAGATGTCAGCGCGAAGACCGTCTCAACTCGATTATATATTGGAGCCATTTTTGGCGAGTAGCTAGTCGTGAGCACAATCCTGTTCGTAGCAATCACCATACGACCGTTCTTAGCCCGCAAGTATTATTCCGTCTATCAAACTTTTCTCCCCTCTTTACGTTTCACTGTTTTTTATAATTTGTTTTGCTCATCCCATCTATAATTTTCGCCCTTTTCTTTCTCTTTCTCCCTCCCTATTAGTAGTGGCAACTCAGACACGGGGCCACTAAGCAGGCCCTTCTCCCCCCTCCCCACTACGGTACGCGCCTCAATTTTTATCGCGAGAATAATTGAGCACTTATTCCCTCGTCGACTCGCGTCGAATTGAGTTCACCCTTGCCATTAAGCGCTCTCGGCAGTTGGTGTCTCTAGAAATAGAAAATCGCACTAAGGGGAGACGCCGACCTACCTTTTTCATGAGGACATACACAACCCGTAAGAAGCGCGATCGGAGTATTACACAGAGCTTGAAAATATGAGTTTCGACGAATTCTTATATCTCACAGCTGTAGTGTACTTTTAGTTTTTTTATAAAACTAAAAAACCTCCCATGCCGAGAGTTGAACCCCTGACTCCAACCTTAGTCGTGTCCGAGGTTAACTACTAGACCGCGGGTGCGACCGGTCTCTGCATCGCTGATTGATTACCACGCCTTTAATATTACCATTATTCTTCACCGTTGTGAATGTTGTGATATTCATATCCCGTACGCTGGAATTTCATTTGCTTTTCCCCCTTCCTTTGCGATTGTTTTAGTTTCTTTCTTTCACAGTATGTGACTACATAAGTCGTGTTTCTTTGGGATAAATAATCAAGACGGACATTTGGTGTTCTGATGATGTTGTAGGGTAGAATTGTTTTTTAATGGCACAGATAACACACGTTGCATTTAAATTCCTTTAACTAAACTTTTCGCTGTACACAACATTTAGTATTTTCTATCATCACTTTCTCTTTCCAGCTACATTCGTTCAAGGTTTTACCCATAACCACCTTCTGGAGAAGCCATGGACACAGTTGCTTTCTCATCTCACTACGGCACGGGCATTGTTACAAAAAATACAATATACAAAAAGACGACCTGTTCCACGTCGTATAACAGGCAAAATGAACAGCAGTAGGAGTACTACTACTTACTGCTGTAAGAATACTGATGTACGAGGAGTTAACTTCTGTATTTGTCCGGGCAGAGTTTCTCACCTTGTACGTACCAGTGGTGTAATCACTGATAATGCTCGATTACCCGCGGGGTGACGTGATGTAGAATGTAGACTGCAGTACGTACTGAGCTAGCTAACTACCAGGTATAGCGCAGATGCTCCAAGTACTTGCCTATAAAATTAAGAATTTTTTGGGGGGAATGTTGCAGGTACCGAGACCATTCGCCGCCGTATTTGGGTCGAATGTGATCTCGCTACAGCAACTGGTCGCATTGTTTGAGGGTATTGCTTTGCGGCTACTGTCAGGCTCGCAGTATATCGAGGTATTTGGACTGCGGTTACTGTCCACACTCGAAGTAGTGTGGGGTGTTGTACTGTGGGTACTGCAGTACTGGCAGTTATCAAACCAACCAATCGTGGCGCCGAATCTGCAACTTAGTCGTCGGAAGGTTTACGAGGTTACCAACTGAGCCACTGGGGATGTGGTTGGCTTGAAATCCCGAGGGAGTCGCAAGTGAAGAGCGCTTGAAAACTATGGAAAACGTGAGTAGCCGTCGCGCAAGTAGCCGAAACGAGTTTATACCTGGTACGTACCTGGTAGTTTAGTTTATATAGTAAGCACTAGGGCTGTGAGTTGGCTGACTTAGTTGGCTAAAAAAAGTACGTCTAAAAAAAGCTGAGGCATGCTCAGGGCACGGGGCGTGGAACATCGTATATACCAGGTACTTATATTTGTTGTACGGGTATCTTTTTTTTTATTGTACTTGGCCCTTGCGGTTGGAGGTGGCAAGGTTAGGGGTGGGAGCAGCCGTGTTTGGAGGGAGGGGGTGAAGAGGGCAGAGCTACAGAAAGAGCGAGACGACGGGGACTCTCCCCTTGCCACGGCATATCACCGGCAGATGGCAGTATTAGGCAGCAATACCGCACAACCTTTTGCGCGTTGAAACATACGAGCAGCAGTCACAAACCAGCCATTTATATGGACAGCGGGTTGTCGCTTGATGCTTCTTCGGGATTGCATGGGGGGGAGGGCTTGACCGTTGTAGCTGGAGGGGGCAGGGCCAGGAGAACACGAAGGCACAACTAGAATTTTAGTTGTTGGACACACTGTTTTACGCTTTTACTTTCCGTGCTCTTCGTCGTCGGTTATTTCACCATCTATTTGATTGTTGACACTAACGCTACACATTGTCGGATGGCAAACGAAATAATTATAATAATAATAATAATAATAATAATAATATGTCTGTCTCAAGGTTTGTGACTATAGAGCTTTTTTGGCTCTCTAGGATGACAAATCGGTATGGACACTGGGTGTGCTGGATGTCGATGGGTGGAAAGAACAGTTTAATAAAAAACACACACTCAGCAGTGTGGTTAATGTGTCAGCAAAGAGACTGCTGTTTTAGGACACGTTAAGTCACACCTTAAAGTATTCCAGTCTAAAATAGTATATTACGTCTAGACGGTGGTCCGTCACAGGGTTGAGTGTCAGCGGTACTTGGAAAAAATCTAAAATAGTTGTTGGTTGTTGGCTTATAACGCAATGTTCAAAGAGCAACAATAACAAAGAGGAGAAAAGGAACATACAAAAATACTCACACATGATGGCTCTCGGCAACACTTCTGCTCTTTTTGTCTGCTTCCTTGTTTTTATAAAAAAGATTAAATACACAACAGCTGTGAGATCTAGGATTTCGTCGAAACTCATCTTTGCAAGCTGTGTGTGATACTCCGATCGCG
>JAYJMJ010000411.1:1660583-1672439 GCA_036873875.1 Laminaria ephemera | reverse complement strand
TGTCTGTCTGCCTGTCTGTCTGTCTGTCTGTCTGTCTGTCTGTCTGTCTGTCTGTCTGTCTGTCTGTCTGTCTGTCTACCTGTCTACCTGTCTGTCTGCTTGCCTGTGTGTCTGTGTGTCTGTGTGTCTGTGTGTCAGTCTGTCTGTCTGTCTGTCTGTCTGTCTGTCTACCTGTCTGTCTGTCTGTCTGTCTGTCTGTCTGTCTGTCTGCCTGTCTGTCTGTCTGTCTGTCAGTCTGTCTGTCTGTCTGTCTGTCTGTCTGTCTGTCTATCTGTCTGTCTTTCTGTCTGTCTGTCTGTCTGTCTGTCTGTCGTCTACCTGTCTACCTGTCTACCTGTCTGTCTGTCTGTCTGTCTGTCTGTCTGTCGGTCTGTCTGTCTGTCTGCCTACCTGTCTGTCTGTCTGCCTGTCTGTCTGTCTGTCTGTCTGTCTGTCTGTCTGTCTGTCTGTCTGTCTGTCTGTCTGTTATGTCTGTATGCCTGTATGTCTGCCTGTCTGCCTGTCTGCCTGTCTGCCTGTCTGCCTGTCTGTACTGCTGCAGGGTGTGTTCGTTGACTGAGTTGCAGGGGGGGGTGGTGCTTTGTGGATTTGACACCGATTTGCGGCCATTGACTAGTTTGTTCCTCTTCTCTCGGTCTCGAGATATGTTTTTCTTTCATCCCCGTCCTCTTACGCACTCTCTTTGTTTTTAACCATTTTTTCTCTCAATGATAGGAGCGTACACAAACAGCGAATACATGTATGTGTGTGTAGCCTAAACGCTCGCGCGCCCTCTCGGTTTAGGCGCGTTCGGCCAATTCGGCAGAAGCGGCAATGTTAACCCTCGCTAAGCCCGGACGACAGGCCGGTGCGATCAAATCACGGTCAACTACCAGAGGCGTATGCATGCATGGAAATACACTAGTCGGCTTGCCTATTCGCCCCTCCTCCACTCACTCTCCGCCGCTACTTGTGGTTTCGACTGATGTGCTCTCGCCCCAATCCGCCCAACCAGGCCAGCATTAAAGGTGGGGCCCTGAGAGTGACTTGGCCTCTGGACAACATGGCGTACGCCAACAGTTCTACCCGCGAGCAAGTCATCGGCAAAACCTCCATCGCTTCAAGCCTCCACCACAGCGTCCGCGTCATCATCGCAGGCAAGCCGCGCCTATATGTACTGAAACATTCAACCGGGAAGAGATACTATTAATAGGAACCCGAAATACCCTAACGGCATACGGAAGCAGGAATATGCTGTCTTCCTCCGACGTCTACCAGCTTTCTATAGATCGTGGTTCAGGCAGGGTTATGTTGCGTTCCCCCTACGTCTACCGGTATGCTGTCGCTCGCTCTTAGATTCTCTCCATCGTTGAAACGATGCATTTGATTGCTAGGTCATGTGCCGGAGGAAGCATCACTAGTCTGGTTTATTGTGTATCTGTACCTACAACTATATCTGGTGTTGCTCTAGTCTGCTCAAGCTTTTTGTCGTGTCTACTCTATTTATATTCTAGTATTGACGAGACTACAGTGTACTTCGTACCAACTTAGGACAGCCTGGCGAGCATAGGTTAGCGTAGACTAGATCATCTAGACCAGATCATTGCAGCCTACTCTACCGAGTGCAGTCTAGTATGGCTTGTGTCCCTGTTATAATACTGCACGTATTTTGATTGTGAAAGTCTATTTGGGTGCGATCTATAAAATGCATTGTAGTATGCTGGTAGTGTTGGTCCCTGCAGTGTAGTCGAGCGTAGTTCACTCCGGTATCGTGGTCGGTGTTACCTAACAATAGACAAGCACGCTTCAACCGTACTTACGGCGAGGACTTCTGCGTCAAATAAAGTCCTACAGCTTACATTGTTTACGATAAATATTTCAAGTCGGCTGACGTCAAAACCGTGCTTCGCCGCTTGCCCAAACGTCTTGTAAACCGTTTCGTAGGTATTGCGTCGTACCTCGGGTTCCTCCTTGGCATGTACGAGGTAGACCGTCGCGGTCTAGACAACGTTTTCCACGAGGGGGCGATAATCTTCGTTCTTATGATAATCACAATCATCAGCTCCCTCATCGTCTACGGGTGGTTCTGCAACTTCGTCTACATGTGCCGCGACCCTGGGCACTCGAAGGTTCGTTTAGTTTCGCCGGGCTGCCGGTACGCGGGTGTAGGAAATGTATCGTTTTATGGATTGCTTGAGAAGCATGCGCATCTGCTTCCACGTACGCATATAAAGCAGGGGCCGTTTATCCCTCTCGTATGCTGAGTGTTTTTGTGCAAGAGCAGCGGTATACAGTAGTACCAGTTCGAACTAGTTTATGGGTGACGCGGCGTGTCTGCTGTGAGTCATGCTGCTGGTGAATAAATGGCCAGGTCATAGTTCCACGTTAGTGCGTGTCCCTGGAGCGTAGTCTTGGTTCTTATTGTTGTCTTTCGGCGGATGGGTAAACGTGATACTTGAGCTCACCACATTTACACGCGTGCGTCATGCGACAGTATAACTCGCTGACGCAGTGCTACGACCTACCAGACATTGGTTTGGGTAGACGCTTACAGTAGTAGAGCAGTAACGATGCAACTCTGCGAACTGCCGCCTGGGACCACCATCGGAAGCGACGCCTTTTGCGCGCTGCGCGTTCCCGCCCGCCCCCTTACCCACTCACGACCGTTACCCGCGTGTTTTCCATACCGTCCCCCAATCTATGAGACAACGCCCAAATATGGCCTTTTTCCCATAATCGGCCCTTCTCTTTGGGCACGTGCTATGGAAGGAATGGTGCTTGTCGGCGAGACCACCAGACCATTTCGGACAGACGGGGCTCCCCAAGCAATTTAGTACCCGAACCTTGTTGGAATACCAGTTATGTTTTACCGCTGTATCGGTCATATGCCCAGAGTAGTGCGTCGTTCTGTTTCATCGGGTTTAGCGTACATGCAATGTTTTTTCTAAACTAGTTCTTGGGTGAGGTGTATAACTCTGTACGTGATGGGCCGCAGAAGCGATAGGTTCACCTCCACGGCAATGCGCGTAAAAGAGCCTTTATGCTGTAGCCAACATCACCCATCCCTCTCCCCCCGCCTCCTCGTTTCCTATCACTTCGATGAATTACCACTAGGTTGGAGGAAGAATGGCCGAAGAATCGAAGATCGACCTGGAGTCGTCCTCCATGGGGGGCACCGCCACCTACCAGGTTCAGCGCGGCCGTGTGCCCACCACCATGCTGCTGACCCAGGAGTCGGACCTGGCGGAGAAGAACGGCGTACACTCCGTCAAGGTTCTCGCGAGTGGCCCCAATTCGCTCGTGAACAAGGTTCTTGTCGACGCGCGCGACATCAACTGGAAGCTGTTCGATACGGAGGCTTTCTCTTTCGAGTTTTAAACAGGGAACACAGGGGAGAAGGGACAGGGGCATTATGTTTCTAATTGTCAAGAGAGCAGGGGGTGCACGACATCAACTGGAAGCTGTTCGGCAAGGCGGCATTATATTTTGAGTTCTAGAGGAGGACGAGGGGACGCCGGGGGAGGAGGCGGTCTAAACGAAAACGAATTTTTCGCCTCCAGTTCTCAGTTTTAGTCTGGGTGTGTTTGCGATCGGCAGTTGTCCCCGACGAATTGTTTTTTTGTTTGCATTGTTTAGAAACAACTGCTTGGTCCATTATACTTTGTTTTGTTTGTGCTGGGTTTAGCTTGCCCTTGCCCACCCGTATACCCAGGACCACACCCCGAATCCAGACCTGGCCTGAACAAGCCCCCGAGAGCGCTGTTTCTACCGATTTGTATTGTTTGCAGTTTTTAGAAACAACTGCTTGGTCGATTATATTTAGTCTTGTTTGTGCTGGGTTTAGCTCGCCCTCTCCCACCCGTATACCCAGGACCAAACCCCGAATCCAGACCTGGCCTGAACAAGCCCCCGAGAGCGCTATTTCTACCTATTTATAGCTTGCGGTAACACTCTTGGGGGGAGGGGGGGAGGCCGAGTGACGCGGTTATACGCAAAGTACAATCGGCATTTTGTATTGCATTTGTTCCATTATTTCCTTTTTTTCCTATTTACCTTTATAATAGGTATTTTCCAAACTTGATGCAGCAAAGCATGTGTTAGTTTCAAGCGATAAATATTACGTGACGAGCGCTAGAAGGGGGGGGGGGTGCAACGGCGTAGGCTTTTCAATGCTCGGAAAACGCGGAAGGTACATAGTACAAAATCGAAAATCAAGGGACAATGGAAAGGACTACAGGTCCGTTCGTCCCCGTGAGCTCATTATTTGTCAATCAACCCGGAAAGCGTTATTAGGGTGTTTGCGAACTACCAAATGTGGTTGGGTAGGAGGTGGGTAGGAAAACATATAATAACAACATTTAAACAGTCGAACGTCGCAATACAACACCAACCCAACTCACGAGAAATCAGCGAAAACATATGGTGAGAAATACGTTTTCCTACCATTTTTATATTTTCCAACCTAATCGTTTCGTCGATTGGCTGGCCTTGGGTTATGACATTCGTCGGTTTCAATATTATTTTAACATTTTTTTCATCCCAACAAAGGTTGGAAATCGCAAAAACCTAATTTTCGAGAGTCTTCCTCTTGGTTTTGCGGCTAGAGTTGCTTTATCGTTATGTATAATGTTTGTATGGAGTCCATTTCTTACCAGCGTTTCTGCTGTATATCAACCAAACGCAGCCGCATACATCCTAGTTCATGAGTCGTTCGTAACTCCAGCTGTTGAGTAGAAAGGTCTTGATGAACTTGTTTTTTGTTTTATACCGGTACTACTATTTTCTTGTTTTTTCCCGCCGTTTGAAGATTAGGGAGTATTTTGTCTACTGTAGCACCTTTTAAATGGCTTCGATTTGCCGCGTAGGTTTGCCAAGAGCGTTGGAAGGATAAAGGGCGTGGGTGGGATAGGAAGACGGGGGATGGGGAAGGGGTGTGCTCATTTCATGCATAGCCGTCTTATTATTATATACCAGGTATATAATAGACCCTCGCATCCGTACAATGCCGGGACGGAGCACGTCGGGTATTCACCTATCAGGCAGACATCGCATGCACCAAGCGCGAAGCGCCGTAAGGTGTTCGGCGAGGCGCATGAAGGGCGAGCTGGTAGAGGGGGTGGGAGAGAGATCGGGATCACCAAAAGTCATGCACAGCGGCGGTTCAAACCACACTAAACAGGCCGGTTTGCTCAGCAGTTGGGAGCCGAGAGAGCTGGTTGGTTGCATTTTTCATGCATTTAGTTGCATTCGTTTGTAGAATAGTTGTTATACTGTTGCCGCAGCTGTTGTTGATTTGGGCAGAAGAAAAGGGCGGCCTGATTTCGATAAGACAGCAGCCTACCAGGCGCCGGTACGCTGTGCTGGTGCTGTGCCGTACACCAAGTGTCATATATTAAAGTGTCGTGGTGAGGCCTCGTGGCGAGTGAAAGGCCTACGTCGTCCGTTCACCGTTCCTCGACGAGTCCACCAGGCACCAAAATTGGAGGGAAGGTTATCTGCCAAAGGATAGCCGGATACAATATGCTTGGGTCTAGATGTCGGGGTGGAATGTTACTTGGTGGAATATGGTGGTATGGACCATTATCTGATAATAGATTATTAGGTCAAAGACGATTGGATGGAAACTGATTTTGGTGGAGCATGATTGGATGGAACCTGCTTTCGCGGAGGTTGGTTGGATGGATCGTGATTGGACGGGGGGTTGTTGGATGGACCGGGGCCTGTCATCGATGCATTGATTGGTGGGAATAGTTCGAGAAAAGAACCGAAGACTCAAGTAAGCAGCGTGACATTGCTGTTCGGCCGCCTAAGTAAAACAGGTGGAGTGAGTACTGTTGCATTGCAGTGCCACAGTGCCCGCGGCACGTGATTTCGCGCACATATATTCATTTACATTATTCATGGTTTTGTTGATGTGAAGAGTAACACCAGTACTGGTAGGCGTTTTGTTTTCCTATGCCTATACCAAACAAAGACCTGGTCCGTTGAACGCGTGCCCAAATACTGAACACTGGTACTCGTAGCCCTACTATCTAGCGGGTGCGCAGAAGACGCCGCCCGACTACAGCAGCAATCAGTATTTTGTGCTGTGCTTTGAGTAAACGTACTCCGCACAGGGCACTCCTTGCAGTATTACTGTGTGCAGTACTGCTACGAGCAGCACTGCATGCAACAGTAGCACCTACAGGTTAACACTGCAAAACAACTGCAGATAGGTCCATCTCGGAGCAAGGCTATAGTAGGAGGGACACTTAGTGGGCCTCTTTTTCGCTGGTTCAGAGCTACTCGCGAGAGTGGCAACCCTACTTCTCTGTGCTTTTCTGTTTCGAGACATGTGCACGGCCATGGAACGTTTTGTTGCGTTGCTCCAACAAAATATTTCATGTCCGGTTTGGAGTGATGTGCAGAGACTAACTCAGTAGTGAACATGGGGTACTCCCGCTACCGTGGCTAAGTCCTCGGTGGGCAGGTGGGTTGGTAGGTCGGTCGATCGGTCTTGCAACCTTGGAGGGGAGATGGCGGGGTAAAAAAACGAAACGCAGGCACTCACTTGCGCAGGCACGCTCATTCATTCACTCGTTCCCTGCTCCGTCTCAGCAACTGTTGTAGTAGCAGCAGAAGCAGCAGCAGCACAGTAGGGTAGTGGTGTACGTATTGCCTACCAGGTACCAGGGTATAGGGTTTTACAGCAAGCAGCTGCAAGAGGCCGTGTTCTTGTCGTCCTATTTCTATGTCATCGACAAACCTTTCCAACTGCGCCCCCACGTTGAGGGATTTACTGTTTGAAAATGTCGCCTCATATCATATAAGCATGCACGGGTTAATTTTCGTTTCATGAAAGTGCACGGGGACGAGTAGGCGGTGGGGGAGGGTTGGGGGGGGGAGTGTCGTGTGAGCACACGTTTGGTGTATTGTTGGGGACAAAATCAGCACCACAAGCGGCGTACAGTTAACGGCAAAACCACCACCACACGCGCGATTTGTTGATGACAGAACCATCCCCACCACACGCCACCACTAGCGTCGATAAAGCGTGTCTAGCACTTGTGCAATACCGCCAATTTGGAATTGGATTTTCGGACATGAGATACCACACTACTAGCGTACTACTACTCTACTACTACTACTACTACTACTACTACTACTACTACTACTACTGAATAAACGATACACCGTAAGGCTGTTGGGGGGGGGGGGGGATTGGAAGATGAACTGATTACGATTCATGAACGATTCATGAAGTATTCTCCAATTTCCTTTAGAGCGCTGTGCTACCGCTGTGTCTTCTCGACGGATCACCTGGCTACACAGCATTTATTCGACCACAACTACCACTAGTGTAGAAACAATATACTGTAGGGCCAAGGAGGGGGGAGGGGGGGGGCTTGCATTGGAAGTTAAGCTGGTTCATAATTCATGTTATGTTTTCCTTTCTTGCGTTTGTGGGGTCTGTGCTACCGTTACGTTTTCTCGATTGCTCGTCTGGTCGCACAGTATTTCTTCGACGTTGGCTTAGCTCCCGTTTGCAGATTCCTGGGAGGTATTGGATCATAGCCCCTCCACGATGCTGTGTAAGGCCATCCAGGCTTTTGCCATCAACGCCGCATTTTATTAGGTCATTCCAGTATTTCTGGTGCTGTGTCCATGTACATGTAGAGTTACTGTCGCGGTATCTCGCCCACGATAGTACTGTATAGAATTATTAAGGAGACCTAAGCTATGAGATTGACCAAGTTTCATCGAAGCTCATATTTGCAAGCTGCGCATGACACTTCGATTGCGCGTTGTTCGGGGTGCACGATACGGAACGGTGACCCCCTTGTTCTCCCTTGGCGGATAGTGCCAGGGTCAAGTGGACGCTTTTGCAGGGACGGTCAGTCTAAAATCATTTTGCCCACAGAACCTACATTGAATCAGATATATGATAGGTATGGGTTGTAGGGAACTCAGTATGTGTTTAACCCTTTCGGCCAAACCCTTGACCCACGATGTCTTATGCATCATGATATCACAGTATGTTCAACAAGCAGTGTCGAACAATTGAACGTATGCGTACCGTAGTTTGGCGACATGTTTAAACACCAAGCAGCCTGCGTATACAACCACCTTGTACATTTTTCTAGGCAGGGCTACAGACGCGTGTTACCGTAACCGTAGGGGTAGCACGTAGCACCCACCTGGTATGTTTCCTGAGGCTTCTCGCTTGAGGAGCCATATATCCCTCACCCAACCTACGAGATAAAACGTGCATGCTAAACCCGATACACAGACCCATGGGCTAAGTATGGAGCATACATACTAGTATTGAAAAATGCACGTGGTGATGTTGAAAAATGCACGTGGATTGAAATGTTTTGGGTAGCTCCTCAATTGAGAAGCCCCTTCAATGGGAAATGATTACTTTCAGAAGTGCAGCCTCTACAGGAGCATGGCTTTACGGTTGCGTATGAATCTCCCCTTGAACCAAGTACTTATCTATTCTTCGAGACCAGCTATATATCATCAATAGGTCATATCCCGCCGCGGGAAATGTCCTATTGATATATAGCCGGTGTCGAAAATTAGATAAGTACTTGGTGCAAGGGGGGCTTCATACTGGGTGGACCCAACATTGGCGAGACGGAGCTAGCTAATACTGAGTGGCTATCATCCTCGTATGAAAACAATGAACATCATCCGTGTTTTCTGTATATATAAAGAAAATATTGTTGTTGTCGTCTGTGTTGTTGGTGTTGAATGTGTCCTCTCCAGTGTGGGAAACTTTCTTACATTCCCGCCCAGGGTGTCGTTTCGTATGGCGTCCAGTGTGGGATACAAACAATGGGGGGCTGTTACGGCGATCTGACTATTAATACCAGATACTACAAATACGACGATGTGTCGTAGCTACCCTGTACTAGATATGCGCGAAGGGCTAGGAGTACGAGCGGGATCTAAACTGTCGGAAGTTTCCCGCTGCACTCCAACGGATGGGGACAACCTGGGGGTTCCACGATTATGAAGCCGTGTAAAAGCGGGGTCATGGTCTTGGGGAGCCCAGCTTCTCCTAACTGCGCACTTCTAAGAGCGGCCAATGAACGCGAGAGAACCCATGTCATGTATATCACTGATGTGCTTGTATATCACTCGTATCACATGCCTATTGCATCCCATTGCGTTTACGGCTCGAACACTCGCTTTGCGCTTGCATGGACCTTGGAATTGCCATATCCCGATATTTGGAGTTACCGTCTTCGGGTACAGGATACATGATACTGAGAACCAGAGGACAAGTGAGAGCCGCTGCTGTACTCCTACAACGAACAACACGGACTGGATCCATAGGTGAGTGATAGGAAGGCCACCCTTGGACTGTCCATAAAACTGTGACTTGCAATTTATTTTTTCAATTAATTGCAGTATGTACCGGTATCATGAAAACGTGGAAAGTAACCAAGGGTCCATGGTCATGCACATTATATTCTTTCTCGTGCATGCGCTCGAGCCCCGCAATGCTGTGCTGCTGTGTACCTCGCCACGTAATCAGGACACCAATCGCACACACACATGCTCGGCCCCCGTATAACCACTGAGATCGGTCGCAATAGATAGATAGAGAGAAGATGACGGATAAATAGATGGCTGGACGGCTACAGCAACAACCAGCGGCTGTCGTCGTCGTGACCGCAGCAAGCAGCAGAGAAAACTAGAAAGACGTAGCCCCTGATCTAGGTCGCGATGGATGGAGAGGTGGCTGGACAGCTACGACAGCTAGCGGCTGTCGTCGTGACACGAGCAGATGAAAATATACGGACGGGTGATACGTTGCGACATGTGACGGCACGATTTGCCCGACCAGACTGGTCACGGTTGGCGCGACAGAGCCCCATAAAAGAAGGCACACCAAGTACCGAATTCGTGAGCGATCGGGGACAGAATTTCAAAAATGCCGGTTGGACGCATAGAGCCAAAGTTTAGTCATCATCTTGATGAGGGTTTGGCGACAGAGCCAGATTGCTTATGAACTTGGATTAAGTAGGAGAGGGGATGCTAGAAAAGGATAGACCTGAAAATAATGTTGACAAGCAGGGGATTAGGGGATTGTCAAACAATTCCACAACAGAACCCACTGACTAAAGTCACTAGGAAAAAATTGAGGCCACCGAGCGCATCACCTGGGCTGGGGCACTAATAGTATTAACTTTTCTACCAGTTCCAGTTCACTAGGCGCTCCGAGAGGACTTGCCTACGACTTCCTGGATCGTTGTGTCTTCTGCAATAGACCCTGACTGCAACCCTTTCCCCCGGAGCTAGGCCGGGTAAAACCGCTCTGAGCACATCTCTCCAATAGGCTTCACGGCAGGCACCATTCTTTGCCTTATTCTTGGGAGATATCTCAGTTGTGGCTGACTCCTCCCGACGTTGCGCAGCCAAGAGCACAGCCCGTGCGCCCCACAATCTCGTGCAATCCCGTGCCACGGAGAAGGAAAGCCTTGCGTGGATAACAAAGAAGTCGTAGGCTTCCGACGCTGTCCTGCACCCGCTGACACAGGCAATGAACACGGCACCAGAGAACACTCCTCCGGAAGGAAACGCGGCAAAAACGCAAATGGACGCACCGAATCTCTCGACTATGGAGGGGAGGGACGGAGCGGGTGCGCTTCCCCTGCTGCCTCCTGTCCATCCGCAAGAGGCAGGGGACGACTTGGTGGAGGAAGGACGCTTGGCAAACGCTGACCGAGATAAATTCGACCAGCAGCCGGCAGCGGCGGCGGCGGCAGCGGCAGGTATGCTTGAGAGGCTGCGGTTGTTTTTTGCGAATACTGGTATAACGGGCGGTTGTGGGATAGTGCCTGTAACATTATATCTGGTATGCTAGCTATCTCGGCGCACACAACACGTACTGGGTATGATCTGATACTGGTATGTTACACGTGGGCTGTGTACTCCTATTATATGTATGGGCCAGAACGGGATGGAATCCTATTCCATCCCGTCATGACCCATCGTGTACTCTGCCGGTACTGGTGCTGTGGTCTGTTTGTTTCCCGATCTGCGCGCATAGTTCATAATCCAGGCATGCGGCGTCGTCCCTGCGTTGGCGATTGGTGCATCGCCTTCGTATGTTGGCTTCATCTGTGGCTTGCAGCTCGCAGGACTCACAGCTTTCTCTTCTTTTTTTGACCGTCCTTCGCGAACACCAAAACCTTCTTGCTTGGTATACCAGGTATACTCGTATGCAGCTGCTCGTATGATACCTGTGCAAGTATTGCGTATCAGGTATAGAAGATTAAGTAAGAAAAGTCTAGAATGGCAAACAAACACAACAGCAGCAGCAGTTAGCAGCACAGCAGCAGCAATTTATAATGCCATGTGCTTCGTACGTACATACCAGGTATCATTTTGGTAGTACTACCGCTTGTACGTGGTACCGGGTACCTTTTTTTTTTTTTTTTTTAGCTCATCCCATCTATTATGGTATCTTCGCACATTTTCTTTCTCCTTCTCCCTCCCTGTAGTCGTACCTCAGATCCGGGGCCACTAAGCAGGCTCTTCTCCCCCATCCCCACTACGGTACGCGCCTCAATTTTTATCGCGAGAATAATTCAGCACTTTCTTCCCTCGTCGACCCGCATCGAATTATCTGGTACTCACGTATTAATAATAAATACCAGGTACGATAATATTATTTCAAATATGTCGAGGGAGGATGCGCGACAGCTTGTTGTGCGCAACCCCCCCCGCAATAAGACCGCGTGGAAGACGGTAAGGACGGCGTGCGCGACCCTGCGAAATGTGATAAGACACAGGGGTACATAGGTATTTCGAAGAGTATGTTGCTGAAATGGAGAAATTGCTCGCCGAAAACGACCAGCGGGGTTTCTACAAGCACTTGAA
>JAYJMJ010000411.1:1596921-1607298 GCA_036873875.1 Laminaria ephemera | reverse complement strand
TTTTTTTTTTTTTTTTTTTTTTTATCCTCCGGCGGATGGGGAAAAATAAAGCTTAAGCTCACCACACTTCCACGTATCACGCTGCACTTTTGGTTGTCGGAAGGCATACGCAGTACAATAATAACTTGACACGTTGTCGGACGGTAACAAGTAAGCATAAATATAACAATACCACGCTTGAAATAACGAGGGCAAGTAGTTTCCGGTGGTCTAGCGGAAAACCTTGTACTCGCGTAGCTACTTTTTTGGGGGTTTTTTTTAAACCCCACTTTTTTTTCCAGCTTCTTGTATGACTAAACAAGCCGTGTGATCACAAGTAAGTGTCGTCCCTTCTCCACCCCCGGTATACGTCCCTTCATTTTTATCGCGCAGAGGGTTCAGCATTCCCGATGCTCGTCGATTGTCATCGAATTTACTAAAAAAGAAGTTCGACGCGAGTCGACGGAAGAAATAATGATAATGAACTCTTCTCGCGATCGAAATTAAGGCATGCGCCGTATAGCGCTAGCGGGGAGGAGGGCCGGGGGGCGGCTGCTATTGTATGTGACCCCGGATCTGAGTTACAAAAAGGAGGAAATAGTGAAGATAGGGATGTGGGACGAAGAAAAAAAAGGTCAGCGGCAGCAGCAAGCAAGGTGGAGGGCTGGCACCATCTGGATTAAGACGGCAACAAAAAAAATGCTTACTACGTCATACCACCCACATAGAGCTGGTACGAGGAATACATTAATTATAATGTGTAGCAGCGTCGCGGCGTAACTGAAGCAAGTATGTATTATGTAGCGTAAATAAACGATGCCTCGCCATTCGCTGAGCGGGGTGGATGCATTCGCGAAAACTGCGGTCATTCCCAGCCTCAGAAGAAACAAACTAACAAGGACCCAAAATGCAATCAATCAACGACTAGAAGATAGACCGGGTGCAAACTCGGCGTGCGGCGGCAGTCTTCATCGCGAAGAAACAATACAATATCAGTCTGATCGTATCTATCTGTAAGGGGGGTTGGCACCTTGTGCGGCATATCCGAAAGTGCCATATATTTACGATGAAATTGTTACTACAGCAGTGTATCGACAAGCAAGCGAAAAGTTGACGCCGCGCTCCGGTTTATATCGTTGAGCAGGCCGGCTACGACGTTGATCATCTAGTTACCCACATAATAACCCATACGGCCAGACTCTACATCCATCCATCCATCCATCCATCCATTCATCCAGCGATGACTGGAATGCACAGGAGATAATTCCAATATTTTGAAATCTACTGACTGCACGGTTTTACAACATATCATGGCACATACCTGGTATGGAGCTATTGAAACTTCTACCCGTCATGCCGCCCGCCAGCGAATAATTACCATCGGAACGGCATCTACGCTGCTACATTTCCGGAGGGCTAAAACAATAATAATCATAATAATAATAATAATAATAATAATAATAATAATAATGATAATAATACCTGGTGCATGGCGTGTGCTTCACGCGGCTGAAACTACTGGACAATTTTTTTTTCCCAAAAAAAAACTCCACTCTGTACGGTTACAACATCTAGACTAAACTATTACGGGGGACCATAGTAACATAGTAATCAGGACCAATTTTGGTTAGCAAAAAAAGTGGAATATATAGGTTTTTGTGTACATCGTGGGTCCTGATTACTATGGTCCTCCGTAATAGAGCCAGTCCGCCAGACTCGTGCTACGATAGAGGTTGCACTTTTTGTGAGCAAAAACAAATATTTTTGTGAATGACGGGGCTCCTTAACCCAAAAATCACCGGAATTTCATTATTTTTTTTTTGCAATAATATGTTTCGTTGTGTATACCTAGCTAGGCCATGGGAGTGTTCATCGGGGTAGGAAGCGCATTTTATTTTTTCCCCGAATCAGTTTTTTTTTGGGAGAGTTACAGAAGAGCTCCTCTATAGAGTGAGGAGCCTCAGAAAAAAAATGGTGCACCTCCTCTAGTAGATAGACTACCAAGTAGCATGGGTCAGTACGCAACAATACCTGCTATTATTCTCTACTTTCTGGGGATGGATTCTGTGAGTGATCGACATTGAAGCTGATGCTGCACATTGTCGGATGCAAACATAATAATAATAATAGCCGCTCTACGGCTGCACTAATAATGGGTATTCTCTCAATCAATGCTATTTTTATGCTTGCCATCCGATAATAATGTGCAGCGATAATTTCAAATCGCAAAACATGACAACCAAAACAGAAATTGAAGACCACTCGTACATACAAAAGCTCACCGGTAATAAGACGACATATTATAGTTATACCTGGTAAATAAAAAGCTGGTGCAATCCATAGCAGCCATCAGATTTTGTCCCCCTCTAAGAAGTTTATAGTTTCCGTGCCCGGCTTGATTAAGACCGACGTCTTCGTATCACACTGACTGTTGACCCTGGTGCTAACTACCGGTAGTACTAAGGGGAGTCGCCGACCTATAATCCTTCATGAGGACATACATACACATCCCGTAACACGCGCGATCGGAGTATCACACACAGCTTGCAAAAAAGATGAGTTTCGACCAAAACCCTCGATCTCACAGCTAGCTGTAGTAGTAGTGTAAAAGCACGACAACCGAAACGATTTGACGAACAAAAAGCCTTCTAAAAACCAACATGCCCGTGCATCGCGTCCGTCAAACAGCGACTGAGCTCCCCCCTGCATAGAACTTTCTCCAACGAATAAACATCAAATATACTACGACTGTACGGTTGCAACATACCTGTGGTATAGACTAACTACCGCTACGAACAGAAACCTCTCCACCCGCCAGCCCATCAGTCCGCCAATCCGCCAGTATAAGTAATAGTAGTGTCTCACTATATGACATCTGAAGTGTGCCCTCTGAGTGTTGCTATTAATATTAATAGTTGCTGGGTGCTGGGTGTCTGTTTTTGCTGTGTTTTCGCTTTTGTCGTGCCGTCTTGTTTCACTCAATTTTTGTTTTTCCTGAGTACCTCTTTCTTCTGCAGTCTGTCCTCCCTGCGTTCCTCTTCTTCCCTCTTTCTTTCCATTTTTCTTTATTCCTTTCTGTTTTTTCTTCTATCTTATTCTTCTTTTCTCTCTTCCTTACGGTTATATTCTGGTGTGCTGGCTTGCATATATTCCACCCTCGTATTCATGGCGGTTGGCATTGCATGGCCAAATCACCTTGCTTGTTGCTGTATTTGCAATGCGTATTTCTGTCTTGTAGTTTGTGACCACAGAGCTCTCGTCTCTATTAATAGGAGGCATCCGCACGGACACTGGTGGTTGTGCTGGATGTAGATGGGTGGAAACATCAGTTTTTAATGTGAAGAACACACACACACCGTACTGTTACAACTAGATAATAGATATTACGGAGGACCATAGTAATCAGGACCTACGATACACACAAAAACCTACATATTCCACTGTTTTTACTAACCAAATTTGGTCCTCATTACTATGCTCCCCCGTAATAGTAGACCACTCCGAAAGTTAGCGTACTACAAATATGTGCAAATGGTTCGAAAGCCCAAAACAATGCCCTACCAGTATGCATCCTGAGTTTCGCAGCTGTCTGATTTTGTCCCCCTCAATGCGGGTTATATAGTTCCCGTGCACAGGACGATAGTCCTGCTGACCTTGGTATTAGCAGGGGAGTGGCCGACCTGTGTCCTTCACGAGGGTATACCACACCCCGTAACACGCGCGATCGAAGTGTCACGCAGCTTGCAAAGATGAGTTTCGATGCAATTTTCGATCTCACAGCTGAAGTGTTTTTTTTTTAGTTTTTTCTAAAAACAGTATCGATGCGCTAGCGACGTGAAAACCAAAACCCATTTTGTCTATTCGACCTATTAATCTATTAATCACGGGGCGAATGCGAGTATATAATTTTGGACGTCTCCAAAAAACAAGGGGCCCTTTCGAGATGAGATGTGTGAAAGCGTCCGCCCCGACCGCAAACGCACACAAGTTGCGACAGTTACGAATATCCTGCTGCGCGAGTTTTCAGCGATATCTATACTATTTTACGTACAGCAAGAAAAGCGCCACATGGGACGCGTGCGGGTATTAAGAGGTAGCTTGTGAGAGGTGGTTAATGAGAGGCAGCTAATGAGAGGGTGCGATTGCATTGAGACAAGCTGCTCTGTGAGTAAATAGCGAAATACATTGATGATCGAATGCTGCTGCTGCTGCTGCGCGAGCGGCGTGAAAACCATAGCCCGTTTTTTACCCATTCGAGGTATTATTTTTTCTGTTAGTAGTGAATAGGCACACCAAGAAAAGCGCGGCATTGGACGCAATCAGGTATGAGAGGTCGCTAACGAGAGGGTGCGATTGCAGGGGACAAGCTGCTCTGTGAGTAGCTAGCGGGCTTCATTGGCGATTAAATGCTGCTGCTGCTGCTGCTGCTGCTGCTGCTGCTGCTGCTGTTGTTCCTGTTGCTGTTGCTGTTGCTGCTGTTGCTGCTGCTGCTGCTCCTCCTGCTGCTGCTGTTGCTGCTGCAGCTGCTGCTGTTGCTGCGCGTAGTAGAGGGCTGTGCAAGTAAGGATGAAGTTAAGGGAATGTTGGACGAAACCAAGAAAGAAAGCGCTGGGCCAGCGTCCCCGTTTCTTTCAATGTATAGTATAGCAAGTGATCTGTTTCGTGCTTCCTGAACATTCGTAATATTTGTACAGCAGGTATTGCTAGTAGCTAATAACAAGACGCGTGGTTCGGATTGCTTCCATCATCCTATCCTCGACCATCCTCTACCTTTTGCTGATCCGTAGCTGCTCAGTCTGCTGGTTGCTGACTTCTGTGTCGTCTCCCGTCTTTTTAAAATGAGCAGGTTTCAGACAGCGCGCACGGTGCACCGCGGTGGGTAATCGCACAGATTCACCAACACGACCCCTCGATGGAAGCCCCGTTTGGCGTCTTGGCGGGCACGGATGATGTGGAGGCGGAGATGGCGGGTTTGGTCTGCACGCCTGGCGAGGACTGGCGGACGACCGGCTCGCCATCGGGAGTGCAAGGCTGGAAATGTGAGAAATCAAACTTGAAGTTGACCTCTCAGTAATACATTTATTTACATTGTCAAAACAGCTCAGCTGCGAGGTCGATTTTTTTTGAGGGTGCAAGACTGGAAATGTGACGGAACACACGTGGCCTTAGGCTGTTTCCTATGCGGTCCGATTTCGAGCTTCAGATTCATATTTTTCGATCCCAAAAATGAAAGCACCTCCTTATGCAGTCCGAATGTGCAAAATTGGGCCGGAAAAATCTGATTTGAGAATCCGATGACCCAAGTCGTCAGATTTTGGGTTTTGGCCCAAAATCCAACGACTCGGGTCATCAGATTTTCAAATCGAAAAATGGCATGGTCTCTAAAAATTCAAAATGTTATCCACGCAGCACGCAGCAGCAGCAGAACGATCGATGAGTTGTGGATGGGGACACAGCCACGTTGCCTCGCGCCTGACACGCAGTCGGCGGTCGGCGCGTCTCTCCGCGGCCAGACTACAGTCGGCTGGCCTAGGCTCGGGCCTAGAGGCCAAGAGAAGTGCACTCGGCGCGTGCCTGTCCGTGGATACGTACTCGTATCATAGCCTACAGCACCTCAGCAGCTGTCAGTCAGCGTGCTGGGCTCGGATGCTTTGTGGTCAAAGTACATAATACCAAGACAGGTTGGGCGCACTCGGCACGTCGCTTCATCGCCATACTACTGTAGAGACAGTCAGCGTGGGCTCGGACGCTTGGGTCCAACGCCCAGTGCAGCACACTTGGCGCGTCTCTTCGCAGCGCCAAACCAAACTGTTGGTTGGCGTTTGGTCGAATCTCTGGGCGCACGCTCTCACCCAACTTCAAATATAGCCGATTTCTTCGCATAAGAAGACCCTTTCGGTTTCCGAAGTACACGACTGAAAGTCCGATTTGGTCAAAATCTGAAGCTCAAAATCTCGACCGCGTAGGAAACAGCCTTAGCACTCTTTTTACACAAATTACGAAAGTATAGCTGTTGCCAGGATCTCTTGCAGCAGGATATTTGTAACTGTCGTCAACTTGTGTGTGCTGGTAGAATGGACGGTAGCTAGCCGCTGTTGTTGTTGTTGTTCTCCGCGGGATATCTGTTTTCCCTAGCACAACCCAAACCAACCCTTGTTCGAATTCCTGGGCGCAACCCAACACCTGGCACAACCCGACCAACCCAACACAACAGCAGCCCCAATATCACCACCGACAGCATCACCACGACCAGCGGCAGCGTCTTGGACGTGGGCAATCCTGCGGGGTGTGGCAGCAGTCAGCAGGGGGACTGCAGCTAGCTGCTGCTGCTGTGCTGCTGCTGCTGTAATTTTTGCCGAGGTCTGCAGCTCGTGCCTCATACGAGTATATGTTTCTGGGTACGAGCAGCAGCGTCTCGCACTGCTGTCTCGGTTTCTCTCCCTTCAGCGCCCACCGAGTTTCCCACCCGCAACTCCCGGCGTGAGCGGCGTGGCTGCTCTGCTGCATGCTACTGTGCTGCTTGCTGCCTGCTGCTGTGTTGCCCGGTGCTGTGCTGATGACCCCTGCTGCACTGTCTGCTATGCGCTGATGTTGCTGTCGTTGTTCTCCGCGGGACATGGGTTTTCTCTGGCGCAACCCGACACCTGGCACAACCCAACCGAACCCTTGCTCGGTTTCCCTGACGCATGATCTGCAGCCTGCTACTGTGCTGCTTGCTGCCAGCGGCCTTGCTGCCCGATGTTGTGTTGATGACCCCTGCTGCACTGTCTGCGATGATGCGCTGATGATGTTTCCCGCACTGTTTGGTTGTTGCTCCGCTGTGCCGCTGTGGTTTTTGGGTTGTTGGTCGGCAGTGATTTGAAAACGTGTATTCGATCCTGATTGGCTGACCGGCGGCGCACAGAAAATCTACATAAAAGCAGGCTTCGGTGATCTCGATTTGGGTTGCAATTTTTGGGCTGTTGAAATTGGGAACTCGCATAAATACCCCAGCCGCGAGATTGAGAAGTTTGTCGAACCTCGTCTTTGCAAGCTGCGCGCAATACTTCGATCGCGCGTTTTTTGTACTATTGAGCCTTTTGAGCCTCTCGCCTACCCCAGTATCTGGGTTTACACGGTTACATGTTTGTTCAGCGTGCCGGCGTTGTGCGTGTGCCCCGCGCATGCAGAACAGGGCCCACCTGATCTAACCGCCTCTGTCGACTCCCATGCACTCTTCCCTTCGCACTATTAATACTGCCGCGACGGCTCCAGTCGATAGGCGAAGCTCGTGGGAACGGCTCTTTAAGCAACGAAGTTTGTTCTGTATCAGCACATGGTGTAATTTATCTAACCGCCTTTCTCTCCTCCCATGCACTCTCCCCTCGCACCATTAGTACTACCGCGACGGCTCCTGTTGATAGGCAGAGGTGGGGGGAACGGCTCTCTAACAAGCACCAATGATTATTATGTACCGGTCAGTTATTAACAGTGCCAGCTTGTGCCTGTGCTACACGCAGTACACGGCCCACCTTATCTAACGGCCTCTCTCGACTCCCATGCACTTTTCCCTTCGCATTATTAATACCGCGGCTACGGTTTCTGAAAATATGCGAAGTTGGCGGGAACGGTTCTCTGAGAAGCACCGAAGGTTATTCTGTATCGGTCAGCTGCTTATTAACACTGCCGCGACGGTTCCTGTGAATAATATACGGTGTACCTTGTTTAACCGCCTCTCTCGCCTCCCATGCACCCTCCCTAATACTGCCATGGCGATTTCTGTCGATAGGCGAAATAGGTGGGAACGGCTCTCTAAGAAGCACCGAAGATTATTCTGTATCAGTACGCAATGTACCTTATATAATCAACTATCATATCAGTACACGTTGTACCTTATCTAGCCGCGTTCCTCGACTCCCACGCACTCTTTTGTATCAGTACGCGGTGTACGTTATCTAACCATCTCTCTCGCCTCCCATGCACCCTCCGCAATACTGCCGCGGCGGTTTCTGTCGATAGGCGAAATTGATGGGAACGGCACTCAAAGAAGCACCGAAGATTATTCTGTAACGGTCAGCTGCGGTTGCTCCGCCCTCGACAGAGAAGGAAGTGCCGCGTTTGACCACGTGGTAGGCGGTGGTGGCGGTGGTGGTGGCGGCAGCGCAAGATTGAACACTCGAGGGGTAGACCGAACGGCGAACATCAGGAGCAGACGGCGCGCCGACGTTGTCGCCGCCACTGATGGCAGCACCTCATCTTCGAATAGTGACAACTCCAGTTCGGGCAAAGAGTGAGTCGCGCGTGCGTTTTTTTTGGGGGGGGGAGGGGAGGTTATAGGGTGCGATGCGAGGGGGCTAGTTCGGGTAACGAGTGAGTCACGCATTCATGCGTTGGTTGTGTTCTTGTCGGGGGGGGCAGGGGACATATTCGGTTATTCGGTGATTGCGTGCGTTATTCGTGTTTTTTGTTTGGGCGGGGGAGGGTAGGTGTTCGGGTATCCGGTTATTCGGTTGCTCGGTTATTCGGCTATTCATTTTTTTTAAGCTGTTTGGCTATTGAGCTGTTAGGCTGTTCGAAGCGATTGGTTTCTCGAAAAAGGGAACGAATAGCCGGTACCCCCCAAAGCAACCACACACATAACTTATATACCTGGTACCCGGTACGTCCATACATAGAGCAGGTGCTTGCAGATTTTTTCTCAACATTTTTGAGCATTTTGTTCAGATCGAGTAGCTGCTGTACTATTTACCAGTGATTGGGGTTACGGCAAATCAGAGTAAAAACTTACGTGTAATTACAGTACGCCAAATCAGCTTTTGGCGTTACGTACGGCAGTTGCGGCAAAAACTGGAGGCGAAAAATGGGCATCGCCGGGTTCAACAATGTAACGTGCCCATGGCGTACAACGCCTTGAGCATGTTTGCATCACTGCTGTGGAGTTTTAAGTGTTTTTGGGCGCCGTCGTATCGTAACGTGAAGTGCGCTGCTGCTGCTGTAAATAAAAATGGTTTTCCACTACTTTCTGGGAGGCGCTCTCCTTCCGGGGATAGGGGACACGTATACATTACGGATAAAAAACAAGTTACGCACGGCGGACATGTGTTACCCGTAATTCGACGCACCGCCGTAACCGCCATCACTGCTATTCACTGCCTAACTCACTGCTTCCCGCGCCTGTGCATGGCTGTACTCCATCTGCTGTACAGTCGTAGTCCCTCCTTAGCGCGGTGCCTTGCCAGATAGTAATATCAGCACTAAAGTGGGACCCCGAAACACCCCAGAATAGCGCGGTAGTCTAGGACGAAGTCGTGATAAACGATTTTCACCGCACTATATTGGGACCCCGCACTAAAAGGGCACCGCACTAACGCGAGACCACGGCAGTACCAATTACTGCCCAACCCATTGTTTGTCTTGCCTGTGCATGGCTGTAATATATCCTCCCGGTTTTTCCGGGTTCGGTCGTGCATATCTATTTTTGTGACTTATGTACTAGAGTTTTGGAAATGAGCTAATGCTACGGTAGAGCTGCAGCGTTTTTTTTCTGAGGCTCCTCACTTGAGGAGCTCTATCCTCCTGCCCAAAACTGATTTGGGGAAAAGTAAAAGTACCACCCGATGAACAATCAGATGACCTGGGTATACAATGAAAACTATTGCAAAAAAAAACAAATGAAATTCCGACGATTTTGGGTTAAGGAGCCCCGTCGTTCAGAAACCGTCTCAGTCAAAAAGTGCTGTCTCTATTGTAGCATGCGTCCATCATCGTGTTCATCATCAATGGTATTGAGAAACTGCTGCACTAAGTACTGCCCAACCCATTGTTTCCCCCGCCCGTGCATGGTTGTACCTCATCCTCCCAGTAACCCCGGGTTTTGGTCGTGGATTGTTATTTCGGGTTGCGTTATTGGGCTGATCGTGCTGTGCTGCGTCGGCTGGTACATCAGGAATCCCTGGTGCAAGAGTGCGCCATTAGGAGGTGAGGAAGCGCTCACTTTTTTTTTTTTTTTTAAACCGTCCCTTTTTATTTTCCATCTTTTCTCGAGCAGTGTGTGTAGGTTTGAAATTTGAGATTGTGTTTTAAAAATGTTATTTTTTTATGTTTCGGGCAAAACCGACCCTAAAATTTTCTTAAATTTTCATTTTATCATTATCTCTGGTGCTGTCCGGTACTGTACCTGGTATGTCGTCAGTCATCACCCCCCTGCCAAGAAAGTACGCACAAGGTGTGGGAGTCGGCCTCACAAGTGGTTCCTAGTAGGATGCAGCTCACCCTTCATGCGACTCGCCGAACAACTGACGGCGCTTCGCGCTTGGTGCACGCGATGTCTGCCTGGTCGGTAAAAACCCGACTTGCTCCGTCCCGGCATTGTAGGGATGCGAGGGTCAATGGTCATATGACTACGGCTATGCATGAAAT
>JAYJMJ010000411.1:1576398-1596821 GCA_036873875.1 Laminaria ephemera | reverse complement strand
ATGCGTGACAGTGGACAGCAGCAGTGGTTCAATCTTTATATTTCGTTCATTGGCCGTACTCAGAAGTACGCAGTAAGGGAAATATGGGCAATTTTTTAATAGGGGGGCCTGGGAAAAAAAGAAAAAAAGAAAGAAAAAACTCTAAGTCTTGATAAGGCGTTTTCGACACGAGGTTGCGTTTGGTGACCTTTCACGGTTTGCTCGTTTGCCGTGCTGAGCGTGCTCGTCTGCTCCCTGGGCTCGCATTTTGGCCTCTGTCTTTGTCCATCAGCGTGCGTACACATTATGTTGCTTTACTCTTGATTGTACTGGATCCGTTCGTATCTGGTTTATCAAACATTTCGTAGGGAGTGTTTTTGTTTGCTGCCAGGTACCACTCTTGGTGTAAACAAAAGGACCGTTAGGGTATTGAAGTTAATACGAAACGGTCCTTACATTTCCGTTCAGACTGGCCGCAAGGTCTTCTTGTATTGACGAGTATGAGCACGGGTAAGTCTATGTTGCGCTCTTGCTCTGTGGACCAGCCACCCAATCCGAATTCATTCGTCAACTTCGTTTATGTCCCCGGCCTCGGGATTGGCCTCGGGGCTATCGGATGCCTCCTCCATCGGGCTTGCTTCTGCTGCCCCTCCGCTGGTGGTGGTGCAGCTACGTAACGGCGCAGAAGTGTACGGCGTAATTTTCAAATTAGGTCACGATTTTGGCCAATTTTCTGGTCAATCAGGTTTTTTTGGGCCAATCACAGCACGGCTAGGTCACAATTTTCAGGGCCCACTACTGCGAAATTGCCTCTACCTTCCCCAAGACCATGACCCCGATTTTAGACGGCCTCGTAATCTTGGAAACCCCAGGTCGACCCCCTTCCGTTGGAGTGCAGCGGGAAAATTCCGACAGCTTAGCACCCGCTCATGCTCCTAGCCCTTAGCGCAAACCTACGACACATCGTCGTTTGTAGTATCCGGCAGTCAGGTCGCCGTAACACTAAAGCTCCAATCAGTGGTACTCGACAATATATCGTGTTTCGTGATGTCTGGAGTCTCAAAGGTCTACCCGCTGGCGGACAGTAGCTGGGTAGAGGGGTCGGTTGCCGACAGAGAAGAAGAGTAGTATCGATATATTAGCCGCGCTCCTCGAGCGCCCACGTAGCCACCATCCAAACATAGAAGACAAGAAGAACAAGTAGAAAGGAAGAAAGAGCAAAGCAAAGGTGAAAGTAAAGTGAAAGTCACCGGGAAAACCATCCGCGGAAAAAGCCGCCGAACCCGGGGATATATCCGCTATGAATCTCCAACAACATTAGAGCCAATCTATTATAGGAACTCCCTAGTATCTTCAACCATGGTCATAACCGTACCACGCACTAAAGCACAATCAACAGATACGGTGTTGATGTGTCTATGTAGGTGAAAGGGTAGCATCTTACACAGTGCAAGACACCCTTTTTTTTCTGAGGCTCCTCACTTGTGGAGCTCTATCCTCCTGCCCCACAACTGATTTGGGGGAAAAATAAAGGTTCTACCCGATGAACAAACCCATGGCCTAGGTATACAACAAAAGTTATTGCAAAAAAAAAGGAGTAAAACTCCGACGATTTAGGGTTAAGGAGACCCGCCATTCAGAAAACGTTTTAATAAACCAAAAAGTGCTACCTCTATTGTAGCACGTGTCTCGGATAATAAAAAATAAGAAATTCGGGAGCCGCTATGCTGAAGTTAGTGTAGAACGCACCCTCTCCGAAATAAGAAACAGGGAAATAAGAAACGCAGGCTGATAATTACAGGAATATAAGAAGTCCGGGAGCCGTTATACTGAAGATAGTGTAGAACGCACCCTCTCCGAAATACGAAAGAGGGAAATTAGAAACGCAGGCTGATATTTACAGGAACGTAAGAAATCCGGGAGCCATTATACTGAAGTTAGTGTAGAACGCACCCTCTCCCAAATAAGATGGTGTAGCCTGGGTCAATACTGCTGTTTCTTATTAGGCGTCCTGTACTACAGTCAGCACAGGGCAATACTCTTGGAGTTGGATTTGAGAACAGATGCGCTTCCGTTTGGCGAGAAGAAAAAGCGCTTCAAATTGTAACCCCATTTACAGCTGTGTATAGCGAGCACCGCCACCATGTACTTGGCAGGCAGTGAGCTTGTTCTTGGACGCATGCTTCGATAGTCTAGGGGTGCACCTACGGTACATTTTCTGAGGCTCCTCACTTGAGGAGCTCTATACCTCACCCAAACACCAACACTATTATTATTATTATTATTATTATTATTATTATTATTATTATTATTATCATTATTGTTATTATTATCATTATTATTATTATTTTTGCCCTCCGACTGCGTAGATGCCGTTCCGATATACATCGAATATCCTTCCGTCAAGCAGTAGTATCGTATATCTCCTATGACTCTGCCTACTGTTTCCCAATTTCCCCTCTCCACAACTTTCCATTTTTAGCTACGTACGTATAATCTATCCTATTCCTCATCAATATTCCATCCCCAGTTAGCACCAAAGGTGAGAGACAATGAAGGTGCAACCCGATAAACAATCCCATCGCCTCGGTACATCCCAGCCCCGTCAAAGAAAAGAAGCCAAAAAGTTGCTACCCTGTCATAGCGAGCGTCCTTGATTTTTAACATATTCGTAGCCACACCAAAGCAGGCGTTGTATCACACTCTCCTAAAAATGAGATGCATCGCCCACAGCGCAGCATGGGCGCAAGTCCAGGGTATGCGGCGTGATCCAAGGCATATGGACCAATCATTTTTTTTTTATGCCACTCTTTTGTCTCCTTCGAAATTGCAACTAATACTAATACTATTTTTTTGGCCCTCTGACAATGTAGCGCCGTTCCGATATAAATCGAATATCCTTCCGCAAAGCAGTAGTATCTCTCCTATGAGTCTCTGCCTACTGTTTCCCAATTTCCCTTCCCCACATATTTTCATTTTTAGCTGCAATCTATCCTATTCCTCATCAACGTTCCACCCCAAGGTCATTGGTCCCAGTCCTCCGGCTTAATAGTTATTGTCTTGAATTAGAATGAATTAGATAAATTTCACCCCCCCCCTATCCTATGGTACAAGTTCAGAACCAAGGTGTGTATTGGTGATTCGTGATGTACCGGATTTTTTTAGTAGGTGTATGGTTAATGCCGACAAAAAAAATGTGATTGGAGGAATGCCCCGGCATACCTTGTTAAGGAGGCAGTTGCTGAAAACGGGGTCTCCATGAACGAAATCTGCACGGCGATATCTCGCGCTCTCCTGCAGCAAACAACCGATGTTGGGCAGAGAACACCGATAACTAGTTTGTCGGCAGGCGTATTGCATGCGTACAATAGTTATCTGCTGCCGCCGTAGATAGAACAGCCCGACCAGACATTTACTTCTGGTATTGGCATGGGAAGCCTGCCAAGGATATGATACGGGACTCTTTGATCGTATTCCTACATCCTAAATTCTTAGCCTTGACAGGCTACCCAGGAAAGTACCATAACACTAGCCCACCCTGATGGGAGGGTACGCGACACAGCGGCTAAGATATACACGGGGGTTCTGGGAGTTCTCAAAAGTGCGTTTTAGGACTCGGGTGTACCCTCCAATTTTTGTCACCGGCAGTCCGGCGCGATCGCAAAATCTCTTGTACGCAAAGCACAGAGAGCTTAACGTTCTGCGAGGCCGCTGTGCATACAACTAGGCATAAATGAACCGGCCATATGTGCGGTGCGAAACTGTCACGCCGTTCTATTTTTCTTAACAGTTGACGTTTAGAGGCTAGCCCTTTTTCTTTTTACCACAGCAAACAACGTGGTACACGAATTTCAAGTAGTTTGTCCCCCAAAAATACGGGTACACTCCTAAAGGAGTTGCGGTGTTTTGAGACGCCTGGTATTGCTGTACCTGGTAATCGCGCAGGTACGAAAGAATAGTCTGCGACATTCTTGGCACGTCGATCCCGTCGAATCCGAGATACGCCCTCTCGTTGGAGCCAAGCCTGTGCTTCACCTGTCCCGAAGTAGCGACACGGCACAGGCATACGTTCGTTGGCGATGCTTTGAAAAATTCGACATGGCATGTTGGAAGATACGAAAACTCATCATAGGTCTTCCGGCACATCAAAACTGTGGGGGATCAAAAGCAGCCGCATAGTATTGTTGCGGTATTCATGTGTAGCTGGAAAAGTGTGGCGGCTCGAGACCGTGCCAAACGGGTAAACCAGTTTGTAGTGCTGGCACGTGATGCACAAAGATGACAAAAAAAACTCGCACAAGTTGCAAAGTTTTGGTTGCGCCATAGTCAGAATTTTTCCCCAACCGCGATGATACCGCAAGGCTACTGCTTGCAACTCTTGTACTATTAATACCGTAAAAGTGATTCACATTAACCCTTGTACTATTAATACCGTTGTACATTAACCCAAGCAGTCTGCTTCACATTAACCCTTGTACTATTAATACCGTAAAAGTGATTCTACACTAACTCCAAGTAGTTTGTCTCCAAAAACGCGTGGTACGATAGAGGTAGCACTTTTTGGATTTTTTGTTTCTGGATGACGGGGCTCCTTAACCCAAAATCGTCGGAAACTCATTTTTTTTACGTAGCAATAATTTTCGTTGAACGCCTAGGCCATGGGATTGTCCATCGGGTGGCACTTTTGTTCCGCCCAAGACAGTGTTTGTTGGGAGAATTATAGAGCTCCTGAAGTGAGGAGCCTCCGAAAAACAATGGTGCACCTCTGCCGTACTGTTAGTAGTATTAGTATTACGGAGGACCATAGTAATCAGGACCCACGATATACACAAAAACCTATATATTTACCTTTTTTTACTAAACATATTTGGTCCTGATTACTATGTTCCTCCATAATAGCGTGCGTCGGGTGCAACTCTGAAGGAGCTAAATGCATGCCATGTAGCATTGGTATTGGTCTTAGCGCGTAAAAGTTTTGTTGTAGGGCTAGGGTTACGGTTAAGTATTGGTCATAGCGCGTGAAAAAAATTGCGATGGAAACCGATTAAATGATGAACGAAACGTCCACAATTCAACCTCGCACTGCCCACCGTTCGCTCGCCTTCCGGTATATTTCGTAGGTCTGCACACATGATGGAAGGCACTCGCCGTCTGGTACAGGTTTGCACGCATGATGGAAGGCACTTACCTTCTGGTACGAGTTTGCGCACATGATGGAGGGCACTCACTTTCTGGTACAGGTTTGCACACGTGATGGGAGGCACTCACCTTCTGGTACAGGTTTGCACACATGATGGAAGGCACTCATCTTCTGGTGTAGGCTTGCACACATGATGGAAGGCACTGGCCTTCTGGTATAGGTCTGCACACATGACGGAAGGCACTTGCTTGCTGGTATAGGTTTGCACATATGATTAAAGGCACTCACCTTCTGGTATAGGTTTGCGCACATGATGGAAGGCGGTCGGCTATTGTGCGGTCGCTCGGAGGCAACCGCTTGCTGAAGGGGCTCGCAGGCAGGCGCAACGACGCCTAGTTTGATAGTTAACGTTGCCGGCCGGCAGCAAACGAAGATACGGAGGTTAGAAGAGATAGGGGTCAGAGTAAGAGATCAGAAGAGGTAGGGATCAGAGTACTGGCGATAGGGTGAAAGCTTGTTCCGCTTGCCCCGCTCGCGCATTTTTTTATGACGCCTGCCTGCTACGGCAGAGGGCCCCCATTTTTTTTTTCTGAGGCTCCTCATTTGAAGACCTCTATACCTCTCCCAAAAAATGATTTTTTTGAGTTTTTTGGGGGGGGAAAAACAAAAGTGCTACTTCGTATTATAGACGATGAACAATTCCATGGCCTAGGTATACAACGAAAATTGTTGTAAAAAAAATACTGAAATTCCGACGGTTTTGGGCTATAAGGAGCCCCGTCATTCAGAAACAGAAAAAAAAAAGAAGTGCTACCTCTATCGTAGCACGCGTCATTTGTTTTTGTTTTTTTAAATCGACCTTGTCCAAGGCAAACGCCGCAAACGTTCCCCCTGGAAGAAGGCTGAGTGAAAGTTTAGGGCATGCCCTCCGCGTATCTTCGTAAATTTAAGCAATACGAGCTGGACCGGCCAAAAACAGCTTTTTAGTCGGCCTCCCACTTCCTCACGCTGGTTTTTTTTCGAATTTGGAGCTGAAAATTTGACACGTGCTTCCTTAGAGTATGCCAAAGCGATTTCCTGCTGCTCCTTTTGGTTTTCATTTTTATTCACGTTTTTTTCGTGATGTAGGCATATTTTCTGAAAAAAAACAAAGTATTTTGGCCTACAGCTGATGGGGAAAAGTGTCAAATCCAAAGGAGCAGCAGTGAATGCCTTTGGCTTGCCCTTAAGAAAGACGTATAATAATTCCCAAGCCTAAAAAAATCAAAATTGGCGTGAGCATCCCAGATTTTGTGGATCTCATCGTAATATCTTAACTTTTTATAGGGGATCATATTCACGCCATATCTCTTTATGGTGGTCGAACTACGCAATGGTAAGAGTATCGATCGGTTGGGCACGCTACAAGGAACGTTCACGCCGAGTATCAGCGACATCGCTAATCGGACGTTCTTATAGATTTTAGTATTGATCCTTGACGACAAATGGACTTTCTCAACTTTCTCGACGAAAACAACTCGGATTCCAAAAATTATGAGGTCGGCAAATGCGCTGCAGGCTCAGTAACGCTGCAGCCAATTTTGAAGTGCTAACATTTCCAAAGGGTCGAGAAAATGCCGGGCGAGTTTAAAAGCGATTATTGGCCAGCCCAGCTCGTATGGCAACTTTTTTTTACAGTGCACTCGAAGTACTCTATTACTTCTACAATAGGATCGGGGACCTCTCTACAATAGACTGTTGGTTTTACACTAGATATTCCGGATGTCTAATAATTGAAATTAGTCGAGCAATTGATTTCGTAATGCGTCCAACCATTGCAATGTTCCGGGTAATTTGTTACGAGTCTTCTCTAGTAAGTGGAATCGTTCGGGCAAAAGGTTTCTGCCGTGATCTACCAACAGCAATGTTCGGACAATAGATTATTGGTCTGTTCTTCTAACAGGAATTGTGCAGACAATAGGTTTCTGTTATAACCAACCAATAGGAATGAGAGGGCAATACAAATTAGGTTTATCAATTCATTGTTATTGTCCGTTCAATAGGTCCCTGATCCACAATAGACTATTATTGCTTGTACAATAAACATTCGTGATGCCTACGTACGTTTGTGCAGAAGACGAGGATGACCCCACGTACGTGTCGGAAGCGGAGGACAGTGACGGAGAATGTATTAGTTCGGGAAAGACGTCCCAAGGCGCGTCGGGTAGTGCACGCGATGGTAGCGAGCTCTCGGGTAGTGCAGGTGACGGTGGTGGGCCAGTGGGTAAAGAAGGCGATAACAGAAAGACCTCAAGCAGTGCAGGAGGCAGGAAAGCGGCTTCGGATAGTGCGGGCGGCGTTCGTGGTGGTGCTAGGCCCTGCGTAGACCCGAAATCCCAGTACAAATATTACTCTTGGAGTAGTGGCACTCACCGGTACCTAGGGTGTGATGGTCACATGCATGCCTTTTACGGGGTCGGGGTGGGGACCGAAGGATACGGCCAGAAGCGCAACAGCGGGAGTTGCGTGGGTTCTGGAGTTGCAACGCGGTGTCTGTAAACTGATGCAGTCGCCACGTTAGCGGTGGTGGTGCCAGGCTCTGTGCAGACCCGGAAGGCCAGTCAAAATCCGGACCCGATTAGTGGCGTTGACAGGCGCCCAGCCAGGGTGTAATGGCCACATGTATGCCTTTCGCGGGGTGGGGGTGTGGGCAGAGGGCTACGGCCAGATTTTACAACGTCCGGAAGTGCCCTGACCCTTCGCAAATTGGACGATAACGTAGCTGTGTGGAATGCGAGGGGTTGACCTGACGTTTCGCAGCGTGGGCGACCACGTGGCTTTGTGCAATGCGAGGGGTGACCTGACCTTTCGCAAAGCGGGTGGCGGCGTGACTTGTTTCAATACGAGGGGTGACTTGATCTTCAGTACAGTGGACGACGGCGTGTCGTTGTGGTATGCGCGGGGATGACCAGGCCGTCGGCGATGTGAGCAACGGCGTCACATTTAACAATCGGAGGGGGCGACGCGAATTTTTCCAGTTTTGGGGGTTTAGTATTCGGCATCACTACTTTCCTCGATTTATCCCGTCGTGCCTTCAACGTTTTGGTAGCTCGCTTTGCTGATAGTGGCTTGCTACAGAGACACTTCTTCAAAATTCAAGATCGCTTTCTACCAGGCACTGAGCACTGGCTATGGACAACTATGTTACTGGCCAGCGACATTCAGCTGCGAAACACTCGCATCAGCACTCGATCGAGACGATTAGCGTCGAGGTCGAGGGACCAGTGCGAATCATACAAAATTTGGATTCCAAGAAATAAATGTAAGCCCGGCATATATAAAAAAACGGATTGACTATCCCGTTGACTGCCCTGCTCCCGCTACCCTGATCGTCGCCAGAGCCTCCCGCCTATTCTACACCTCATACGTCATTTCATAATGTCGGATCACTGGCACTTACACGGGGTCACCAACGGGGCGAGGCGCCAAGGGGAGGTTCTCCCCGCCCCGTTTCCTACCCCGAGCCCCGCTCACCCTGCCTAAAACCTGTGTACGTACGTACGGCAACCACAAACACTCCGTGTAACACGCAAGATAACACACCAACTGAGACGAGTTTCAGAGCCAATTATCTCCGAAACAAGGGTAGCACACACAACGAACCTGGCGGCTTTGAAAATATCTCGGTAGACGCGTCGCTCGGCGTTTGCGCTCTCCCCGTTGTCGACAAAATCAGCTTCGAAAAATGTCCGAGCGTGTGTTATCTTACATGTTAAACAGCACTACTGTAGTATTAATAGTAACTAACGGCAATAAAAAAATACCACGTACCATTATATAATACTAGCACAACACAACCGGGTCTTCGCCGTGGTGGGCTGACGTCTGCCGCCAGCTCCGGGTATGCCCGTAATGGTTGAGAGAAACACGTGGGTACAGTATAGGCGCGGCCGTAAAAGGGGCAGTACACTGCCAAGTCGTATCCACTGATCGTAATAGTAGTGCATCGCCGGGTCCAGGTATGCCCGTACTGGTCAAGAGATGTAGGTACAGTATATAGGCGAGGTCGTAGTAGCGACAACAGTATACTGCCAAATCAAAAGGTGGCTTACAAAGTAAAAAATAATCTAATGCTGCGCAAGGTTCGGATCCACCCACGTTCTGGGGGCATTGCGTGTTTCATTTTTCAAAAAGTGGCCTACGAAGTCTAATCTGGTTAAGCCCCGAGTAGCATAGCACCGAGGTATCATAAAGTCAGCATTACGGCAGGCGTACATCTGCACGGTTAGTCACTGAGCGAACAGCACAGCGCTAGCCTCCCCTGCGACAGCACGCCAAAACCGTACGAAAACCGCTCGAGCAAAGTCGACCAATGAAAGAGCTATAAACTCCACGGTAGGTGGTCGTTAGAAAAACTCGGGTGCAAAACTGGCAGTTTATTGAATTAGAGCATATTGGGTAGCTTAAATCGACGGTATCGACGAAGCAAGGCCACCACAGCACCGTTCAACCCCTTGTAGCCCCAACCCTGACCTTAACCCCCAAGTAACTATTTTCCGGCCACAAGCTCAGCAAGAAGAAAAGAGGTGCTCGCTACGGAAGATTGTCGATGAGCTGATGCCACCACAGCACCTTTCAACCCTAACCCTAACGTTAAAACCTAAGAAAACACTATCCGGTCACATACTCAGCAAGCAGACAGCACCTTTCAACCCTAACTCTACCCCAAAACCCTAACAAAATATTTTCCGGTCACATACTCAGCAAGCAGACAGGAGGTGGTCGCTACTGGAGATCGTCGATGTCGGAGTCGTCGTCCAACATCTTGGACAATATATTCTGCCGACAAGTAACCACGACGCAAGGAGGACGCCATCAGGAAGGAGGCGGCGGGTTAGAGGCTCGCGAGGGTAAAGAGGTGCACCGTGCCCCGAACGTGTCTGCTCATAGTAGGAACCATGAAGCACAGAGGATGCCAGGCAAGAGGGAACGCAATCAGAAGCTCGAGAGGCGAATTAGATGCACCGTGCTCCGGACGAGTGGCGATTTAGATGCACCGTGTCCCGGACGAGTGTACTCGTGTAGGATCGTACTATTTATCTTTTATTGATGGCACGGGCTAGATTTCAGGGAAATGAGCTAATGTGACATGTGAGAACATCACCATCATCACTTGTAGTAGGAACCATCGAGGAAACAATGCCCCTCTGCGTCACGAGAAGCGTTTGGGCGGAAGGGAGAAATCTCCACGGACAAATAGGTCGTCGCTCGTAAATAATATCGCCAGATGGAAACAAGATGAGGGTCATGCTGCGATGCAGAAGTCGGCGACGTGCGGATGCTGACGAGAATACATAAGTATGCCGCTCGGGTCGAAAACCAGAACAACCAACTGCTGTGGATTCTTAAAAATTAGTTTCTGCAAGCCTCAGGGTAGCAGTTGACTGGACGCAACGCGTCTACCTGCCGCGCGCTAATCTGCGCAATAAATAACAATTGTGCACGCAACAGACCTCAGGTGCTGTACTCCGCGCTTCAACCGAGAGCACGGCGGATTACCATCGTATCACATACTGTTGCAACAACAAGAACGCGAGTAAGTGTGTGTTCGCCTCGAAAATATTGGGTATGACGCAGGTACCCCTGTCCATTGATCGCGGTTAGAGTGGCAGCAGAAATCGGCCCCAACCGAGGCAAATAAAACCCCTGGTGCCTTTGCGGCTGACCGCACCTGCAGTGGTTTCGGCCGTGGCACCAAAAAGCAAACGTTCGATCTCGGCGGCGGGCTCGTAAACGTGCCGAAACAGGCGGGAGCGCTCCAAAATTTCCCACTCAGAACAAAACAAAATAGGTAAACCAATTAAAACCATTCACAAGGAAAAACAAACATCATACAACAGCTGGAAAAAATCATACCAGGTATTATGTTTGCTATTAATTGATACATTTCTTGGGAGACGAAACGACGGCGGGCAAGGGCCAGATCCTCCTGGAAAGATCTGCGCGATCGACCCCAGCCAAGGACCAACGAGGCCACGCTCACTTTGAAAACATTGCGAGCATAAACCAGCAAAGTCATAGGGTAGACGGTAACATTGCTCGGATAAAACGATCAAATCCGCCGGGTGGTCAGAGCTCGCTCACCTTCGGTTTCTTATCTTTCTCCTGGGTGTTTTTTGTCTCCCGCTTGACCGCGATCCCGGCGATGTTACCGCCAGCAGCTGGTCTTGTTGATGCACCGTAACTACCACCGCCACCGCCGCCTCCTATCACCGCCGCTGCCGTTGGCGAAACCTGTTTTCTCTTTCGTCGCCTTCGGGGGGACGATTCCAGCCCGAAACCGGACGTCCCCCCACCCTCACTCCCACCGCCGCCGTCGCTTCCGCTGCTGTCTCCGCCGATGTGCTTCAGCGCTTCGTCCAGGGAAGTTCTTCGTGAGCCGCCGTCGTCGACGCCTCCGCCACTGCCGCCACCACCACCTCGAGCATCGCCCAAATCATCGCCGGACTCGGAGCCATCAAGCGTCCGTTGCCAGAGCGGGGACGACGGCGGCGGTCGCCGTCGGGATCGTTGCGAGGTCGCGGCCATTTTCTCTACCGACCGCAGCTCGCTTGACCGCTGGCTGGTACTTTCGTCCAACTCCTTCTTCACCTTCGGCATGCTGCCATCGTTCTCCTCGCCTCCTCCTGCTGCTGCTCCTTTCCATCCGCGAGAGCTTCCGCTGCCGCCGCCGCCGCCGCTTGCGTTGCCTTCGTCAACGTGAAGAGAAAGGTCCCCGCCCGAGACTTCCTGCGAATGGCGACAGCGGCGGACGGAGGTTGTTGTCGGCCATTAGTGGTGTTGTTCTTACATTAACGCATCGCCATAATCAAGTTCGTGTTCACAAGACAGGGAACTCTAGTAATAGTAGGCGTGTGCGGGTTATTGCTCTACAGCAACCCCGAGCGCCCGCACTATCTCTGCCCTCTCAGATATAGCCTTGCACGTTAGCTCGCCGATTTACCTTACCACGTCCTCATCCACCACTGTCTGATCAGTTTCAAGAAAAAACTATACGGGCCGAGCAAGCCAAACTATTCGCTGGGAAGGGGATCCGTATCCGCTCTCTCCCCTCCCCCACCCCCCCGCTCTCGAAATCTCCCGCAGGTGGAAACACTAACCGTGCCGCAAACCAACCGCACCACAACATCCGCGACAACCAAATCAAATTTTCAACCCTTTTGGGAAATCAGGGGGGTAATCTGAGGAAACAATATATGATGATTCAGCATCGGCCACACGAAGGAGCCCGGGCTGCTGTTTTTCGTCAAGTGTCCAACACTATTGTATACGTACCGACACTATGAGTAGCCCGGACAACTGATAAAACGCAAACAATAAATAGGGTGTTTGCTAGATACCCACTTTGGTTGGGTAGGAGTTGGGTAGGAAAACATGTAATACTAGTATTGAAACCGTCGAAAGGTCACAATTCAAGGCCAACCCAACACGCGAAAAATCGGCGAAAAAATATATTAGAAATACCTTTTCCTACCATTTTTTATTTTCTAACCTATGCTTCTCGTGGGTTGGTTGGCCTTGGGTTATGGCATTCATCGGTTTCAATAATATATTTACATTTTTTTCAATCCAACAGAAAAGTTTGGAAATCGCAAAAACACTCTAAGAATTAATTACTGTTTCGGTCGCTATGCTTGGGTCACAAAAAAGGAAACGAGCAGGCATTTACACTTCACGCCATGTACGCACTCCCCTTTTGAAACAATGATTGCGATAGTATCGAGCATCTAGGAAACAAGCGTGCAACAGTACTGGTATCACCACGCTGCGCGCGTGTCCTACAGCTCCTTACATTGCGGTGAAGACTCATCCCCTACCCACCCAGCAGCCCGGGCTGTTTCGTGGGGTAGACGCTGTAATCGTGGATTTTTTTCGACATTTTGTTTCCCTCTCAAGTCTCAAAGGGGTATTTTTAAGTCCTCCACTAGAACTAACTCATCACTATTTCGGTCGTTACACCTAGACCCCAAAGGATAACGAGCACGCACCTACAACAGAACGCTACACACGCACTCACTAGCTCAGACACCTAAGCACTCCCCCAAACCAAACCTCATCACCGTTTTGGTAGCTGTACCTATCGGTCCAAGTAGAGAAAACTTACAAGCATTTACACATCACCTGGGTCCCTGCGGGCACAGCAAACGCCCCCCCGTCTCCATCCTGCCACCCCCCGCCCGAGCCCTCCACGCCCGGCTCTGTCTTCACTCTGACCGCCGCCGCACCGATGCCGTCCCGCTCTGTACAATCTCCTCCTTCCGCCCCCGGCCTAGCCCTCCCCCGTTTCCTGCGGGCGTCTGTCTTCGTGCCCGCGTTGTCCGTACGACTAGCGGCGACACGTTTTGCTTTCCCTTTGCCACGGCTATCAATTATTCGAGGGGTTCCACAAGACACAAATGATGGGCGGTTCGACAAAACGCGATTGTTGGGGAGGTTCCGTAAGCCACGACTGTTTGAGGGGTGTCTATAAGACAAGACTCTTCAAGGATTCCCTAAAACAAGCTTGTTGCGGGTTTCCACAAGCCGTGATGTTTGGGAGGTAGCCATCAGGCGCAAGTGTTGGGGGGGAATTTTGGGAGGTTTCATTAGACGCGATTGTTGGGGGGATTAATAAGACGCGATTGTTGGGGATTCACAAAGACTCGATTGTTGGGGCATTTCATAAGACGCCATAACACGCGAGTGTTGGGGGCTTCCATAAGACGCGATTGTTGGGGGATTTCCATAAAACGATATTGTTGGTTTCCACAAGACGTGGTTGCTGGAGGGTTCCAAAAAACGCGATTGTTGAGGGGGCTTCATGTGACGCGACTGTTGGGGGCGTCTATAAGATGTGATTGTTGGGGGGTTGCATACGACGTGAATGTCGGGGGGTTCCACAAGAATGCGATTATTGGGGTGTTTCGAAAACGGAATCATTGGGGGATTTTGACACGACGTGATTGTTGGTGGAACCCATAACACGCGATTGTTGGGGGAGTGGCATGTTTACGGTCGGCGAGACAGCGCCGCCAGCGCACGCATCTAAAACTATATTAGCGCACCAGAGAAGCGGGTGATAGGACGCGGGCAAAAAGCAAACGGCTGTCACGTTGACCACGACTGTACATTTTTAAAGCCGGCATGTACGGAAGCGTAGGGGCGTGGGGGCGTTAGGGGCGCGCGGGGAGTAGGGGGCGGTTGGGCGGGTTCTGAACTAACATGATTATGAACATAGGAGATCGTACAAAGTAGACCGCTCGGTAGAAGGCGGCAGGGTAATCGTCTTGGCGCGCCTGGGGTAGAGACCGAAGCCCCTCGCCGCCTCGCCGAGCACGGGTCCCAGCAGAAATGTCATAATTCCCGCTGCTCTAGTTAATCCAACCAATGACTAGCCGATCCGTCCAGCCAACTCACAGGCCTATTAATCATACTATTATTAGTATCTCTGCGAAACCCGACAGGCCCGTGCGAGACAACAAAATGTGGTCGTCGAGGTCTCCTCTTAAGTCACGGTGGTGTCCTAAATGTGGTCGTCAATTTACCCTTACCTGGTGGTGGTGTCTTGATTTCCGCTCGCCCCCGCCTCCAGCTCCTCCCCGCCATCGCTTTCGCCGCTGTCCCCGCCTGCGCCGGGGGAGGCGTTCCCGTCTTCGCTCGCCCGCGCGCCCCCACTCGACTCGTCCTCACTGCCTTGTTCCTGTCGGCGCGTGGGGAGAAAAGGTAATGGGCGGCCATCATCTTGGCATGCCGCTTAACCCTTCTTGTAAAACGGCAAAAACGATCCCAGACATATTCCCAAGTGTTTTGTCCCAAAAAAAAGGGGTGCAGCGCTAAAATGGATAATGAGGCATAATATTCCTTCTTCCTTCCCCCCCTCCTTTCTTTCTACAGTCCTTCCTTCGTTCCGTCATTTCGCCCAGACCCTTCCTCTCTTTTGCAACAATATTTTCTTCCTAAACGCGCTGTTTTAAATCCTGATGTGCCGTGCTCTGATGCGGGATGCAGGTCGCAGCTGCCCGGCCAGTTCGTATGAAATGTAAATAATATGCCCCGCGCAAGATATAGGGCCTCGCCTGCGGGGCTCACTACACCCGAAAATACTATGATATACTTTTTGATACTGGTTTATCACAATGTTTTCCATCCTTAGTACTTATAATGCCCGTTGTTCTCCGCCGTCGATAATATAACAAAAGCAATGAACAGAAAGTAGGATACTCTGGGCATTGTTTAGAAAGTGCTCTCGCCAATACCCTACAGCCATCTGTCGACGACCCGCAAGAGGTCAGGGCCCGACGCCGCCACCACCCCCGTCGACACGGCGAGACTTAGCAGCAGCTAACACAGCACGCGCGTGAGGGGGGGGGGGGGGGGCAAGAAAGAGAAAATGGAGTTCACGGGAGACAGCACGAGCGGGATAGGTTTCCTACCCTACCTTATCCTACCCTACCCAACACTACTCCCCCCTGCCTCACCCTGCCTTGCCCTACCCTGCCCTGCCCTACCCTACCCTGCCCTACCCCATCCTGCCCTATCGCTACACGTCGACGTCAAACTGCACGAAGACTACGGGGTACGGCCATCGCTGAGAAGGGTGTAGTAGATAGTAGCGACGGCGCACGCGCGAGCAACGGGCGTTTGAAAAAGACGCGTGCTACGATAGAGGTAGCACGTTTTGGAAATTTTGTTTCTGAATGACGGCGCTCCTTATTAACCCAAAATCGTCGGAATGTCGTTATTTTCTTTCAATTTGATTTTTTTGTATACCTAAGCCATGGGTTTGTTCATCGGGCTGTAATTTCAGTTTTAATCAAAAATCAGTTTGCGGGTGAGGTTCAGAGCTCCTCAAGTGAGGAGCTTCAGAAAAAAAAAAGGTGCAACTCTATCGTAGCACGTGTCAAAACGCCTACCTGCAGCGAAACTCCGTGGGCCGAGCCGCCTCGACGGTGGGACCGGAATCCGAAAAACCCTTGTCCACACTTCTAGTACTGTTGCATTCAAATTTCAAGTGCTTAGCCCCCACATCGGAAGATCGTTGCGAGCGTTGTATCTATCCGCAGCACGCACTGTTGACAAACACGCACTCATAATACATGTAAGGGTGTTGCCTACCGAATATTGATCAATCACCCACCCCAGGGTAAAAGCCGTAGAACATACGCACACCTGGAGCTGAACGATCATGGCCTTCTTGGCGTTGACGACGAGTGCCGCTCTTTCCAGCACTTTTCGCAACACCTGCCGGTCGAAGCGAAAAACACCCACATGACAGAGAGCACCCGCGGTTGTTGCAATGAAGGTTGTGTGCCATTGAGTGCGTTATCCGTTTCACCACTGCAAATGTTGCCCTACTCAATTCCACATAGTTTGTTAGAATCTCGGCTCTCAGATAGGTGCTTTCGGCGTAACAAGTGTACGGCAAGTGCTTCTCCTATTGTAATACCTTTCGCTTGTCGTTGATTGCCGTGTCCAGCAGGCCTCTCAGTTTGGTTCGCTCTTGGCTGGCTCGCTCGGTATCTCTCCGCAATCGGCCCGCCTCCTGACCAGACCGATGCAAAGCCCGTACTGCTCCCAGCAGCAGCCCCCCGCTAGCCTGTGATTACAGTAAAGAGTGCAAGGTGTGGTGTGATGTGGTGTGGTGTGGCTCGAACACGCCATATACCCGTCAAACCCCGTCGCTGCAGCTCTCACAGCCCTCGAAATCGCAACCTAGCCCTAACCCTATCCATACTCCTTACCCTAACTCTAACCCCACGCCGAAACACAAGGCCTTTAACCCGGGGATGTCTCCTCAAGTCCCCCGTAGTCGTGATTTAGATCTCGCCTACGTAGTCCTCATCATCGGTTTCCGCCCGAACACGTTCGGCGCCCTCTATGCCAATCGCGGCGTCAACAGGAGCAAACACGGAGCTCTGGCAGCGAAACGAGAGAGGATGGCCAAAGCAGTCCGTAACCCAAAGGAACAACGAACACCCCACAAACTGAAACAATCATGGCGTGTGGACGCGTGCTAGCGAAGCGGTAGCATCTATTTCTTCTGGGACTCCTCACTTGAGGAGTTCTATACCTACCCAACAACCAACCTTGAAAACAATGTACCAGGTACGTTGACCGCGTTAGAACTGCACTTGCACTTTTGGTGGACAAACTACTTGGAATGAATCACTGTAAGATTTATTTTCCAGTAGAAAAAAAAAGGGTCAAGCTCGATGCACAGCCCCATGGGCTAGGATATGACAGGTATCCAACGAATAATAATAGTAAAAATTACACTTCATCCAAAAATATTGGGTACTTCTTCAGTTCAGGAGCTCCGTCAGTGAGAGAAACGACACAAGCTACGTTATAGGGGTAGAGCCTACTTTTTCTGAAGCTCCTTACTGGAGCAGTCCTCTACCTGACGCCTGCTACGATAGAGGTAGCACTTTTTGCCTGAAACGTTCTCTGAATGACGGGGCATCCTTAACCCCAAATCGTCGGAAATATTCCAGTATTAAAAAAAAAAAGTCGTTGTCTACCTAGGCCATGGGGGTTTTTCATCCGGTAGCACTTTTATTTTTTTTTCCCCAAATCAGTTTTTGGGACAGATACAGAGCTCCTTAAGTGAGGAGCCTCAGAAGAAAAATGGTGCACCTACACCGTACCATGCGTCATCTCACACAAAAACTGCCTTTGAGAAATATTGAAAGTGGGACCCGATGAACAATCCCATGGCCGACGAAAAAACACACAAAATTGGTATTCTGACGATACTGGGTAGCTCCCCCAGTGAAGAAATCCAGGCAGGAAGAACGTTTTGGTCCAAAATTGCTACCTCTATCGCACCACGTGTCAAATGTTTGGGCTCGAAAAGTGATTCCTTTACCGCAGCATGCCTCTACGATCGAAACCTGACCACGGAACCTACAGCGATATTTGTATCAACAAAGGCGCTACAGGAAACGGACAGCCGCAAGTCGACGCGAGACGTGCACACGTATACAGTCGGGGTTTCCCTATAATGCCGGCAGAATATTGCCTATTTCCGGTATAGTGCCGGTGACATTGCTTGGCACGACTGGCACACGCTATACTAGTACCAGTATCGGTACTTTACTCCAATAGTGCCGGTGGCCGGTATACTGCCAGTAGTTCTGGCTGGCACACACCGTCACTATAGGGAGACCCCCACTGTACCTATAGGCAATACATCACCTCAGCTGTGATACTTTTGACCAAAAATGTTGAACCTCAATGTTGCAAGCTGCGATAATAATCTGGTCGCTCGTCTTCTATCGCATACAGTTATTAGTTACCAGGGCGCGAACGTTCCATCGCATACTATCAATAGACACCAGATACGTGCATAGTCGGTGCAGCTCCCAAACGGCGGTTTCATGTTACGGTTCGTAAGAACCTGCATGCCTAGCCATGTCATGGCAAACCCATGCATATGCCGGTGTGTCTGTCCCCAGACGCCACACTTTCGCCGGATACGTCAGTTAGACGCGCCGGTGAAAGCACGGGGCGTAGATGGGGGTATTTCCTCCAACACTGTGGCTCGAGGTGTCCATTTTGGGAGCAATGCGTACACTCCTTGCTATAGTACTCTGCCTGGCGACCGCGTTGATTGTCCAGTCGTCCGCGCTGCTCCCGTGCAGGTCCAGACTGGTCTGTTACCCCCTGACGAGGGTATTGGGTTACCCCTTGACGCGGGGATTGGTTCCGACGATCACGCTCATCCCCCCCGGCGCGACCTCTTCCACCCCGACCACGCCCGTAATTGTCATCTATCGCTGCGTCAACCACTCGCTGTATTTCCGGCCATTTGGTTGCCAGATGGAACACATGTTGACTAAGGGTTGTTGGATTTTCCATCGCGGTATCATCTATGATTATTTTATTTTTGACGCTCTCGCGAAACTGACGCGGCCGAAGGGCGTCAACGAACACCTTGCTGAAAGACTTGCCCGCGGCAGACTTCCAGTTACCCCACCTGTTCCCGTTATCCTTAAAACGGTGCCAGCAGTTGGCATCTGTTATTGCGTTACGGGTAGCTTCCCACGTGGAAAATGCGTGACTATGAACGTCGAATGCGTTGTTTGGAGGTGTGACATTTGCAGCAGCAACCTGTAGGCGCTGGAGCATGGCCACTGCACTGACGCTGATGTGAGACCGTACTACAGAGCGTAGGCAGTCCAACAGTTCCGCATCACTTATAGACGGAACGCGGGTGGTGGGAAATTCACCCAGATGGCAAATTGTATCGAGAGTATTTTCGGACATACATGTCCGCATCGCTACTTGTATACCCTCGTGCGTGGCATCTCTTAAAAACTCACCCCACAGGTATGAAGTCACCACAGGCCGCCGGTGTGCACGCCGTCAAACGCGGGGGCTTTGGCTTGGGTACTATGCCTTGCAGCTTGTAGCAGAGCCGCCATTTCCGTCTGATTCCTCCTGTTGGTTATTGCGTCTGGAGCCGGCGGTTCAGGGTGAGTTTGTTGAATGAAGACCACCTCTCCTCGTTTAACAACTCGGGGCAAGACAAGGTTTATCACGATGAACTGTTGTTGAGAGTTCAGAGACGTGCAATCGGAGCCAGGGCTTTTCGGTACAGCACACTCTTCATCAGCACCTTTATCTTCATCATAACCGACAAAACTGGCGCAAAACATGAAGTAGGCTTCCCCAGCATGGTCGTCTCAGGACTAGGTCGTCATCCGTCAGGCCTTGAACCATGATGTCCTTAAACTTGCGGTCCGTAATGGGCTCTCCCATATTTTCCACTTGGTCGCTTCTCCTTGTTGAAGTTGAACCAAGTTAGTTGGTGTCCTCGTTCTCCGTGCAATCGTTACGTACGTCCATCCCTCTCAGATACTCCGATCTGCTGGGGAGTGGCCGTAGCGGCATATTCTATACTGACGCCGGAATCGACCTGCCTCAACCAAGATCTCGACTACACCGGCACTATTAAGCCGGCATTGACTACGGCAAACCGTTCGCCCCCGTTATCTAAAAGGCTCGCCAGACCTGGCCATCATCTATAAGAACGAGCAATCCACCGGAAAGGAAGCCTAGATGCGTCACTACCTACGAGCTGGAATGTTGTTTCATGCCTCGCAGTGCTGCAAGATACGCGATGCATATGACTGCACGCATCGTGGGGCTGTGTTGACGTAGTACCTTCACCATGTTGTATGGTATAGTCTATCGAGTCGATGAGCTGCAGCAAGCGTTCAACGTACGAAGACGAATCGTACGAGTACATTGTATCCGTGTCGTATTGGTGTTTGTACGTAGT
>JAYJMJ010000411.1:1556655-1568318 GCA_036873875.1 Laminaria ephemera | reverse complement strand
TAACGCCCCGTATAACTCTAAATGTTCTTCTTTTACCTTATTTCTCAGCGTTAGCCTTTCCCTTATTTCTATCCGTTATTTTAGTTCTGTCTTGTACCCCCCAAACTTCTCTATGGACTATATCTTCTGGTTTTCCTCCTATACCCTGCCATACTTTCTCGACAACGCTATCCCACCTTACTCCAGCTCGTTATTTTGTTACTTTCTCCCACACAGCCCTATCAGCTATGGCTGGCAACCTCTGTTTTGGCATGTTCCTTACCTTACGTTGCCAATCCAACTTCCTCACGTATCTATTTGTTTGAAGTGGGTACATTCCCAGTTCTGTTCTTAATGCTTTATTACTCGTCGTACTTGAGCATCCTAGCACTGTTTTAGCTGCGACCATCTGTACTGTTTCCAGCTGCTTTACGAACTTCGGATTCCCTTCCCATATATCTCCTGCATACCCTAGCTTCGGTGCAATCACATTCGTCGGAATACATCGTTTGATCCTAGTTTCAAGGTGCGAGTCTGTTAGGATCGCATCCATCTTGCCGACGTGTGCTTTACCCTTCCCTATTAATTTCGCTATGTGTGCGTCCCAAGAGCATTATTTTGAGATTTGTACGCCAAGGTACGTATGTTGGTCTACGATCGGTAGTTCATCTTATTTTCATCTTCTCCCCACTTCCATTTGAACGTTGCCGGGTTCTCCTTGTCCTCGTTGCCTAAAACTACTCCGCACTTTTTTACGTTCGCTGTCACTCTCCATTTCCTACGGTAGTGTACTCTCTTGCCTTCCCTATCTTTTCTGCAATCCTTTGATCTGGGTGTTTCTGATATACACATGAAATCATCCGCAGACATCAATCCCGACACCGTATCTTCCCCCACCGTAATTCCCTGCTTTGCTGCTTTGACTGCTACTATCGTGTCACGAATATATACCTTGAATAAATTAGGTGATAACGTATATCCCTGTGCAACTCCTTGCAAAATATCAACGCAATTAGATATTTCCCCGTCCAGCATCACAGCACTTTTCGCACATTCTGTCATGCATTTCATCATTCTCCACATCTCTCCTCTGATCCCAATTTCCCACAACTTTTCCACAACCCGTTTCTTCATACTGTGCCATAGGCCTTCTGTACGCCTAGAAAGAAACAATACGCTGTTTGCCCCGCGTATTTCCTACCTTGAATTATCTTACCTAATGTGTATACGTGGTCTACGCAGCTACGGTTTGGCCTATAACCCTGCTTCCCTTCGCTTATTTTTTCTTCCTTCTCCATCATTGTCCCATTCTATCATTCAAAACCTTTCAGAACGTTTTGCCTACTGTGCTTAGTAGTGTTATCCCTCTATAGTTCCCTGGGTCAGCCTTATCTCCTTTCTTGAATGAGTTTACTACTACTACTCCTTCTCTCCACCTCTTAGGTGCGTACTCGTTTTTCCAGATCCAATTATACAACATAACCATCATCGTAAGCACTCCTTCTCCCCCGTACTTCATAACTTCGTTAACTATTTGGTGTGCCTCTGCTGCCTTTTTATTCTTAAGTTTAGCTACACACTTAATTACTTCTTCCGTTGTTAACTCTCTCTATAACCCTTCTGAACCACTATCTTCCCTTTTTGATGCATATACTTCCGCCTCTGCCCAAGCGTTAATTTCCTTCTCGAATTCTGCGTCGAATGTTTCGTTGGGTGTGGGCGTTCCTAGCTCGCAGTAACGTTCTACTAATACTTTTCTCTCTTTCCTTTCGAACTATTAACCATTTTACCGTTCTGTGTTCTTAGTGTAGTTATTCCTGTGTCTGCCTCTCCTGTTTGTTTGCCCAATATCCCTTTTATCCCTACCCACATCTGTTTCATCCCGCCATCAAAATTCTCATTTGTGTTGTTACCTACATATTTCCATATTTTGTTTCTCTACCATCCCTTTTACTACATTTCTAGCCATAGCATACTCCTCCCATCCTGCTGTAGTTTTACTCGATGACTATCTTGCGTGTATCTCTCTCCTTACTCTTATGGCCTCTTTTCCTTCTTCGTCCCACCATTTTACTGCTCTATTCCATACTATCAACTTCTTCCCTATGACTTGTCGTGGTCTTGACCAATTGCTCCCATCCTTGTGTAATCCTCGCTCCTGCACTATCTCTTTCTACATCGTTCTTCGTTATACCTATGCTTTCTGACACCTTCGAAAATTGCTCTACATTCTTGGACATCTCTTCTTGGAACGCTTGTTGTTTTTCTGTTATTTCTAGTTTATCGATTCTCCCTCTGTACAATTTCCTACCGCGCCTATTTTTGATAACTCTCGTCTGCCGACTGCCTGCCCATACTATTAATAGGCAATGATCCGTAGTTCCTACGTCCGCTGCGCATACATGTACTTCCGTTTCCTTACTACTTCCATTTTCTACCGCTATATAGTCAAGAATGGAGCTTTCTCCCTTTCGTATGCATTGCCTAGTCCATTTTGGCCTGAAGGAACTTCAACATATCTTCCCCGTGTTTATTCTTTGTTACTTCTCCATAATATTGCCCAACGTTCTCATTCGGGTTGCTTGCTTTCCCAATTCTTGAATTAAAATATCCTACTAACACTGCTTCTCCTAGTCGTTTATCCTTCTGCATATCTACTGCTACCTCTCCGAACTTCCTCTGTCTCTCTTTTACCGTACTCTTCGACTCTGGGGGCATATAGATGTTTCCTAAAAAATAATCGCTCTCCGCTCCCCTGGCCCCCTTATCCATATGCTTTCATCGAGTTTGGTGTTGCTGGTCACCTCGATTATGTCACACACGTATTATTTGACTAGGAACCCTACCCTCCCCGCCCCCATATTCTTGCTAATCTGCCCCTTCCTCTTTTTCCCTATACATTCGTACTCTCCAACTTTGCATCCTATTTCCCCTCCCTCTTTCTCCCGTGACTCTTGAATTCCCACTATATCTAGGTCTCGCTTGCTTACTTGTTCGGCCATTTCTAGTATTGTGCGCTGGTCCGTGGCGAATCTACATACGTTCTACGATCCTATTCTCAGCTTATTTTTCGTTTCCCTATCCATTCTACATTTTTTGTCTATTGTTCCTTCTCCGTCGCTACTGCTCCTATTCTCTCTTGTTTGAGTTTTCCTTCCGTTTCCGGCTTTGTCTTTGTTTGTTGTACGCCACTTTTGTTCTCTCCCACCCTCTTTGGGACACTTACTCTTTCCAGCCTCCCCTTATCTCCGTTCACCCTATGGCTACGTCTGAGGTTCGTTGTTCCATTAGCTATACAAGCTCTCCATCATAGGTTTCCAACCCATGCCGACACTTTCTGTCTCTATCTTCTGCCACTCCTTGCTCGCTTTCGGGTTTGGCGTGACTCGGAAATGTTCTCCCTCCCTTTCTACTTTTCCTGTCGCAAAGCAGTATAGTCCTACTTCATCGCACTTCATCTTGAACTCTATTCTCGACATGTCGCTAGGAACTCCAAATACAAGCACTACTACTGTAGTACTTTACCGTTCCTATCATTATTTCTCTACCCACCCGGCCTCACCGTCTCTCTCCTAATCTCTTCCCAGAATATCTCCAGCTTGTTTGTGTAATGTTTCGTAGTGGGAAGCGTTCAAGTTACCGGGACTTCCTAATCCTAGTACTCGTTGAGGGTCTGGTGTCTTTCAGTTCTTTTGCCGGCGCACCACACCAAATAGTGTCTCCAACAGGGGCTCGTAGCCTGGAGCTAAGTTCAACATCCTTAACACAAGTACCCCACGTTCGTGCCAGGCGATCTGCATGGTAACCATCCTGGCGTCCCTCGATCGTATCTTCTATATTCTTGCCCCACTGCCGGACTGGTTTCTTTCCTCCAGGGAGGTCATCTTTACCGTGCAAGGTTCAGGGATGGCTTGCATAACACAAAGCCTTACTCACACATCGAGATGCCCCGTACGTCGCATTCTCCATCATACGCACGTTTCACCATGGGTAGCTACCCCACTTATGCTCCCGAGCAGACATTCGCTGTCGAAAGCTTAGCCAACAATCCCCCCACATTTTGCACCGGCTTCTGTCCTTCAAAATTTCAAGATCTCTACGTACAGCTTGGTGCTCCTTCTTTTGGTCATGTGGTCGGTCATTGGCAAGGTGTTCGTTTCATGAGTGCATTACGTCTTGACGTTTTCGTCATGCATCATCCACCCCTCCCCTTCATTTGGCGCATGTGCACCAAATGTCGGGGATTTCAGGATAATGGCAGGCCAGATTTTCACCGCCCGATGGAAACCGGTAAAGTTTTCCGGGTATATTACCACGAGACCCAAACTTCTTGTGAATTGACCATGTCGAGGTGACCTTACTCTATCTACCTGTACTTGTTTATCTTCTTTTTTTGTGTTTTCATTTGTGCGTGTAAGGTGGTCAGCCTTCATGGTATTACTTCTATGTCTGGGTTCTTGGTCTTGTTTTTATGTCTTGTGTTGCGATATAAGAAAGGAAAATACTTTAAAAACTGGTCGCTGTAGTTGAGTCATTTAATGTCTATATCTGGTTATGATATGGGGGAACAAACGGTTGTTAATAGATGAGTTATTTCATGTCTGTATCTGGTTTTCGTTTTCATGTGGGGTGTGTCTATTACACGTGGTAGTGTTTTTCCGGAAGAATCATGGTGTAGGTTTGTCTACCGTGGGCTAGGTAGATGGTGACGCCTCTACCCCCCCCACCAAGGCCAGCTTTTACCTCAACAAGACTTCCCCGTACAACCCTATCAAGGACACGGGACGCAAGCCCCGGGTTGTAATTTTTCTTCGAGCGTCCGTTGTCAAGAAACACTCGCTTACACATCCGTCCAGTTAAATCCAAACGAAGCTTGAGGGTAGGCACGTACGACTTGTATGGGCCAACCGATCTGTCCCAAAGATTCCACCGTTCCGACGGGGTGGGGGGGGCGGGGCCTGCAAGGCCTATACACCCTACCTGGTAGATTGGATAATTGGCTATCTAACCGTTTTACCCCGATACCCCGGTAGTTCAAGAGTAGGCAGCACCTTCTCATATCCGTACCAATTTCCTTGTTCTTATTATATTGCATCATAGATCCGACGTCTCGAAATATCGGCCGCGCCCCCCCTCCTCTTCCTCGCGCGTGAGACGCCGTGGCCCTTTATCTTGCGAATACATCAGCTCTTCTGTCGTCAGCCCTACCGTTGCTCGCCGACTCGTCGTCAAAACCATAGTGCTTACGCAGGACCGTTCGTGCTTTAATTCCATAACTGAACGCAGAATATGTCGTACCAGGTATTGATAACCATGAGCTCCCGCCACGTAACGTCCACAGGTGAGAATCCCGTATCCGTACATAACTTCGAAGTTTGATACATAGACACAAGAATAGTTTTGAGTTTGCTGGCCGCTACGACAAGCCCAGGCAGGCTGGCTTAATTAAACTTTTTTGTACGGCTAGCCCAAGTGGGCTGGCTCTCTAGCTCCAGTAGCTGACAGCAGGTGACGATGCACAGCCCGACTAGCCCGCAGCAGGCGGGCTTCTAGCGTCGGCATCTGAGGTGACGTACGCACGACACGACTAGCGCGTACTTTGTCAGCAATCATTCGTCATCACTGACAGCTGTCTGTGTGTGCCAGCAAACGTACGACCAACAGGTGGTTCGTAGAGCAAGCTCACATCTTTCCTTTCGAAACTCGACATGAGGATAGAGCAAGACAGCACTACAGGAAGAGAAGAATACGGGGGCTAGGCGAAAGGTCCTGCTGTGCTCTGCCAGCTGCTGCTGTATTGTCTCTGTAACTGGGTGCTGCTTTGCTGTGTGTGTGTTTTTTTTTTTGTGTACGTAGGTGGTGTTTTACCAGTATACTCGTACTCTACAATAGGGGTCCCTCTATAGTGCTGGCCGCGGGACACGACTGTGTCGACTGTATGTATGATCGGATACATGTTAGTTTGTATTATTTGTCAAAAAGTTTGGCCGTATCATACAAGATACAAGAGCTGGTCGTTTTATTTTGTGCCTCTTTTTCGTTTCGTTTGTGGCCATGGCTGCTGCTGTTTTTTGCTCTAGCCACGCTGCCTTTGTTGCTGTTGTACCTACGTACGTACGTAGTAGCTGTACGACATGATAGATATAATAATAGGAGTAGTACGTTCCCGCTCCATTGGCGAAAACGGTATGAGTGTTTTATTCGTAGTTTTTTACGTTAGTTTCGGCACTGTTGCTTCGCTGCTGCTGCTGTGTGGTCTACCTATAACAGGAACTAAGTGTGCTGTGCTATTTTGGTGCTTTATATTGCTTCCGCCGGCTCTTCTACTCACAGTTTTTGTTTTTTATGTAACCACCCAATTATTAACACAGCAGGTCCTCAACGCTATAATGAACGCCGTGTCTTACACGAACCAAAAATACAAAAGATATATCATAGATACACGAGTGTTCAGTCAGTTTGATTTGGGCCTTATTTCGTCCTCGTTATTATTTTAACACGCCTCCGAGGGGAAATCTTGTACCTGGCATAAATATCGCGCGTGTGTCGAACATCTACCTACGCGGCACTTCGGACACATCTCCTACCCCAGCAACCCTGACTGCTTCGTGTGGCCGATGTTGTAACAATTTCGGACAGACGCATGCTGACGTGTGCTACGGTAGAGGTGCACCATTTTTTTTCTGAGGCTCCTCACTTGAGGAGCCCTATATCCCACCCAAAAACCGATTTGGAGAAAATTAATATTGCTCCCCCATGAACAATCCCACGGCCTAGGTGTACAACGAAACACATTTCCAAAAAAAAGAGTGAAATTCCGACGATTTGGGGTTAAGGAGCCCCGTCATTCAGAAAACGTTTCAGCCAAAAAGTGGTATCTCTATCGTAGAAACGCGTCTGCTACGGTAGAGGTTCACCAACTCTTTCCGAGGCTACTCACTGGAGGAACTCTACCGCATGTCACCCAAAACCCAACTTGGAGAAAAACTTAAAGTACAACCCTATGGCCTAGGTATGTAACGAATCGTAAAGCAAAACCGAAATAAGGATTCCAACGACATTGGACAGTTCCTCATTTGAGATGCTTCGTCAGGTGAGAAAAGGCTTTGGCCGAAAAGTGCTGCTCCTATCGTTGAACGCACGTGTCGACACATTCCCTACCCCAGCAACCCGGACTGCTTTGTGTGGACGACGCTGTAGACACATGCTACGGCAAAGGTGCACCTTTTTTTTTATGAGGCTCTTCACTGGAGGAGCTCTATACCTCACCCCAAAACAGATTTTGAGTAAACGGAAAGTGCAACCCGATGACCAAACCCATGGCCTAGGTATAAAAAAATAGTCACATTGCAAAAAGAGGATGGCATTCCGACGATTTGGGGTTAAGGAGCCCCGTCATTCAGAAAATATTTTTGCCAAAAAAGTGCTACCTCTATCGTAGCACGTGTCTGTGATCGTCTCATTTTTCGATACTTTCTCCCTCTCAAGTCACAAAATCTAACCCTTGTGGAACTGCAAAAACGAATCCACACTAATTCCAAGTAGTTCTCCCCTAAAATCGTGAAAGAAGTCCCAAAAAGGCTAAGGTGCTCGCGCCTTCCTCTCGAAAGCTGCACCCTCCTCCGCTAAGGTTTGATGTCCGTCACCCCCCCGTCCCCTATACAAAACGCCGCAGTATTTCCACACGCCTGCAGCAAGAAAAAAGCACGAACGGTACGCCGAGCAAAAAAAATAGTGACAGTTCCGATGACAGGTGCTGACCTGCATAGAGGCGTTACAATGAAACCTTTGCTTCTTTATCACCGGAGCTTCAAAAAAACGCCTAATATAGCTACACCACCAACCATTTTGTAAGGAAGAGCCCACAAGGAACTCAGTGTGAGATTTCCTGGGAATAAGTAAATTCGGGAGCGGTTATTACGAGGACTCGTACTGCGAAAGGGGTAGCACTTTTCGGCCAAACAATTTCTGACTGATGGGGCTTTTCAACTGAGGAACCAACTACCGGATGTCGTCGAATGTTTACAATATCATTACTTGTACACAGGCCATGGAATGATTGTTCATCGGGTTGCACTTTCAGTTTTATCGCAATCAGGGTTTGGTTTCAGTATGGGTCTCCTCAAATAAGAAGCCTCAGAAGAGAAGGGTACATCTCTATGGCAGCACGCGTCCGAGCGAAGGCGAGTTTCTAATTTATACGGCGCCAAAATATAGGAGCCTGTTTCGAGATCGCTGAAACCGGATATCCGTCCGCCGCCGCCGCCCACCGAAAACCAACGCACGCCAGTTGACTACAGCTACAAATATCTTGCTGCACGAGTTCCTGGCGACAGCTATACTATCTTATTACTACAAAATTAGTGTGGAAGACACCCTTTCTCAAATAAGAAGTCTAGCCTGGGCCAGTATCCCGGTTTCTTATTTAAGAGGGACGGTACCAAATAGCTACAGGTCGCAGCACAGGCCGCAGAGCAGATTTTCCGTTCTTGGGCCTGGCTTTTTTACGAATAGTGGCAACTTCACGAAAATTCCGACGATTCTTTTCGTCGGCCTTTTGCCACGTACAGCACAGGACGCCTAAAAAGAAACAGGAATACTGACCCAGGCTACACCATCTTATTTGGGAGAGGGTGCATTCTACACTAACTTCAGTACGACACATGCTACGGTAGAGGTGCACCATAATTTTTCTGAGGCTCCTCTCCTGACTTGAGGAGCTCTACACCTCACCCAAAAAATGATTTTGAGTAAACTCAAAGAGCGACCCGATGAACAAACCCATGGTCTAGGTATACCATTTTTTTTTCGCGAAGCAAGAATGACATCCCGACGATTTCAGGTTATAACCCTCTCAGCACCCACTCGGAAACCACAAAAAATAATCAACTACGACCATGTCAAAAGAGCTTGGACTCTTTGGGCTATAATAGCACACAGTACATCACTTTTCAAACCTTTGGCGTGGTAAACGGGGCATTCAAAGTCCACTCAAAGAACATGCCTCCAAAACCAAGCAATACCAGATAAATTTGGGCCCAGTTTTCATGGGCCCTATAGCGTTCTAGTGCTAAGAGGGTTCAGAACCCCTGTCATTCAGAAACAAAAAAGCCAAAAAGTGCTACCTCTATCGTAGCGCGCGTCGCACAACGGCTCCTGGATTTCTTATATTCCCGTAAATATCAGCCTGCTTTTCTATTGACTCCGTTTCTTAATTATCAGCCTGCTTTTCTACTGACTCCGTTTCTTAATTAAATACTAGGTGTCCTGCACTGTGTTGCGGCAACTTTTCAAAACCTCCGACGGAGATATTTCATCGTGCCCGGAAATAGGGGTGTGGTTTCGACATTTTGTTTTTCGGATACCCTTGCCTACCTACGCACGCACGTTTTCGCAAAAAAAAAAAGGGCTGAGCGCTGTCGGCTTCAGATAGCCATTTTTGACGCATGCTAACGGTAAGGTTTGCGCCCAACGTTTCTGAGGATCCTCACTTGCGGAGCTCTACCCCACCCAAAAACTTGCTTTTGAGAAAAAAATGAAAGTGCAACCCAACGAACACTTTCCCATGGCCCAGGTATCTAACGAAAAACAATGTAAAAACACAAATGGTATCCCAACGATAGTGGGTAGCTCCTCGGTTAAACAAACCCGTCCGTCAGAAATATTTCGGCCAAAAAAACGCTACCCCAACGCATTACGTGTCATTACCCGAGCGGGATGCTTGAGCAGTGTCGCCGTTCTCGCGGTAACGGCCTTTCGTCCCTGCCCAGTGCTGCCGCTACCGCCGCCAACATCACCACCGCTGCCGCCCCCGCCGGCTAAACTATCCGCGAGAGCCACTCGTATCGACGGCACCCCTTCCCACGTCCTACCTAGCGCGGCACGGGGTCCTGCAGAAGGCGAGAGGTCAAGGACAAGGGGGATATGTGGTCGTCAGGGGATGTCATGGGTAGATCCCCGGGTGTCCTAGGTGGATATGGCATGGGAGTTCTGTGGTCATCAGGGAACGTCCTGGGTAAATCCCCGGGTTCCCTAGGTGGGTATGGCATGGAGGTTCTGTGGTCGTCAGGGGACGTCCCGGGTACATCCTTGGGCTTCCTACATCCTGAGTATATCCCCGGGTCTCCTGGGTGGACATTAGGGTTTTGACCCAACAAGCGATTTGTGTAGATATTTTCTGCGAGTCTTGCGAAATTCCCATAGTATAACACCAAAAGGGCCCAATTTTTATGCAAATCTACTTCAAATTTGCGTAAGTACTCCAAAATCGATAACGGACACATGCTACGGTAGAGGTGCACCATTATTTTTCTGAGGCTCCTCACTTGAGGAGCTCTACACCTCACCCAAAAAAACCATTTTGAGTAAACTGAAAGAGCGACCCGATGAACAAACCCATGGCCTAGGTATACCAAGTTGTTTTTGTGCAAAACAAGAATGACATCCCGACGAATTCAGGTTAAGAAGCCCTGTCATTCAGAAACAAAAAAAAAGCCAAAAAGGGCTACCTCTATCGTAGCACGCGTCAACGATTAAGCGAGGACACACGAAAGTAAATGCGCGTTTATTGGGTCAAAGCCTAATGGACGCCCTGGGTACACCTCCCGGTTTCCAAGGTGGATATCATATGGACTAAATGACGGGAAACAGACAAATCTCCTGCAGATCTGTATAACACGGCCCTTGGGCAAAATGTTTTCCGGGTGGGATCTGTACAATACGGCTCTTGCACATCATTTCAAAACGGAAAAGTATAGGATGTAAATGATCTAGATCGTGATCTGTCCGAAGTATCAAAACATTCGCTGTCGAACCTTACCTTGACACGTTTCCGGGTGGGGTCTGTACAATGCGGCTCTTGAATATCATCTCAATAAAGAGTTATAGGATGTAACTGATCTAGATCGTGATCTGTCCGGTGTGTGAAACATCCGCCGTCGAGCCTTACCTTCGTCCTCCCCTGCCGCTCTTGGGGCCAAGGTGCTATTGGCCACCTGTGATACGACAAACGCAGGATGAGGCGTGTAAGGATTTTGCCCACGCAATACCGGTAGGTTGTTGCATTGGGGCCGCCTGCGGTAGTAGTGCCCCGCACTGCGTTTGCCAGTGTCGGTGGGGCTCGCGATTAGAGTTGGGAATAAAAAAAGGGGCTCAATTTTATACTGATTGTTTTGGGGTTTTGATGATTGATTATTCATGATAATTTGATTAGTTGGTCTCTATGGCGTTTAGTATGGCATAATAAAACCCATATATACTATTATGGAGTTTTTGTACGGTGATACTGAAACCCTTACGGTTTACTTGTACACTGAAGCACATACACTCGTCATTTGTATACATGTTATAGCAGGCATTCTAAACCCCATACCTTTATTGCGTTTAGTACACCATACTAAAAGATGTACAGCTAAAATAATAACAAAATCAAGGCCCAATTGATGTGATTATGATAAAAAAAATTATCACGACTACAAAATCACGATCAATCACGATTTGTTTTGTTGATTCCCAACACTGTTCGGGATTTTCGCACCGCACGTTCCCGCGTGCGTCGTGCATCGTCAATATCACGTCTACGTAAAAACTGCCCAACTTCGATCATGCACAAGGAATGCTGCCACAGGCCAAGCGAGGGAGATTTGCAATGGAGACGCCGCACCGGGAGGAAGTAGGGCGGCGGG